>OZ010580.1:83702139-83727139 GCA_963932145.1 Acanthosepion lycidas | reverse complement strand
TTAATATAAACAATTCTCTAATGAACAGATTATTTCTTATTATAACAGTTATTATTATTATCATTATTAAAGCATAATGAAATTGAAATAAGTTTTATCTTTTTCCTATGATGATTATTTTGTTCTTAATATTTCAGTCAAGAAGAAAATGAGTGCCATTTTAAATATTTAATCTTAAATATTTAATTATAATATAATTATTCCTGATAGTTGTTTTGACTTTTCCCTGTTTCTTCAATAATTCTAAGATTTATATCCTTGGAATTTGACACATGACCAATATATTTTTAGCATTTTATTGTTATTGCATTTATTTTTTTAGAGATTCTTTGTCTTTCATGTCTGTGATAGAGAATCGTTTGATGAAATGGGCTTTTGTATAATATTGGTCACGTAGGTGAAGATTTCAAATTTATTAAATCATTTCATGATTCATAATTTTAGAGGCTTCTAACATTTTTCTAATTTAAATCACTCTGAAATGATAGAGTTCCATTGTTAGCAAAAGTCATTCACAATTCATTATTTCCTCCTGAAATCTCAATCATCAATACTAATTTTTATCATAATGCACCAAAACATATGTGCTTAAAATAGAGAGAGAGAGAGAGACTGTGTGTGTGTGTGTTTTTTTTGTTTTTGTTTAGTGCTTCAGTTTTTTCACATAATCAGTGACATATTGCATTTGTGTCTCAAAAGATCCTATTTTGTAAATAAGCATCTCTTATATTTTTTAGTAACCTTATCCATTCTGGCAGGGATTTCTTTAACATCAAAAAATTAAAATAAAAATTCCTCTCTAATGAAATTATCTTGTCTAAATTCATATAAGTATCTTAATATTTTCTTTAAAAATTACTTTTATTTTTGTTTTTCTACACTAAATAACTTTGTAAGCAGGACAGAAAGGCAAATGGGCCACGAAAAAGAGACAAAGAATCAATATTTGTTGAATGATGCCAACTTTGACACAACATCATAAACTTGGAGAACACAGTCATCAATAGTTTATTATAATAGAATGTGACCACTTTACTATATTAGGTACTCAATAACATTGCAAAGCACAAAGAGATTATGGCCACATCACGATATGATTATTGAAGTTAAGCAACATCAAGCCTGGTCAGTACCTAGATGGGTGACCACTTGGGAATGTCAGGCGCTGTAAGCTTGTATGTGCAGGTGGTGTATTAGTTAATGGCTTGAAATTTTTAAATAGAGAGCCGAGTTCCAATTCCCACTAGTTCACTTATGGACAAATGCCCTCTGGAAAGGTAGAAATCCACCTCTTCCCCCCAGTTATGGGTTAATTAGTAAATCTTGTATCATTAAGTCGTCCTTACAATCTAAAAATATTTTCTGACTTTAAATAACCTTCAAAGGATTGATAAACTGTAGAAATCAAATCAGTCAACAGTACATAGAATTCAGGAAATAATAGTAAAATCCATAGATACAAAATTGTTATTTTGAATTATTATTCATTTTGAAATCCTATTTAATTTTGATTATATAGGCTTTCTTTTCTATGATTTTACAATTATTAAAATAATACTTTTGGAAAATATCCCTTACTTTTGTTTTGAAAAGATTTCCTGAAATCCTCAAATCATTATCTACATAATAATTTAACAATATTGGTACTGGTAGTTTAAACAAATGATCGTAAAGTATTTATTTAATCTAAAATAATAACGCTTTTGATTTTTCAGGTATTATTTTTGCAACCCCATGGTTTTCATTTAAAGCTTGTTTTCTGGAACTCTCCAGCCTCACTCTTTTTATACACTTTTTTGTACTGAAAAATTTGTCTCATTTCCAGCTAATAAATATCTGCTCATGACAGCTACCACTTTAACCTATGCCTCTAACTACATAACTTACAGTCTGTGTCTTACCACCACAGCCCATGATGGCTTTGTTAGAAATACTCTGAAATTGTGACCTTGTCTCTTCTGCCATATAAAATAACCTGCAGAATGACTAAGGCTACTTATCACTACTATTAGCCATGAAAGCCCACCAAACCTATTATTGCTTAAGACAGTGTTTATTTCTTGTTCTATAGGAGCCAGCCTTAACATTTTAGAGTTAGCTTTGTATAATTTGAAAGATAGCAATCATTAATAATTAAAATTATCAACAACCATAATCAAAATATTAGGTGATAATTGTAATTGTATTCATTAAAAATGATTAAAAGAATATTAAAAATAATTAGTCAAACCAGTGGAAAATCTACAATGAATTAGTGCACTTCAGTAGAAAGTAATTATATATTGTTCTACTAAACATTATATAATGATGTAAAAGAGATTTTAAGTAATGAATTCATCATTTACAAATTTATATATATTTTATATATAAAAAAGACACCCTTAATTTTCCAGAAATTCACAAAATATACAAAACAAAGAATATGAAAAATATTTATTTTTTTGTTTTGCTATTTTTTTGGCTCTGAATGTTCTATAAAAAATCTCTAGGATTTCGGCTGCAAACTTAAGAGATTTTGTGAAAATAGATGAAAAAATACAATGAATAATTTGTAAAACGGATTTTCAGTCTAAAATATTGAGATTGATATATTCCTGAGGTTTATTGATTTGATAAATATGATTAATGGAGTATAAACAGTTAATATTTAAATTTACTTTAAATAAAAGAAAATCTTAAAAATCAAAATATCATTTTTACCAATACAACACTCATATATTTACTTATCTTACATTTGTTTGGCCCAAGTTTATAATAATGGGATACACAGCAAAAGTAAATGGCCTATAAGACAAACTCATTAACCCTCTACATGAGAAGACATTCTCTATACATTTTTACATATTAGAAATGTTGCATGAAATTTATGTTTTGGTGATTATAATAGTGATTTGGTTCATCTATTGATCATATCAGTGTCAAAAACAAAATAAAAAAATTTGGTTCTTTATTCAGCTCTTGTATCTTGGAGTTGTTTTTCTCTTTAAAACAAATACTTAAAATGAAGGCAGTTTTTTAAATGGATAACTCTTACTACTAACGCAGTAATGTTTGTAGTTTTCATATCTATATATTAAATTAAAAAAAAATAAAAAACAGAAATAACTAAGGAAATAGAAATATTGCATCTACTGGTTGAAAAACATTGCTTTATATGGGGAGACAACTCATATATCAGGTTCATAGTTACCCCCCTTGGAGATATCGTGTTTAAGTTTAATTGACAATTTTTTTTTTATTACGCAAATTCATTATTTTTATATGCATTCAAATTTTTATATAAATATCCAATTAGCTTACGTTGAAGATCAATTGTGTATTTTCTATCAATATATACATTTATTCACATTAATGTCATTTTCTTCAGTTATTAGGTTGGTGCAAAAATAATGACGTAATAATGTCGTTTTTTGACCTTAAAAAATACGTAAAAAAAACTATATTATTACGTCATTATTTTTGCACCAACCTAATAAAATCCATACTCACAAACGAAACAAAACATCAAATTGATTTTATTCCTTTTGAGGAATAAAGTTAATTTTTGTTCTCTGCTGGGTACAGCGTGAGACTGTTGTTTTAAATATACTGAAATAGAGGTTCTTACAAAATGAAAAAATAGATTTGTTTTGTATAGTATTAATGAGAAATCACTTAACCATTTGTAAATTCTTTATATAAAATTCTTTAAGAATATTTTTGTCCTCTATAGTCAGTCTTGTAAAATAACTTGAGTAAATATATCTATGCAAAATTGTTTTTATTTTATAAAATGAATAACTTTCACAATTGTAGCCATGACCGATGTCCTTATGAAAATGGATTTTACAAGTACTTAAAAAAAAAATTATAGGAGAAATTGAATATGAATGGTTAAACAAAATTTCTTAGTTTTCAATACCTGAACCAAACTATATATGGCTTTCTAGAACTGATTTGATCATGTTCAAAATAATTTATCAGGTGTTATTCTTTTCTTTTATATGCCATATTTCTTCAGGACGTGGACTCTCATGGTTCTCCACAACTTCCTAACCTTTATAGCTCTATCCATGATATTATCAGCAACTTTCAGTAGAATCATATTTCTATTGCTTCTCAAGTCAGGAGGATTGATATTACATAGCAGTTCAGCACTCATTTCTTAGTTTCTAATGAAGTTTTCCTGTGCCTCAATACTTTTAGTTTTTAGAAAGTATCTAAAGAGTTTATATAACATTTTGTCACTGTAAGCATATTTTAAGAATTAAAATGTTATGTAGTATTTTATTATTATTATTATTTTGAACTTAGTGGGCTAAATCTGATTAGCCATGATACTCTGATTCATTTGATCTTTTAATTGTATTAATACTGTGACATCAACAGTTTCCATTTTTTTTTTTTTTTGTTTTAAATACTATGAAGGTTAATGTATAAATAAGTGCCTGTGTGTGCATAGTATAATATATAACAAGATCAAATTAAGAAAAACTGTTTGGCTAGCTAGTAAACTTTTAGCTTTTGGATCATCAGGTATATTCATTTTTTTGTAATTATTCATTCTTAGTCTAAATTTGGTAGGTGACTTAAATTGCTAATAAAAATATCAGAGTTTAAAGACTCCAAATTAAAGAGTATTGAATAGTACTGTTTATATAAACAAAAAAATTAAACTGGGTGGATAGAAACAAGATATAAATCTTAATATGAAATATTTTGTTAGTAAAATATTGATTATTCACAATCATATTTTCAGAGGGAATTTCTTTTCTTTAATACCAGCTTTCTATTTTTGTTAAAGGGGTTATATAAATAGTACTTCTAAAATTTTTTAGAGGTACTATTTATATAACCCCTTTAACGATATTTTTTAAAAAAATATCTAAAGATATTTTAAAATAATTTAGAATCTAACTTTCAGCTGGTTAACATTCATAAATATAAATAACCCCAACTATAAGTTTTCTCTTTTATACATAATCTGTTTCAAAATTAATGCCATCTTACTAGAATCATCTTTCAGTTATGACAAAAGCCTTGGAGAATAAATGTGCCAATAAGTTCTTGAATTAAAACATTTTGAAAATTTAACTGATGTCACAATTTTCAAAATTTTTACCTATTAGACGTTATAATTTTGGTAATGAAAACAAAACTATGTTTTAATTAGATGAAAAATACTTATAATTATTTTTTTTCTCCAAGTAATTCAATATAAAACAGATAAAGTTGCTGATAAAAACCAATTATTGTTTCCATTTATTTTCTAATACTTAAAGCTCATTAGTAAAATAGTTATTCCCGTGAGATTAATCAAGAGTTATTCCCCTTAGTAATGTTACCGTATTTACAGTCTCTTAAAAGAATTAACAGAACAAAAGATGTGCTCATCAACAGGATGCATAAAGTCCAAGAAGGAAACACTGATAACAGAAAAAAATAATTAAAAGATGTGGTGAATATATTGGAGAACTCTTTAACGATGAAAGAGGACAACCTACAATGCACAAAAATAAGGAAGGACCAGAAATCTTAAAATCTGAGCAGGACCAGATGGAATTGTAATAGAGATGCTTGCAGCTTTAGATGATTTCAGCATTCACAAAATTACAGACATAATAAATGAATATATACAACAGTGGTGATATACTGAGAGACCTCAGTGGATCCATTTTCGTACTCAGGTGCAAACGAATATATTTTACTACAATCAGCCTCATGAGCCACATAACAAAACTTATTTTATTATTTCTGATAAATAGAGCACACAACAGAATTAAACCAGAAACAGAACAAGAACCGTGTGGTTTAATTAAACACACTAGGACAAGGAATGTGATATTTATGCTTAGAATGATATCAGAAAGAGAAATGCAAATGTATATCCATGTTTTATAGATTATGTAAAAGTGTTTGATGAAGTACATCACAAAGAACTGTTTGAACTGCTAGGTAAGCTTGATTTATTTGGGAAAAACATTAGAATAATCAAGAACTTATAATCTGAGCAAACTTCCTGCATACATAGATATAAAATTAATTCAGTAAACAAACAAAAATAGAAAGGAGCATAAGACAAAGATGTGTCTTCTCACTGGAATTTTTCAATCTTTACAGTGAGACAATCCTGAGAAAATTAGAAGTCCTACAAGGATTTATTATTGGCAGCCACAATCTTAACAAAATTAGATATACAGACGACATAGCACTGACTAGCAGTAGAGCCCGGCGTTGCCCGGGGATGTAACAGTAAGATATAGATCAAATATCGACCATCATAGAGACTGAAAATAAAATTGACAAAGATTATTGTTTAAGGTTGACAGACACGCATGTCTTAATTAGTTTTATTTATTTTTTTTTTTACGAATTGGTCAAACCCAAACTCAAACAAAAACATTGTTTTCAATCGTTATGAGTCTACCGATTGAATAGAATTTTATTATAAACAATTGTCTTGTAAATGGAATTTTTAAAGCATTCTGAATGTAAAAATAAAGAAAGTGTGCAAGACAATAAGAAACACTACCTGCCAAAAGAAAAATGAAGTTTTGTTGAAATTGGTTGAAAAATGTAGGAAATCCGATCCCATATTTAAATGAACACACACACAAACAACCAACCTGGGTTTTATAATAAGTATAACTCGATATGAGTTGTCCCCCTTTCATTAATGCCTCTTAATCGCGTTTTCAAATTAATTTTGTGCAAAAACAATTGTGTTTTTCCAATTTTTGCACTGTCAGAACCACCGCAAGGTAATTTTACGTAGTCCTGTGAAGTTTTGTTGAAATCGGTTGAAAAATGAAGGAAATCCGATCCAATATATAAACGTACAGACACAGACACACACAATCTGCATTTTATAATAAGTAAGATAACAGACATAGAAAGGAAACTACAGCAACTCCTAGAGAAGGTAGTAACGGAAAGTAAGAAGAAAAGTCTAAACATCAATTGTAAGAAGACAGTGTATGGTTCTCATCCTAAGATGCAAACTATAAATTGGAGACACCAAAGATCAAGGAAGTACAAAACTTTATTTAAAATAGCTAGGAAATGTTTTAACAGATGACAGAAAATGCAATACTAAAATCTGAAGGATTCCTTCCAAAAGCTGTATTAACAAACAGAAAAATATTATTAGAAATAAAGAAAAGAGTACTGAATTGTTATGTAATACTGGTTCTGCATGGCAGTAAATACTGGGTAACCTCCTCACAGATGGAGACAGCAGAAATGTGGTTCTAACCAAGAAAAGATGCTGAGAATACCATGGACTGAACATGTGATCAATTACAAAATTTTAGAGAAAATGAAAACAAAAGGACACTTATACTCAGAAAGAGACAGTTGAAATTTCTAGGGCACATGATGAGGAAAGAGGACTTAGAAAATTTGACACTCACAGGACATATTGAAGGACAGAGGAAAGCAGCAAGTAACCTACCTAATCATTGAGATAAGGTGCAATAGCAAGAAGACAAAACAAAGAGGTACAAAAGACAAGAGAGTCATGTTTACCCACATCCTGAAGGAACACAGCACATATAAGATCTTTCAGAAACACAACTGAGAAAGAAAGCTCAAGTTGTTGGGGATCAGCTTTTTTATCTATATGCATGTGTAGGGTAACATTTGAACAGGTTTTGTTAGGGAAAATATGCATCTAATAGGACAGCAAATGTCAAAACAAATTTCTCATAGAAATAATATGACAGAAATGACAATTTTTAAAAGTTATTAGTGACAAATGAATTTAAATTTTATTTGTTTTAGTAGCATTTTTGAAAGACTAGAAATAAAGTGTACAAATAAATTTTACAGAAATATATTTTATGGTTCTCTATTGTATCAAACATACAATGTGCATGTGAAACAAATGGTACCAAATAAGTCAGCTGTGAAAAAAATTAAGTTAACATTAAAAAAAAAATATTTTAAAAAACTAACTTCATAATTCTGAAATAATTTTGCTAATTTAATATTACATACAGATTAAAAATAAATGAATATTACATTAAAAAAACTACATGGCCATTGGTAATAGGAACATGTAGAAATTATCTTTTTTTTAAAATAAAGTTGCAATTATGTAGATACTACATTAATAGATTAAATTTAATATTTCCAATAAGCAAATACTTTGCTGTATTTCAAAACTAATTTAAATTGACTGGAAGTTTTTTAATTTTTGAAATTACTAAAAATTGCTGGTTATCTGTCAACATAATGTAATTTGCTTTATTAAAATAAAATATACTTTTCTGAAACTTTATTTGAAGAATATTAGCTAATCTAATTTTTTTCTACAGGGCCCATATCTTGAGGAATGTAAGTCTTATTTTTTGATAATGTTGTGTATGGACATCAGTATTTACAAAACTCAGCATATTTATGCACACACACAAAAAAATTCAAAATCTTTTTTAAATTACTAGTGTTCATTGAATTGTAGCAAGCTCTTCCATTTATGATTAGTAAATATAGTTTTTACTTAACAATATCACCTAAACAGTAAAAATTAATACAGAATTTTAAATGATTTAAAACTTTATAAATTATTTTAATTAAAACTTAAAAAGATGAAAAGAGATTTTGTAAAAATTCATCATTTATTGCAAAAAAATTTTTTCTTAAGACAATAGTGTCCATAATATATCTTATTCATAAAAGCAATTAAATGCTTTTCTAATTAAATAATGCCGGAGTTTTATTGCATCTTTTATTTTATGATTCAGTGCATATTCTTGTAACTTGGTAAACTGATGATTTAAATTCTCCAAAGAGTTCTCTGTATAACTAATATAAACATTAAATTTCTCGAAATTTTCATAAAAATTAACAGATGTTTTATCAAGATTTTCTAAAAAAGAAAAATTTCTAAAATAATTTTAAAAAAGATGTTAAAATTTCCTATGCTAATTTATGGTGCAAGAAAAATGAAATTTTACCAAAATGTTGAATGTTCTAAAAAGGATAGAAACATATAATTTAATAATTAATAAATGCTTTATATTTTTCTTAATAATAAAGATTTTGATGATAAAACTTTGTTTTTATTAAGTTTGGGGCATTTTTTCATCATTTAGCAAAACTTTGGAGATATCTACATATATAACTTTCTTGATATTAGGTAATGTGTTAAATTGCATGATCCCAGTCAAGATGTTCTTAGCTAATCATCTTCCCAAGCCCTTTTTAAAAAATTATTAAATATATTAATGAGACAATTAAAGCAACAAGTTTGATTATAAAATATATAAATTTGGATCACAAAAAAAAAATTGTGTAAAAACTTCATTAAAATTGACAATGAAAAATAATATTAAATAAATATACTTATTTATCAAAATTAATATGAGAATTTCTGGGATGAGGAGTTATCATTATTTACATGAAGACTATTATCCTCATCTTTGTTGTTGCTATCACAATGTTTCAGTTGTTGTGCCCTCTGGCCTTCATTAGATGCATGTCAATTTGGGTAACCTACAGGGAATTTCAACCTGAACCCTTTATTTAATCTATTGTTGTTGTTGTTCTGTCCATCTGTCGGGATATCTCATCTACTTCTTATTTTAGTACTGTTCAGTTATTGCTCACACAGCTTGGCCCAGGGATTGAACACATATTTACTATGTCACCAAATTCACAAACCAATGATTTAATCCACTAGGGGATAATTCAGTGTAGAGAACTTGCAGTCTTAAATCCTAACATGTCCACTAATATTTTAAATACAAATCATAGAAAATCAGTGTTAAACTTTTTAAAAAAGGTCTTATATAAAAAAAATCATTGCAAAATTCCATATTTAATAACATTTTTTCTACTGCCAACAAAAAAAACAAACAAAAAAAAACAAATACAATGCAGAAAGTTTAAAACTGACCAAGTGTTTACACAGCAGAAAAGTTAAGGGTCAGCAAAAAGTTAGCATTTAAATAAAATTATTGCTTCATTTTCCCCATATTAATGTAGAATTTGCTGTGTCACAGTATGCATAATCCTTAATTTACTTAAAAAATTCTAAAATGCTACAAGTTACAGAAACAGTGGATAAAACAAAAGTGTGACTTATTTTGGAAAAATATTAATTGGTGTCATTAAAGCAAATTAAATATGAAGAAATAACAAAGAATTTAAAAAATTTCAGACCATTTTTTATTATTTTCATTCTTCATTAACTGTAAGAATCTCAGTATATAGCCAGCCCAACAAAACTCAAATATTCACTGTACATATGTAGAATCATTTTCTTTTTGTCACTTAAAATGTGAAGAATAAACATTTTCCTTTTCATCCCTTTAAAATGTGCATAGAAATCTTATCTGTATGTAAAATAGAATAGAATCTATTTGTGAGTTGCCAAATTAAAATTGTTGACAAGAGAATAACAGTTTCTCTAACTTTCACTGGCAAGTAAAAATACACACAATCATGCTTTTCTCTAGGGTACAATAGAAGGGAAACAGTTCTTAATAGTATTTATAAGTTTCACAATTATTTTAAATAACAAAAATGTATTCAATAAAAGTAAAGAAAACAGAACACAAAGTGTCAAAGCATTGAAGATTTTCCAGGAAATAAAAATGAAATCAAAAACACAAATAGTCAAGAAGTGTTTGAAAATATTCAAACTTAAAGGTTTGCTAATCATCATTTATGTATTTTAAGTTAAGAATAATTTTTATTCAACCTCTACAATAATAGTGCAACTAATTGTTAATTTGGTACAAAAAAAGCAAATTCTCAAGTTAGAATTTTATAAGAAAATTTACAGTATTTTACTTTAAGTTATTTTAAAAATTTATTTCTGTTTTTTATTTAGGGGATTAACAAAAGTGATAAAGCTAAGATTAAAAAAGAATGAAATCATTTAATACATTATGCAATGTGTATAAAATCAACAGAAAGTAAAATTAGTTTGAAAAGGATAAACAATATTAATGGACATGAAAAAGAAATGTTATGGATTCAAAGAAAAACATTTTGTATCATTTTTTTTTTCACTCCTCAGAGAATGAGTGACTATCAGCCAAATGGTATAAGTAAACTTGTTTGCCAGTAATCATTTTTCATTCTGGGATTTTTTCCATTTTGGAAATGCAAACTAGATAGTAACAAAAGAACACACGTAATTTTGATCAAATGAATATTTGTTTTTTTGTTTTTTTTTTAAGATTTACAAACGTTTCACAAATCTAAATTTAGTTTAAATTTTGATATTTAGCTACATTAATTTATTGTTAAAATTTTTAAAATATTTGAAAAAAATTTTTTTAAATATTCTAATTTGAAAATTAAGCATTTTTAAGCCAACAAAACATTCCATTAACATTTAAAATTGCTTGGAGCAATTTTTAGCAAACTCATTTTTGTCTATTTGATTATAAACAGAGTTCAGTTCATGTTTAGTACCCAACATTTATAGCCCTGTGCTAAATTAATTTTAATAAATGTACATAACAACAAAGTCATTGAAACTAATAATTAAGTTTAAATATACAATTGCATGTGAAAGACTTGATATTACAAAGGTGCTCCAAAATCAACAAGTTTCAATGTCTTTACCAGGAGAACCCACACGCTGAAAATAATAATATCTATTTATGTAACTGAATGTTGCAAATTTTACAAATTAGATAATCAACTAACCATAGTAGGTGTAAATGATGAAAGACCTGACTAACAAACATGATTATATTCTATACATAAACTCTCTTCACTACACAAGAAATATGAGCATCTTATAAAACATCAATAGTAGTACATTGAACTAAAAGTTACATTCATTTTCTTAAGGTAATTTCATACAAAAATGTTAAAGAAATAAAGCTAAAATACAAATCCACATGAGAAAAACATCTGGATAAATTGAAGAAAAAAAACAAAACAAAAACAACAATGTGGACATAATATTTTTGTGTGTATCTTTATAATAATCTTTATTATGCTTTGACTTCATGTGAAACAATTTTAGTTACACCCAGGAGACAGTGAACACTCTAAGAACATCATACTTGGACAGCATCATCCATTCCAAAGGAAAAAGGAACATTAGAGATTCATCATAATTTCAATTGGCAATAATGCCTGAAACATTCTGAATGTCTAATATTTCATTTTTTTTTCTTTTTTAGATCATATACAATAATTACTGTAATTTTAAGGACAGTCAATATTGTGAGTGTTTTTCGTGCCAGTCTAACTTCCCCACACTGAGCATTTATTTAAGATACATTTGCACAGGATCTGGAAGATGTTGGCAATAATGAAAAAAAGAAAGATAGAAAATTTACAAAATAACTCTTCAACCAGGAATTAAATAGGCATTCATATTCTCATTCAAAGGTTATAAAAACTCAAACAACCATTCATTTTTCTATTATATTCGCAGTCAACTGATGTTGAGCAATTTGAAAGATTTTTTTTATATTTTTAGAGAAAATATAAACAATGAACCAGAGTTTTCAGGTTATGACATACAAAACAAACCAAAGTAATTAACTGACAATTTAAAACTGTATAAGTTGCTTAATTTTGAATTGTACTTGTGGTGTGTACATCATGTCAAATTCTTAGTTTTATTTTTTAATTCATTGATGTTTTGAACAGCAAATAGAATCTATATTTTCATAGAATGGTGTAAAATTAATGCATTCTTTTGTTAAATAAAGAAATTACTTGTATAGTTTATTTTAAATAAATTAACAGCTAAAAAAATTCTGAGATTATGTCACAAGATTTCACTGGGAAGAAATATTAATTCAATCTGGTAACATACCATAAATTTCAGTAACTATTTTACATCAATTCATAAAAAATAAAAACCTTTACTTAAAGTGTTTAAACTTGCCCAACTTGATAACTTCATATTCTCAATTCAAAAATAATTATATATATATATATATATATATATATATATATATATATATATATATATATATACACGCACAAAAATAACTTTCATTATAAAATAATCTTCCACAATGTCTTAATCTGTCATATTTGCCCTGGCTACACATCACTATTGTAAAAAATATTGTAGCCCCAACCTTACATACATGACATTTTACAGTTCCTTTTACTGACAACTCAGTCACATTCTTGAAAAATTCAAATCATCTTCTGGATACCAGTAACAGTTATGTGCATCAGCCTTCTCCTCAAGTATCCTTTCCACAAAAATAAAGAAACAAATCTAAATATTATATCAAATTTTGATGCTGGTTTAAAATAAAACTAATAATAAATTCGCTTTCTGCAAGAAAACTTCTCTTAATTTAAAGTCAGAGTTATCTCCCATGTGTTGAAGTCATGATAATGTGCATTAACCAACTTGGCATTTAAAACGGCTTAACAGGTTTGCTCAAATGCTAACAGTTAAGAGAATAAAATAAATTGTATTTTTTAAGAAACTAATAGGAATGGTAAATAATTATACCCTTGAAAATGGCAGAAAGTCTCTGGTTGCAAAACTTGTATAAATTGAATAATGATAGCCAACAAAAAATGTATGAGTTGAAAATGATGGTGAAGTGTTAAGCCAAAATATATTTTTAAAAGTTTAAGAACATTTACCTCCATCCTTAAAAAAAAGAAAAGAAGTGCACTTTTTGTCTAAAGCAGAAAAAGGCCACATCACAACAACAAGTGCACTTGTTCAAATAAGGCAGTAAGGTTTCTTGACAAATCTAACCATGTGATATCTATGGATTTTTGCATTAACTACTGCAAGGAACTGACCTGAAGATACATGTGGAAAAAAAAAAAAAAGAATTTATTCAGGCAGAATTCCAACAAACATACAGCACTGAGTTGATTTGATTGGGTAACAAATTTTTACTAGTAATTGGTTATAAAACACCATTGCTGCCATATTGCAAAAAATAAATGTTACATGAAATAAAAAAATCACTCATTTTTTTTAATGCAATTACCCACAACTACTAACTTAAAAAAAATAAAGATTCTTTTGAAAGATGCTTATATTAATATTAAAAAGCAGATTTTATGCTTTGATTGAAATTTCATTATCACTTATAATACAATAGTAAGTAGTAATAAATGCAATTAGATCTGTTTTCCTTAATGATTCTAAGAAAATCATTTTTCAGTTGTTTGCATTAAGAAAGTTATTCTATTTTTATTGCAAAAAGTAAAATGAATAACAAAATTAAAAAAAATAAAAAATATTAAAAAAAGTCTTGTTTTCTCAATTATTTTGTGCTCCCAAATCAACATTGCTTCAATAAAAAAAATAAAAATAAAAAAAATCACATATTTAATGTATAAATCAAAAATTTGTTTCCACAACCTAGGTAAAAAGAACATGAGTTGGTTATTATTGAACTAACTAAACAGTTTCAGATCTTATTCTGTGAATTGTATAATTGCTGGTCATAAAACAATTTTAGAAATTAAATTTATTTTCATTATTGTGTATATAAAATTCTAAGCTTCTATTTTTGAGAGAGCTTCAATTCATAGTTATATTGTTGATTTTACATTTTAGAATATTCTGCTGTACTGTACATAAATATATTTATACAGGCTCATTAAAGTCTTTTATAGCTTTTAAATTATAATGTAAATAACCAAATGAAAATTCAAACTGTTTCTTTTAAACATCAAATATAGAAACTTGAATACCTATTTTTTAAACCTAGAAACTATTGCATCAATTTTATGAAACTGTTTATATATACTTAGGATATTTTACTAGAAAAATCAAAACACTGAACTAAAACAGATTTTGGTAAAAAGATAAGCTGCAAGAAATGACGCATATTTCTTATTAGACCAAATCTGACAGTTTATGTGCAAATAGTTTTATGTAAAAAGCTTTTTCTTTATCTCTGCTATGTAGTTCCAACATGAACAACCAAAAAATCAGATTAACTTCAAAGACAGCTGAGTGTGACGTTTAAGTCATCTGAAGTAGTGTTTACATATACAAGTATCAGCAAATGATTGAAGGAACTTGTGGAAATAAGCGACTAGAAATAGTAACCTTTAGACAAAATGATATATTGGCATAAACACAATATTTTCAAATTTTTCAAAAATATTGAATAAAATGTGCAAGATTATATATTCTAAGGGAAGTAACTCCTTGCCGCTTAATTTTAAAAACAAATCTATTTAATTTTAGTTAAATTTAACAAATTGATTTAATTTTAGTAAAACAAAATTCTAGATAATAAAGAAATATATATATATATATATATATATATATATATATATATATAGAGAGAGAGAGAGAGAGAGAGAGAGAGCGAGAGAGAGAGAAAAAACATTAAAACATGACAGTTACAATTTTGATTAATGAAGGTGTTAATTTATCAGCTCATTAAAAAAGTATCATCTATTTTTAGTACACTAGCATGAAATTATATTTTGGTTTAAAAGTACAATGAAATAAATACATGTTCATTGTATGTTTGTTAAAAAAAATGAAATCAAATTTAAAATATCTAGGAACCAAATCAAAAGTAAACATTTTTTTTAAATTTAAAACTTTTGTTTTCCTACTTAAATATGTATTCATACAATTTGTAATATAAGATAAAATCCTGTATGCACCAAAGTAAGCTTTGAACAAAAGATAAAACTAAGAGGAAAAAGTAATGTTTGGTAGTAATTTGTATTTGGAATAAAATATTCAAATATTCCAAGAAATAAATTAAAATAGCTTTCAAAAATGTTCACTACTTAAATCATTATAACATCGACGTAGGCAGTAATGACCCAGAAAATGTATGGCAATTATACATGAAGGGGCTTTTGATAGAAACAAGTTGTTTGAAAGAAAATCTTTTTTTTTCTTTTTCTTTTTTTTGTAGTCTTTGTCACATAAAAATGAAAAACAAAAATCACAAAACAGCTTCGTTTTGATTCAGTTTACATTAAAAGTCTGTCATGTAATTAATGTGAAATACAAAAAAAAATATTCATAGAAAAGATACATCATAAAGAAAGGCCTTCTTTGAAACAAGAAAAAATTATGAAATTTTGTCAGGAATGACATATTAAGAGTTATACAATTAATATTTCCATATCTTTATCAACTTATTCATTTAACAACTGCTTATGTTTCTGTTTATTTTTTTTCCATTCTGTTCATATATCAAAAGGAACTTTTTTTTTAAATTTAAAAAAGAAAACTTAAATCACTCATTGTTTTTAAAAAAGATCTTCCATCCAAAATGATCAGATAAATTGAATTAAAAACATGTTAAAGTAATAATGACAGTTTATTTTGTTTTAAATCTGGAAGGAAGCACATTTAGGCTAATGTTTTTTTTCCAATGAAATTTATTGACATAACTAAACAGTCGCTTTGTATGCCATTTACCATTTTGCATCAGTTTCCCCCTCTTTTGTGTACCCATTAACCCATAAGTTTGAGATGAACATCTCCATAATGAATATTCTGTTTAATTATTTGTTTATACAATCTGATAAAAAGCACAAAACTTGCAAACATTTATGCTGTTTTATCATTGCTAGGTTCTAGAGGAAAGAAAATGGCAATGTAGCTGTTCACAAGTTTGGGAATTTGAAATTGCATTTTATCCTTTCCTTGCAGCATTGCCTTTAGAGAGAAGAAGAAAGCAAAGAGAATATCAGTCATTGAACAGAGAGGAAAAAAAAAAGAAAGAAAGAAAAATAGCAATTCTGCTGATGTGGTCAGTTCCATGCCTGGTGCATTTGTATGAAATGGAGATTACTGACGGTCAGAAAGAATGAACCAGGAACTCTTTGTTGTTGCTTACCTGAAAATAGAAACAAAAATTTCTATTAATGGAAATTGTATCTACTTATCAAAAAAAATGTTAATATCTTTTTTTAATAAGTTATGTCTTTTTGTAAAACTACAATCACCATTTTAAAAAGCAAGTTGAAATAAAAAAAAATATTCTTCATAGATTTTATGACATATTTGCATATTTGGTATTAAGAATTTTTTAAAATATTTTGAAAATCTAGAGTAAATGTTGTTTGAAGTTCTGAGATGAAGTATATTCATTATTTCAGAGATTATTCAGCAGATAGGTTCACCTATTGTCCAGTTCACACTCCTCCCCAGCTGTACTCTCTACAGGAGTAGAGATTTATCCATTGTTTCCGGTTGCTTCTAAAGTCTTCTCATGCACTTTTACACCTAGTAGCCCCTTGTATATTAGTGGCATTATTGTCTCGCTTGGGGTGAATTGATTAAAAAAAACAAACAATTTTTCCTCATCTTTGTTGCTTTTATCATATTATGAATGCTATGCTTTTGGGCTTTTCTCAAATAATCTTGAATGTGCTGGACAAAACTCCAGGATTATTAAATATATTAATGAAGGCTGTAGAATATACTGGCCAGAACGTTATGATAAAAACAACAAAAATGAGGATAATAACATAATTTATAGACTAATTACTTCATCACAGAGCTTAAGACAGCTACCACTAAAAAGTGTAGATTTCACAGCCATTTTTTCTAAGCAAATTGAAACTATATTTAAGATTAGACGGCATAATTCAAGAATAGATCTACTGACATATTCATATTCTAACTTGTCAAATGACAATATTTTGATAATCAAAAACAAATTCATCTAAGACATTTAAGAAAAAAATAGCTTAGAATGGAATAAATGATTTTGGCAGTTGACAGGTTAATGTGACACTCAAAATTGTTAGTAGAAAGGAATAGGTTACACTGACATTGTAGTGTGCATAGGTCAGAAAGTTCAGAGGACATGGCTGACTATGACAGCCTCAAGGATTGAGCAATATGTCAAAAGGATAAACAAAAAGTGTGGGATGGATCAGTACAGACATGGCAGAAATAATTGAATACATTTGGTACTTTTTCAAAATGAAAAACCTAAATTTAATTTAACAGAATATATAATAAAAAAAATGCCTCTACTGCCAATTCTCTTACTACTGATAATAGCTTCATCCAATGACTTTAAAACGTCAGTCTACTTGTACAATTGTTCCATTACTCACTTGTAGATTCACTTCAATTGGTCTTATTTTATCAACTGAAAATGTAGTCTTATAGGGGCTGAATTCAAATGGTAGCGTTACAATAAGAATGGTCATTCTGATTTGTGCATTTTTTTAAAGTAACAAAACAGTAGATATTCTATTCCTTTCATTTCTCTGCAACACTTAGGAAATTTTACCAAACATTAATTATTCTGATATTGAAATTACATTAACAAGTTGATTTTTATCTCAATTTTTAATGAGATATTGTGCAAAATAAATAAATCACTTGGTAACATTATTTTAAAAGATTATCAGCCACATACATTCATCCTTCCTATTCAATAATAACCACTAAATACTTTGCTTTAAATACTTTGCTTTAAATACATTTCTGTTGCCAGAGATGACATTAACAATGTATTAGCACACATATAGAATTAAGTTTAAGTATAAAAAAAAATTACTTATAATTCTTCAAAGACAGAAAATAAATGAATATTACAGTAGTATATATATGAGGAAGTGCTTAGTATTGCATGGTGGTCAGAAAGTTTATTCTGCAGGCCAGTGAGTGTCATAAAGTTGTCTTGTTCTTGAGATCTTGAGATAGACTTGGATTAAATGTAAACTTACAATAGTATATATGAGCTGCATGATTGCATCCTAAATGCTGTATTGGTGGGGAAAAAAAATAATGCCCTTTGAGCAGTAAAAATAAAAAATGATTGTAAAAATAATAAAGCAGAGAGAGAGAGAGGAAATGTGAAATTCTGGCAGTTAATATTTTTTCCTAGCACTTGTATAATAAAGAGGAAGAAAAAAGACTATAAAAATTATAGTGTAAATGATGAACTTATCTCAGAAGAAAATGTTAGTTTTTTTGGTTCATAATATAATTTTGACTTTAGAATATAAAGAAAAAACACTAACATTGAATGGTAGCTTTAAGCAGGTGATAAAAAATTTTCTGCTGCAATTAAAATCATACCAATTCCACATATTAACTGATAGAGATGTTGAACAACAGAATGATAGCATTTTGTAATAAAGATGCTAAAATATGCTACTTTTGACTTAAGAATACTTGGATCTTCTATTATCCATCACTTAATGTATGTTCATCCCTGTGGACAGATACATGAATCAATACGTTGTGCATGTATTCCTTAATGTACATATTTCTGAATACCCACTAAAAATGGATTAATCCTAGAAAGTAATCTTATATGCATTTCTCTCTCCAAACATGTTCTGCATTTGTAGTTCTCTTTGATACATGCTTCTTCAGACAATATTTAAATGTTTGATCAAAGCAACCAGATTAGTTATACATCTCTAATGCAAGGAATTAAGCAGCTTTGACAACTTACGATAGAAGCTAAGTGTGATTTTCCAAGTTTTCTTTTTGTAAATCTTTTACTGGAATCTGATGGCTGATGGAAGAAATGTGCTCATAACCTCCTTTTGAAGACATTTGATTCTGTATAGAATTTAACTGAAATTACAAAAAGAGAAAATAAAATAAAATCAATTAAATTTCCCACATCAAAGTAGACTTGGCAACATCAATAAAATGAAAATAAACAAGGAAATAACAAAATTTACATTAAAGAAAACATTTGATTTGTTGACAAGTCCTTCTTTTAAAAAAACAAAACAAACTACTGACTATTTAAAGTCAGGGAGTCATCCTTTACAATTAGAGTCCATAATAATTTATCAGCATCATTTTGTACAAAATCTTTTTTTTATCATTAGTATGTTGGCTAAAATACATATACAGGTCACAAGTAGTATTAGAAAGAAATTGATGGCACATGACCCAAGTAGATTTTAACAGTGTACACTCAATAAAACTTTACATTCTTTCAAAAGCAATTAGAAAATACTTGGAGATGAACATCTACAAAGATCATATATTAGTTGCTTAAATTTATGCTTTTTTTTAAAATTATTTATTTGCTATTGCATCAGTCAGTTACATGCCAAATGTGATATATGCTTAATTCATGACTGACTAGGCAGAAAATATTTCTGCAACAGGTTGCCATTTATTTTTGCAGTAGACTGGTTGTCAACCAAGGCTATAGGACCCAGTCTGCCCTGCTATTCTCCACCCAGCCAGGAGAAGAGATGGATTCATACCCCGCCCTGATGGTATTTGTGTTGGAATTCAAACTTGGCTCTCCAGTTTCTCATTCTGAGCTGTTATCCATTACACCACATTGCACATCTATGTACATTGCATATAATCACAAATGTAAATAATGAGCAAGAAAATAAACAAATAAAAAGAGATTTTCTGTCTTAATATCTATTTAATCATTTTATTACAAAATAAAACTTCTTTGAATGTTGATAGCAATGTATGGTATGGTATTAACAGTTAAACATATGCTACAAGTAGGTAATGACATGTTGCAAGATCTTATTTATAGTTTGAAACCATAACTGTGTTTCTTAAAAGACAAATTTTGCCAACAATTAAAAGATAAAGAAAATATAAAATATAAAATTAAGAATATCAATGATTTTAAGATCATCTGAAACCCCAATCACATGTTAAAGACTAATTTGATCAACTCTGAAACAATCTAAACAAACAAAAATATGAAGTTATATTTTTTATCAAACATACCAAAAGAAAACTATTTATATTTTTAATATAAAGCATGACATGATAGATAAATAAGTATTAGGATTCATTTATGTCATGGGAATATTTGTGAGCAAATAAATATATGTACAATATTATCTTAAATATATGATGCAAATTTACTCTCATTTTTTGCCTTTAAAGACTATAATTATTTATGATAGACATTGTAATGTATATTCTTTATTTTATAACTTTATGATCCTGATGGCAAAGCTTTAAGATTTTTCAATGAATAAAAGCTCAGTCAAAAAACTATCAGAACCGCATTCATTAGATATTAATACATTTTTTGACATATTAAAATTCCATAGCAAGCAAAACTGTTCTTTTGTAGTCACTTATAAATCAAGACTTGACATAAAAGAAAATGATACAATTAAACCTAAAATGGTAACTTTTTGTGTGAACACAGTTTAAAAAAAACAAAACAAAAAAAATAATTTCTTTATTCCACTGTATACTTAATACCCTCAAATCAAGGTGTTTTGAGGTGTTAAAACTAAATAAAAAGTTTATATCAAAATGTAATACTTGAGAAAAAATAGAAAAGTCTTTTGTAATATGAGATGCTGAATGCATGTGTGAGTGTGGATGCATGTGTAGAATAACTGCTTTTGGTACAGAATGCGGGAATGGCAAACCATGTTCAAATCAAGTCTAGTTGCTGCATTCTCTTTTGCAGGAAAAGGCATGATGTCATCTCTTCTTCCTATAGTAAAGTAGACTAGGATCTCTAGCTTTGGGTGGCAGCCAATCTAAGAGAAGAAAAACTCTGAAATAAAAACTTTGGAGAAAGCAATGGGAAATCACTTTCTCAAGAAGTCATAGTAAACCAAAGAGAATAAAGAAAAGGAATCTGTGGAGAGCTATGGTCATATACAACAGGGACATGATATATAAAAAAAACATTATCAAAAAGATATTTTGCTATGTTTAAAGTGCAGTTGATATGAGAAAATTATCAAACAGAAAATCTTTGGTGAATGGCATTTTAACTCTGACAATTTTAAATTTCTCTATCGGCCTTTGTAGCTAGCAGTTAAATGTCTGCTTTTATTTTAGTTCAACAGTTTCAAATATTAAGAGTTTGCTTTCATATACACAAGATTCATAAACAATTTCTAAACATAAACAAGAAATCTAAAACTTGACATTTTGTCAGTTCTATACAAACATTAGAAATGTATAAGTTAAAGATTTAATATAAATAAAGAATCTTGCCATTTCACACAACTAATGGGAATTAAAGGTTTCTATATTTCCACAATAAGAAAATATTCAGGAATTGTAAAAAAATTATGTTCACAGTCTTCTCTGATGATGTTATTTTTTATACCATCTTCAGAAAAGATAAGGTTACATTTGAAAGTGGTCATATTAATATTTTGTTCTTTTTACATATATATTTGCTATATGAACACTTTGTAGTTCTTTGACTACACCATATTGAAAAAATGCATTATATATCACACACACTTGTGTGTGTGTGTGTGTGTGTGTGTGTGTGTGTTATGCTGTTGATATTACATGACCACCCCCCAAACTCCAAAGAAAGTTAATGTAACAAATAATATATTTTGATTGTGTAGGAATAAATGTGCAATTTTTGCAACAATTGTATTTTTTTTTTAATTAGAAACTTCTTACAGTAACACACACACAAAAAATACAACATTAAAGGACTTTTGAACTATTATGTCTCAGTTTTTTTCTTAAAAACAACAAAAGTCAAAAGAAAAATATACAAGCTACAAAATTGACATTTTTTTTTCTTAAAGATTTGCCATGAGAAACAGAAGTAACAACCCAAAAAATAATCCAAACAAAGGAAATAAATCTTATTTTGTCAAGATGTTGAAAACAACAAAAGCAATATAACATGACAAAATAATAAATGCAAGCTTGAACAGAAGGAAAGAAAATTGTCTGAATTGTGAGATTCCATTACATTCCCCAACCCCAAAAATATAAAATAGCCAGCGAAAAATATTAAGTTTTCTGTTAATTAGAAAAAAAACTTAAGGTTTTCAAATTTATATCATATCCTGTTACAAATTCAAGAGAATTGTTTTTAAAAAATGAAACGTCATTGTTTTTTCTTTTCTTTACTTTTTTAAAACTAGCAGAGCTAGTTTTGAATCAATTTATTTCATATTAAGAAATGTCTGCCTATTTCATTACAATTAGCAGATGTATTAGTTTGATGGATTTAAAGTAAGGAAGTAATTTTAATTTAAAGACTTACACATTAATTTTATTTCCATTATTGCTGAAAATGCATTTGAAATATTAATAGTACATGAAAACAGTCTTACTATTTTGTCTATTTAAATGATGGCTAAATAAAGTAATAGTTATTCACTATTTTAAGCAAACATTTGTTTTTAAACAGAATTCATATTTTCTATATGGTATTTTATGTTATATTTTTGTCTTATATTGTGAATGTAAACTTTTAAAGTTATCAACACTCTCCCTAATATTATACAAAAAAAAAAGAAAAAAAAGACCAACACTGACAATGAAGAGAAAATAGAGAAAAATCAGTTATCAGTACTTGAAGAAAAAAATAAGAAAATAACTGAATGTGAAATAAATATCTATGTTGTAAAGAATTGAGTTGAGAAAAGAATCCACCAAATGCTATGTAGTTTTCCACTCTTATGACAAAAATTCATTGCATTTTTCAATATGTTGTTTCGTTCCTGTTCAGAAAACCTATGGAAAAATGTGATGAATTTTTGTAATAAGAGTGGAAAACTACATAGCATTTGGTGGATTCTTTTCTCAACTCAATTCTTTGCAATATGAATAGCAAAAATAGACATTGAGGGAAGGATTATGTAAACAAATGTTGCACAAGTTGTATAATAGATTATGCAACTAAAGAAGAAAAAAGTTTTCTGAAACCTCAAAAACAAATTACTTAGGGTTATGTTGATACATATATTGGAGTTCAGCTGGATTTACTATAAAACAAGTATAATAAATATTTTCTATTTGCTGAAAATCAGGTGAATTAATCTCTTCAAAGATGGTGTAAATAATTATAGTTATACATTACAAATAAATCAACTCTTTCACATTCTGAGAATTTTGATATTCAAAAGCAAAATGTTATTGATAAAATTACTTGTGATTCTGAGAAACTGAATCTCCCATGGGAAAAGTTAATTGTGGTGCATGGTAAAAATAATTTCAGAAGAATTTATTTCATGAGAGAATACTGAGAAATCTCATTTCCTGATAAAGTAAAATTGAGCTATTACAAATAAAAACATTTAACTCTTACTTTCTATACATAAAAAAAGGATCTTCTACAATTTAGGAAACTGATTTCACAAATAGGTTATGAGGTGATTTCTAAAACACTGGGGGATGCTCCTTATAATATAAACACACACACACACACAAAGTGAGTATTATTATCAGTGCTCCTTTCTATATTCCTTGTGTGCAAAGAGCAGTGAACTTTTTCTACCCAGCACTAAGAAGTGAAGTTAAATGAATACAGATTTCAGTTTTCTAACTTAAGCACACTGCAACCCAACAGTAAATTGCAGGCTGAAAGCTATCAAATGAATTATCAAATTTTGACATATAGTGACACACAATATTCATACATGCACATGCTTGTTTCTATCTATTAACAGACAAAGATAGTTTAGTCATCAGTTTTGATTATGAATCTAAACTTGGGAAGTTACAAAAAGAAAATCTTTGCTCTTTTTACTTGTATTCAATTCATTTATAACTGGAACAACAAATTCATTGATAGAAATTATAATTTGTAGTCACTTTTAATGATTAATACTTTTTTTAAGGATTTAAAATCAGAATTTGAAATTATAATCTTGCTATACTGAAATGTGGAATCAAGGTTTATTCTTAGACACTCAAAAATTTAAGTGAATAAAAGTAAAAAGTGACCATAGAATTGGAGAAAAAAATTTATAGTTTTTTTAGTTAACTTTTTGCAGCTAGAAGCATCTCAATGAAAATTTAAAAAAGAGGATTTAGAATTCACCATAAAATAATAATGATGCGTAGTAATAAAAAAAGAAAACTAAATAAAAAATACAAATTTTTCTAAATGAATTAAACTAAGGAGAAACTAAATTATCATAGAAAATATTTTTATACATTCCATGACCTTGAAACCATATTGCCAAAATGATTCATCAATGTCTAAATGTTAGCATATTATGAAAACATTAATAATATATTTAGCATAACATTTTCATACTTTTTAATATCATAGAAAACATATATGAAATATTAATCCAAAATATGAAGTTATCAATAAAAAATAACATCTCAGAACTCAATGCTAAAGGAATATATTCACTGTTAATACAA
>OZ010580.1:83582515-83687515 GCA_963932145.1 Acanthosepion lycidas | reverse complement strand
TCTGAAATAAGAATTTATAATTTCTGATTCTTAGAATTTTAGTGTGACTCATGTGGGACAAGTAAAGCCCCAAGGAGGCTTGACAGATGGTTAAACTTACAAAAGCGTATTATTTATTGTATAGAACTGAAGAAAAGCTAAGAGAAGACTTTATTGTATTTAATGAGTATTGAAATTAAATGTGGAAAAGGAATTAAGAAAGTTAATTAGTTTTAAGAAATTAGATAGATTGAGGAGTTCTTAATATTAAATTCTATATTCAGAAAAATATAAATGTAGAGATAACTTCTTATAACAGGTTATGGCCTTGTATGGACTTGTTGCCAAGTCAGGCAAAAATAATGCAAGTAATAAATTACTTAACTCAAATCAAACATTTTTTCTAAAAACCCTTGAGAGTAAGTTGTATACATAAAGACCTATTCATTGGTTGATATGGTTTCTTAGCAGAATAAAAAATTAAAAGATTTCTGGCAGGAAAATGACAAAATGAGTTATATGGTTTGTTTATATAGAACCAGATTTACTAGTGGTTTTATAGGAAATATGTATTTTAGAAATCAGATTATCAAAACTGTCAAATGGTAAATTGGCCAAGTACTTTTCAGAACAAAGGAAATTCTTAAAGTAAATAATGGTCAAATCATATCAATACATTATTAGTGATAAGTTGGCAGGCTGAGTTCCATATATACAATGACATGGCACACAGAGGTCAGCAGAGAAGAGAAACATGTGAGATATGTGCAAAACAGAGGCATGAAAAGAACAATTCATAGCAGCAGCCAAATGAACAGATCACTAGATTACTGCAGCAACCTTTGATAAGAAGGAGAACAAGCAGACACATAGATACAATTGTTGTCCTATCATCATCCTTACAAATATAAATAAGTGATTCAGATATCAAACTACTTGTACCACTATCAAGTATTAGAATTAAGGAAAAGAATATGCTAGTTTGAAACATCTATGTAGCCAACAACTAGAATATATTGTTTTATTAAATTTTTGCTAACTTAATCTGATCTTCTTCATCATTATTCCAAAACTTCAATCAATATTGGAGATCCATTAAATTTAGTTTTGAATGAAATGTGGGCAGCTCAGGTTTGCAACATTTTAACCCTTAGTTTGATACTTCTTCAGATATTATATATAAAAAAAAAACAATATGACTGAAGAAGTTCAGGATGTCCCTGGAGCAATGACCAGTATAGGCGACTGGTGCTACATCTGATACCATGACCAACGATTCTTAACTCTGAGGTTATCACAAAGACATGAAATGTAGTGCTAAATTTAATGACTGGAATAAGAAAACAGTGTCAGTACTATAGTATTTAATTAGTATTCAAACTAAAAATCTAGCTTAGACTTAAACCAATACTGCAAATATTGAGTCAATAAGAAAATTTGTTCAGTTTATTAAGTAAAAATTAAAAAAAAAATTTATTTTACATTTGACATTAATTCAGCAACATATTTATGATATTTGTTCTATTATCATCTTTCAAGCAACTTCATTGTTCTATACTTCCAAAATGTTTTTATCTTTCTCACCAAAAAATTGCTCTTGGTATCTAACCGAAAATCTATTTTTTTTTAAAAATTAAGACATTTCTGTAATGCCCAGGATAAGTGGTGGTCTGAATGTACAGCATCAGGTGAATATGAAAGAAAGACTGGAAAATTCCCAGACAAAATATAAATTCCAGATACTTTTCAACAATTGATGCGTTCACGTGGACTTTGTTGGAAGTAGTATTTATTCAAATAAATTACCTAATTCTATTTCTACATACATCATTACTGTGTTTGGGTAAAGGTCGGTCCTTTGTTTGGTGAATAGTACTTCATTTTGCTTTTTCTATAATCTTATTCATTCCACACTTTTATAAGGAACTACTTTTCATCACCTAACTTATGATATTAAAATAACTGGAATATTTAAATATGGTCCATTAGATTTTTGCTTATGTAGGATAATGTATTTACTATAGTTTCCAATATAACCTAGTTGGTGCAAATGTTTTTTCAAATGCCACATTTGGATATTTCAAGTATGCTAGCAATCCTTTATGTCATATGACATTGAGTATTTTCAAGTAATCTATAAACTCGGTTGTGATTAACCTCAACTGGTCTACCTCAACATAAAACATCATTCAGAGAGAAATCAACTACTTTTGACATGTTCAAATATTTCTCAATGGACTACACAATTTTTTTTTTTATTTATCACATTTTTATCTTTCTTAAAATAAAAAAATATGTTTATTATTTTCTTTTATTATCAATGTTAGAATCAATAAACAAAAATATACCAGTTTTAACAAAACCTTTAAAGAATGCTTGCTGATGTCACAATACAATTCAAAGCAACTGTTTTGAATGAAGTTATTTAAACAAAATGTACCCAATGCCATCCAATGGCAAAAAAAGAATGAACTTTTTAAAGCATATCTGCATTTAGAATAACTTGAGATAAAATGTGTATACAGATTACAATATGTAGATAAAATGATAAAACAAAACCGGTTCTTGTCTGAAGCAAATGACTCAATTATATATTTTTATTTGATTAACCTTTCCAATATAATAAAAGTTACTTTCTAAATTTGAGTAATTTTTATATGCATATGTATAGAGAGCTGTTTATTTTCCCAAGGAAAACATTTATAAATTAGTAAAATACTTCCTCTTTATAAAAGGAAGTTAGCACTAAAAGTTAGGGTAAATTTGAAACACTCATAAGTATAAGAAAGTCTGTATAAAGAACACTGAATCTACTCAACTGAAGTGTTTATCAACAAAATGACTGACAACTGTACAAAAGATATCAGTGACATGAACTATTTCATGAGTTTTTTTTTTTTAAAACAAAAAAGAAATAACCAATATTTTTAGCATGAAGTTTTTCTAAAATTGTAGAGTATATACATTAATTTCTAATAAGGCATTACGATTAGAGTTTCTGTTTAATATAATACAGTGTAAAATACAAAAGCTAAAACATTTTCCTTCTCATGTAAGTTTGATTTTTCTTTTGTCTATTTTTCATGCCTAAATTAACTTTCACAAAATCTATCTTAATAAAAATGATCGAAACTAACATGAGCTAATTGGACATCATTACACTAATCATCTGCCAATTTAATTCATGATATTAATTACTTGGCCAAAATGAAAAAATAATTTCACACTGATGTGTATCAGCATTTTTGAAGCCTTTGGCATCTATAGGCAGTGGATTACATTGGTTTGAGATTAACATCTAACATCATAGTATTAAAACAGTTTTTTTTTTGTAAGTGAGAAATTAATATTAAGATATCTAAGAACAAGATACACTTCTAGTGAAAATGATAGAAATCTTATGGACATGACTGGACTGTGAAAAGTGTATAAACAAAATAGAAAGATTTATTTGGTGCATCCAATAATGATTAATCACATTTTGAAATCTCCAAAATGTAGCATCAAAATTATGTTTAGAAAATTGCTTGTGTTTTCATATAATTTAAGAATAATTTTTAAAAAAATTGATTTACTAACATTTTAACATTCAAATTAAAAACATCCTAGACAACTTTTTAAGTAGCTTAATATTTTTTTTTATCTAGTATGTCAAAACTAGCCTCAAGCAAAAATAAGTCCTATTTAAAAGCTACAACTTCCAGGTTTTATCCAACTGTATCAAGATTTTGCAAAGTATGGAGGTGGACTTCTTTAAGACAATGAAATTTTTATCCTTTTTTTTTCAGTATTTTAAATATATGTGTAAACATAAACAATCTCCTTCAAGAAAAATCAATAATTAAAATTGCCATATTCCAAATATATTCAAAACTAAAACTTACATATTGTGCTTACAAGTGAAATATACATGCAGTTGAATATAATCCACATTTGTCATCTTTAAATTTTATTGCATTTTGCCAAAATAGCAGTGATAGATACATAACTCTTAATGTGATTTTTTTCAATAAATTATGTTGTAAAAAACTTAAGAAATTAATTTTGGTTAATTATCCTGAATTTATTAAATGAAGTAATGATGATTATTTTTTTTAAGCAATATTTCATTCCAGATTTTTTTATCAAAATTTCTCAGACCATTATTCTACAGTTGTAAGAAAGTAGCAGGGATCTAATAAATGTACCCCCTAAGTATTTGAATCAACTTCAATTACTTTATTTTCTGTATCTTTCAGCAGAAAGAACTCTCAGGATTTCAACATAACATAATTTGTAATTTTGTTAAGTGACAATGTTTTTTATATGAAATTGTTTCAGAAATGGCAACACAGAAATAAATGCCTGTAAAACCTGACCTCTTAGCAAAAAAATCAATTGTTTTAAAAATTAATTATAGATTAAAAAATAACAATTGCTTTTGCTGGGAGTTGTTATATGACTAAAAAAAAAAAAAACAGTAACAGTCTGGATATTTGGCAATGGCAAACAACTAGCTAAATATTGTTAACTGCTAAAGTATAGTGTTGTAACAATTGAAATATAGAAAAAAATAAGAAACATGAAAGATTAGATAAATGTGGCTAGTCAACTTGTTGCCCATTTCAATAAGTCTTTTGTCTAGAGTAAGACAAACCAAAATAGAGGAAAAGGAATTCAGGCAGTATTTAAGAAAATGTACATGCACATACATATATATGTATGTATGTATCTATTACACATGCACTTTATTTATTGGGTGAAAACACATTTTCTAATTAAAAATAGCCATTAATAAAATGATGGGAGTCTAATCATTAAAGGATGCAGCTGTACTAAAATATATGATTGAAATGTACTAATATGAACATATAAAACAATGTTGTGTTAGATATACACGTGCTTGAGTGATTGGCAGATAAAAGTACAATTTGCGTTCATATATAAATATATTCCATGTACACAAAAATAGATTTTAGTATAATATAGACATATTTAAAGTCTTTCAATAAACAGATGTTTTGACAGTCAATTCCTCTGTATGACTGTTCATGTACATTATATATATATTATTTAATAGAATAAAGTGTGTATGTATGTATGTCCCCATAGATGAGTGTGTATTGTGTAGATATATTACTTCATTATGAGTAAATTCTAAAAAAAAAAAAAAAGAGGATGAAAAACTGAGACAAGATGACTTCTTTTATATGCTGCATTCTTTCAGAACAAAATATGATAAATTGGAAGAGATGATGTTATGATGTTAATTAAATCACTAGTTACTATTCTATGCAAAGACACACATCATATATAATTAAGTAATAAATCAGAAAATCAGAAATTGGAACTTATTTTGATTTATTGTTAAAAATTTTTCAATTATTAGATGAATTCTTGAAGAGATTTTGCTAGGAGTGGTTATTCTAGTCTTATAGAGAATGCCACAAGTACTAAGACAATCAGCCAAAAAATGTCAAAAGTGGCAACCACCAATCAAGGATTTTAAACGTTTGCTGAGTGTAATTGGGTCAAGGTTGACATTGACTGTTGAAGAAGAAATGAAACTAATGTAAAAATTGTTTTTGAAAAAGATGTGGGGGAGGGGGAAAGTCCAACAATGGTTTAGTTAAAATTTCTTCAGTTTTATGTTTTTATTTAAAGGTTATGTAAAACTGTCTGTATTAAAACTGTTTTCAAGGCCACCACTAATAATTGTTGGCTACTGTTGTGCATGTTTGTTTCCTGCCTTAAAAGAAAATCATTTGACAGGCATGCATGCATGCACACAGACAAAAAGTTGCATCTTTTGAACCTTTTCATCATTAAACAGAATTCCAGTAATATATCTCATATTATGGGAGAATATATTCTCTGATATTGTTAATGTGGAAAAACTATATATATGTTTAAAATTTTCTACATTTATCATGGAAGAATATTCAGTATCACAGAGAGAGCATTTACAGATATAGACAGTGTGGGTATAGGAATGAACACTCATTTTGAACTTGGTTTGAAAATCACATTATGGGGTGAAACCAACAATCATCACCATGCAGTTTTGATTCCTATGCATACCCCCACTCTCTCTCTCTCTCTATATATATATATATATACAGATACATAGGTAGGTAAGTAGATAGACACACACACACACACCCTTTATAGCTAAATAAAATTACTAATTAACAAGTCAAAAGACATGTTCCTTAAAATGGATTTCTCAGAGTTTTCTGAATGCACTATGATGGTAAGGTTGTAAATAATGTTATTATTTGGGGGTAGAAATTTTCTATTTCCCTGCAAACCCACTTTCTCAAAGAAAAACATTGAAACATCTTATGTATTTTATCTTTCAATTTAAATACCAATCATTTATTTTGAACATAGCAAACTGTGCATGCATCATTATCATAATCAAAAATATTAGGTTGGTGCAAAAATAATGACATAATAATGTCGTATTTTGACGTTAAAAATACGTCAAAAAACCGACATTATCAAGTCATTATTTTTGCACCAACCTAATAGTATTTCTAAACATCCTTACTTGTTTTATGCCAACAATATTTGCACAGTAAGTATTATATCTAATTGCTCATATTCCAAGCTAGCTTTTTAATAAAAGTGCTATTTTATCTGTAAGCATATCAATGGTGTAATTACCAAGCACAAAAAAAAGAAATGAAATAGTACAGGTAATATTGAAATAATCATTGCCTTATATTAATTTGCACAAAATGTATATACGCATACACAAATACATAAATAAATACATATAGCCAAAAGACAAGCTGAGGAAATTCTACATAAAAATTTAAAAGGATCAGCAAATATTAAACTTCCATATTTTCATTTTTAAGAGCACTATTTCCTGCTTATATGCTTTATTTTTAACAAGATTAATCATAGATGACCTTAAGATTTTCTACTTTACAGACAGATTAACTTCTCCAGTAAGTATTCAACAGTATATAGGACGGGGATGAGGAACAGTTCTAGCCTGACCAACTTCCTAAAATCTGACCAAAAAACAATTTTTTTTAAAAAAAGTTCCTTCTTGATTGATCAAGGAATTTTTCAGTACCCACTAATATATAGTTCATTTTCTATTATTTTTATGAATTTGAAGAGAATTGTAAATTAGCTGGTATAGCTCCTTTTATATATTTAGGTAAAAGCACCCAAATAAATAAATCTGCTTACAGTAAAAATAATCAGAATAAGTTATTTAAAAATATTCAAATAAGTTATTTACTAAACATAGCTTAAGCTTAGCACAAAGACACAATTATAGGAGAGCCAGTGAGAATTGAACCTACTGTTAATGATTTGCCAGTTCAGTTTGCTAAACATTTTACTAAAGACACCCTTAGTTCCATGTAAATATTGCCAACTTAATACTTAAAAATTAAGAATGCAGATGGGGAAAATATTATGAAAGGTTTGCTATAACACAGAAAAAATGTCAAATTTTGAAAACCAGCACAAACTAATGATGCTGAAATAGAATAAAACAAAAGTTTGACATCAGAGAATTTCATTTCTGTTACTGTAATAAATCAATAAGTATTTTATTTGTACAGTAACTCTAATTTCATTTGCATCTCAAGTAGCAAAGTCCTTTAAAGTAGATATTTAAAAAGCATAGCCTAGTTTGGCACAAGATCCAACAGTGAAGCACTCAGGGAAGACTGAAGTGAAAAAAGCTAATGTGCTAACAATTGTTCTACAGAAGACATTCTTGAATATAAAATTTAGTTTTCCAAATGTGTTGAATCTTTTCTTATATTCTATACTAAATTTGTTTTGTTTTATGTAAAGAAAAACATTGAATGAAGTTGTAAAATTCCTATTAAATGGAGAAAAAGGGAATAATCACTGGTTTTCAAAAGGGATTAAGTCCTATATGAAAGTTTTATTTCAAACATCAAAGCATTTATATACAACTGATAAAGCAAAAAGTAGCTCAACTTGTCATTAAACAATAAGAGGGCTTTAAATTAAAATAAATGACAAATCATTTTCTACATTTTAAAATACATAGGAAATGAAATGTTCCAGAAATTATATTAAAACAAATTTTATATCGAGTCAGTTAACTAATCATGACAGTTTTTTCTTCTTAAGCAAAATATATTTCTTAATGCTTGTCCATTATTTAGTGAGGATTGGTGACTTTTTTTTAAATAAAAAGAAATTGAATTTAAGAAATTTAAAAGTTTATCGGAAGTGCTTAAAAGTATTGCACAATGCTTTGCACAAAAGAGAGAGATATAAGTGGGAGTATGAGGCAGAGAGAGAGAGAGAGAGGGGAGCACATAACAGCCAGTCAGACAGACGGTGTGCAAGAAAGACAGGAATGTGAACCCTAAATAAACAGATCTGTAAGATAGTATATTTTGTAAAAGTGCAGAAACAAAAGATTTAAATAGAAAAGTGAGAAGAGAGAAAACAAGGAGTGGAAAAAATAAAAGGGAAAATGTGAAGGAGGAAAAATAGAGATAAAAAAATAGAAAGAAAAGCAAGGAGTGGCAATTTAGAGAAGAGGATTATTTTGTAAAAAGAAAAAGCTAAAGAACAAGGATATGATGAATGGGGTAAAAAAGAAGAGACTTACATGTGATCTGTTTCCTACGTCACCAGATCCTATGTGACCAGTATGTTGGAAATTCGTTGGTTGACCTATCATGCTTGCATCTATTCTTCTTCGCCTCCTTTTCTACAAAAGTAAACAAATGTAAATTATCTGCAAAGACAGTACATTAAAAACTAAAATACTAAACAGAAAAAGTGCAAGAAATGTGCTACAGAAAATGGAATATAGTTATTATTCACAGTTGTTTTTTTTTTTTTTTTTTGCAAGGCAATTTACATTGTATCTGATGTTCTCAATTTTGTAGGAATCAGAAAAACATTGACAGATCCTTAGATGGATATAGTTATGAATAGCAAGATGAAGCTATCAATTATGGTATCTGTATCTGATAGAAAAGCAGAAAAGGTTATTTTTCATAAAATCAGGTGCTAGGGTTTACTTTTCAACAACCAATTGCTTATTTTTTCATTGTCACCTATAAATCATCCTGATCTCAAAGAGAAGCCTGGACCTGTAACTGTAAGAATGTGTGTGTGCATGACTTGGTTTTTTTGATTTAGTTCAACCAACAATTTATTTTCTTTTTATTTTAATGTATAATTTATGTAATATCTAAGCTTTTAAAATAAGGACTCCTCATGATTTGGCAATAAAAGATAAAGAGTCTTGCAGTAATTTTACAACTAGTTTTGATTATAATGTTATAACATAGTGAATAATATTCTGAGACTGGTTGGCTTCATAACTTGAAGGTCAATGTAGTTGGATCATTTTAATTTTATTGATCTTACATCACAATGATAAAGACAGTCATCTTAATTTATAATTGTAATCATTTCTTTATTCATTCATATTGAAAATGAACACTTCTGATAAAATACAAAATTCTATTTTTATAACAAAATATTTTGTACAAAAGAAAATTAATGCTTCTTGAAAAAGATTTACAGAAAGCTTTTTTTTTATTTTCAATAGACAAGAGAGGTAAAAATAAAAAAAGAAAGGGGAATATAAATTACTTTTAGTCTCCTCTTTCACTATAGAATAAATGTTAAATGAAAAGCTACAGCAACCTTGTATGTTAGCTATTTTTAAGGTAAGTCTTAACTTTATTTCTCTTACACCAAAAGACTCTGAAAACAGTACCTAAAACTCCACCACCCATTACAGGTATCAAATGGTGAGGAGATATCTATGCTGACATTCTTCCTTTTTTATTAAAATACAATTAATGAAATTGGCTCTAAAAAAATCTATCACAGTCAGCTTGAATGAGTTCATATTCTGTAAGTATCAATTCTGGATAAAAGAACTGAAAAGGAAGAATATTCATTTTGGATTTTTGCATTAATATAAAAGAATTTGTGGATCCTTTAACTTCTCACCACATAATGCAACCAAAACAATTTTTAACCATTTATTTTGTAAGGAAATAAGACTTAAAATGAATCCAAATAGCAAACATTCTTCAAACCCACAACTTTTGCATAGCAAATATTTCCTATTTACCAGGAGTAAAGAGATTGAAAGACTCCACCCAACATTCATAAAGGATATATATTTGCATAGGGTGAACAAGTTATAGAAACATCATTTTTTCAATTAAAAAGAAAGACAAAGCTGATAAGACTTAAATTCCAAAAGGAATATACAAGACTAAGATCAGCATTGATACTAAGCAAACTAACATTATTATTATTATTATTGTTTGTGCAAAGCAGCCAGTGACTTCTAGAAATCTTTTCTCAAGCATTTGGATTGGTTGGTTAAAAGAATTAAACATACAGCCTCCAAAACTGCTGTCCTCATTTCTGAATGGATCCTTTCTGGAATGGAGAGTTTTATAACCCAGAAAAAATTCTAGTTAAAAACTGAATAGCCAGCCCTGGTTCACCCCTGAATGTCTTGCAGCCATAACTCACTGTAACCACTACTACAATATTTATGACAGGGAATGGGTACTTACTGCATTCAGAACTGCCTATAATCATTGGAAGAGAGTTCTAGAAAATGCAAAAGGTAGCTATGCACAAGCAGTTTAGGCCAAGGTCAAAAGCAAATAACAGTTCTGGAAAATCTCCAACCAAATTCTCAATAGGGGCAAAGAATCAATTTCTACTATCATAAATGGTTCTGAGGTCATCTCATCTTCATCAGATAAAGCAAAGCTCTTCACTATAATCTTTGCTTTATCTATAATACTGTTACTCAGGAGAAATCATAACTCAATAGCCACCAGTATTGTCCAGTTATTATGAGGTGATTTAGCAGTGACTTTGTTACCTGCCTGTTATCTTTAGCTATTTAACAAATGTGTGCTATTTCTGATTCACAATGAACTGATTTAAACATTGATTTGTTTAGAGTAGCATCAACATCTTGGTTGTTATCAATGTATAATAAAAATTCAAAAACAACTTGGCAACGAGGATTTGCAAGGACCACTGGGATTAAAAAGAACTCTCTTAAAACATGGGCAAACGAGTTTTCATAAAAGAACTACATGTAATTGCCAATTTGTTTTAACAGCGGATGTATGAGAAATTTTTCTTTTTAGTTTTCATCACAGTTTTTTCATTTGAAAAGCATCTGGAAAAAACCAGAAAAGTAAAATTGTAAAAAAAAAAAAAAAAAAAAAGACACACTTATCATGGAGGATTTCAAAAGTATTTTATTAGATCTTGTAAAATACCAGAATGCACAGCAATTACAGCTCCAAGAAAGAATGGAAGAGAAGTGGCAAAAGAAACTGCTCTCTCAACAGGAAAAAATGGAAAATTTATTTCTGCAAACCCAGAACGAAAATCAAGAAAGACAGCTTGAATTTCAAAAGCAAGTTTTAGAACTGACAAGCTGTAGTAATCCCATCGAAAACAAATTTTCTTTTTCGCAAAACACCATTTGGAGCACGATAGAGAATTTTTCATATACTCCCGAGAAAAACATAACCTTCGCGTCATACTTTAGGAGATATTGTGCAAATTGGAGTGACTCAAAAAAAGTATGTCTTCTTCTGAGGAAACTTGGCACAACTGATCACACAAAATTTGTAAATTACATTCTGCCCCAGTAGACTAGTAAGTTGACATTCAACGAAGCAGTGGAATTACTCATGGAGCTTTTCAGTCCAAAGACATCTCTTGAGATGGAAATGTCTTAATCTAACTAGGAAAGACTGGGAAGATTACACTACTTTTGCATCAGTAGTAAACAAGCACTGCAATGATTTTAGGCTGGTGGAGCTAAGTGCGAATAATTTCAAATGTTTGATATTCATGCAAGGACTAGTTTCAACAAAAGATGCAGAAATTAGGCGAAGAATACTAAACGAGAATGAACCCAATATAACTCTACAGCAGATCACTGAAAAATGTCAGAGGTACGTCATTGTAAAGCAGGATTCTAAAAATATTGAAGAATCAGGTATTGCTCATGTCAAAAAAGTATACTACAAACAGAAACAAACAAAGTCTCTTAAAACTAATGAAACAAATAAAAAGTAAAATAATTTGCTCCCTAACCCATGTTACGAATGTGGGGGCCCTACACTGGTAGAAAGATTGTATTTTCCGGAACATAAAAATGTTACATATGTAACTAAGTCGGACACTTGGTGCTAATACCAGGAAATTTGTGCACGTAAAATTTTTAAACAAAAGTGTGGAATTTCAACTAGACTCAGGTTCTGATTTGACAATAATAAACTTGCAAACATGGAAAAGATTGGGTAAGTCAACCATGATAAAATCTAGCAAGATTGCAAGGGGAAAAATTAAATTCGAGGGAGAATTGATTGCTAATACAACATTCAATGGGAAGACTCTTAAATTAAAATTGTTCATCCTGAAAAATACTAGCAACCTATTTGGCACTGATTAGATGGCACAATTCCAGCTTTTGGACTTACCTGTAAGTTCATACTGAAAAAAATTGAAATGCCGAAGCTAAAAACTGAAAAAAGAACTGAAGGAAGCCTATCCAGGAATTTTTTCTGGTGGGTTAGGCAGGTGTACCAAGATGATGGCAAAAATTGAACTACAAGATGACGTCCAGACAGTGTTCAAAAAGAAGCGAAATGTACCTTTTGCCTCGTTGGAACAAATTAATGAGGAACTTGACAGATTAATAAAAACTGGAGTTCTATCAAAGGTAGAGTACAGCGAATGGGTCACACCATCAGTCTATGTAAAAAAGAAATTGAAAGACATACGCGTTTGCACTGATTTTTCGACAGGATTAAATGCTGTTCTGAAGGACTATCATTCTTCTCTTCCTGGCCCACAAGACATTTTTGTGAAGCTAAATGGAGGAAATTTTTCTCGAAAATTGACCTTAGCGACACTTATTTGCAAATTCCAGTTGAAGAGGTGAGTTTGAAGCTATTGTGTATAAATACACATCACAGATTATATAAATTCGAACGTTTACCGTTCGGGGGCAAGGTTGCGCCAGCAATTTTCTCAGTCGCTTATTTAGATGAAAAGCCAAGGCGTAGTTGAACAAAAGGATCATATCCACAAAGTTTTTGCTAAGATTCAAGATTACGGTTTCAAACTTAAAGAGACCAAATGTGATTTTTTCCATGAAAAAAATCAAATACCTAGGACACATAATCAACAAGGATGGCAGGAGACCAAATCCTGAATGGGTGTGCCGTGACATGCAGGCGTCCAATAACATCGTTTTGTTGAAGAGCTTCCTTGGACTAGCAAATTATTACCAGGCATTCATACCAAATATGTGTGATTTGTATGTCCCATTTAATGAACTATTAAAGCAAGACAAGCTCTGGGTTTGGACAGCAGAATGACAGGAGGTATTTGAAAAAATAAAGAAAATACTGACGTCAGACTTATTTCTTACACATTACAACCCAGACTGGGAAATCATTGTTACCAGCGACATTAGTTCATATGGCATAGAGGCATGCATCTTCACAAAATGACTGATGGAACAGTAAAACCAATAGCTCACATGTCGAAAGCTTTGCTTCCTGCGGAAAAAAATTATACACAGAAAAAAAAAGGCACTTGGGATTATATTCACATTCACAAAGTTCCACCATTATATTTACAGTTGACATTTCACTCTACAGATAGACCACAAGCCACTCACTATTTTTGGCTCAAAGAAAGGTCTACCTACTCATACAGCAAACAGACTGCAGAGATGGAATACAATCCTACTAAGTTACTTGTGGAGTATGTGTCATCAAAAAAAAATTCAGCCATGCGGACAGATTGTCAAGACTAATTCGCAAATACAAAGAACCACTGGAAGATACAGTGCTTGCCTTCCTTCAATCTGAAGGAGAATTAAAAACTACTAATACAGTAAGGGAACTTCCAGTGACGCTTATACAAATAAGACAAGAGGCTCTCCACGATGAGTACATCAAGCAAACAAAAGCAAAAATTTTTGAAAAGGATCAGTGAACTACAGACGTTTTCTCCATATGTGATGATGTGTTACTATACAGGGAACACATCGTGATTCTGTCAACACTCCAGGAGCATATTTTGAAAGATTTTCACGCTGGCCATCCATGGAGTACTAAAATAAAAAGTTTGATGCGTAGCTATGTCTATTAGAAAAACATGGACAAAGATATAGAAAATGCTGTCAATTCATGTAAAGGCTGTGTCTTGGCAGTGAAGGCACCTCCTATTAAATTCAATCCCTGGCCAAAAACGGATCTACCTTGGTCTAAAAATCACATTGATTTCACGGGCCCTCTAGAAGGATATTACTATCTCATTGTAGTCGACAGTTTCTCGAAGTGGCTCAAAGTACACAGATGCAAAAACCCAACTACAGAAATTAATATAAAGTTTCTACATGAACTGTTCACCAGATTCGGAGTAGTGGATACCTTAGTGTCTGATAATGGAAGTCAGTTTATGTGTGGAGAATTTAGAGACTTCTATGAAACATATCAGATCGAACACATCACGACCACACCATACAATCCGAGGTCTAATGGACAGGCTGAGAGATTTGTGGATACTTTGAAGAGAGCTTTGAAAAAAGCATAAAAGACATCTCAACCAACTTAGGAAACACCTAACTGACAAGGCTGATAGCGGGCTTCCTGAGGAAAGTTATGGATGTCATATATGACACTTTCGATATTCCAATCCCTCTAAGAGAAAAAGGAAAGCAACTGATTTAATAGTTGTCAATCCTAAACATAAAAGGTATTGAAACCACAAACAAATAAAAATTCTCAAATTTGTTCTACTTTGAACTTGGTAAAACAAGTCAGCCAAGTTTTAAATACCTAGCCAGTTGTAAAAAAGGAAACACTTGTTTTCTTTTAAATTAAACAAGTGGAGGAAAACCACTCAAAAGTTGGTAAACTTTTTATAAAAATATTCCTCAGGATTAATTTTTGTGAAACTTTTTTTTAGAGCTACATATACAGCCTCAAAATTTTAATATAAAAAAAGAAAAAAAAAAATTTTTTTCTTCAGACTCCTGCGGAGTTAAGATTTTAGGAGGCAGGTGTTATGGTGACCTACCTACATTAGAATGAACTCTTCCTCATTCATAAATACTAACCTGCGAGACTTCCTAAGCAGGCAGTCGATACGCAGTCTCTGACTGTGTGCGACTTCTGTTGAACTCTCTGCTTTGGCAGAGAGGAACCCGGTCGAAGCTTTGCCAAAGGGCAAAGTTTTGTCTGGGTTTTGGTAGACAGATCCCGAACCCACTTATGTGGGTTCTAAGGGAATATTTTTGGCCGGGTCTACGGGCTCAGAGAAACCCACATTAAACTCGGCCTTGTGCCACATACATTCCTCATGGGGGGACTGTTAAATATTGGCAGTCAGGATGCAGTGTAACCTGATAGTTCGGATGGACACTTCTATCTGCTGACTAATAACACTCTTATTTTGTATATATGTTATTTCAATACACTTCAACCTACCTTCTTCTTTCCATATCTTTCTTTCTGGCCCCTAACAGGCCACAACAAAACTGTTGGAGTAGAAGTGGTCGTTATATTTAACTAGTTCAACAGTAAAAGGGTGGGATCAAGATGCTAATCTAGTAGTATGCTTAAACTCATGTAGTCCAGGCACCAGGGAATAAAGCTTGTCAAAGCAGTTGCCATGAAAATATTTGTAGAAAAGACAAAGGGAAGCCACATCACATCAGTGAGAAAATAACTGAAGTAGAGATGCCAAGTCAGGATCAATTACATTGCAGATCCTTCTTTAGATTTTGCCAAGGACCTCAAAATGAATAGCAGGGGCACCAGACCAGATATGGCAACAGTATTCAATGCACGGATGAATGGTAGATTTGAAATGTGCAAGATGAACTCTGATGGGAAAAAACATTCTGCCATGACACAGTGACCCAAATTTCCTTGCAGTAGATGCAGCTATTGATTCAATGTAGTCGTTCCACTTCAAGTCAGTTGAAAAGAAGGTGCAGTGTGTTGCTCTCCATGAGTCTAGCATCAGCCATGCTGGTGATGGGCAGGAAAGTTTCTCTATGGTGGTTAAATGAGTGGAGTTTAATTTTGGAGGTATTAAAATTTATGAGCCATTTTTCTGCCCCATTTAATCACAGATTGGAGGTCCTTTTCAAGGACAGCAGCCACATTAACTTAGTCAGCTCTGATGGATTTTCTGTTGATACAGGAGTAAATGTCATCAGCATAAATCCCTACTTGGGAACTGATGACATCAGGAAGATCATTGATGAAGATCACAAACAGCATAGGACCCAGGACAGAGCCTTGGGGGACACCTACATTCATGTGAAAGGATCTGGAAGTGAGCCTGTTCAAAATGACTTTCATTTCACAATTTGAGAGGAATGATTAGATTAAAACAATCATCCAGTAATACTGTAGCCTTGAAGCTTACATAGAAGACCAGTGTGTCAAACCCTGTCAAATGTCTTTGAGATATCTAGAGCCACAGCTCGAGCTTTGCCATTATTATCAAGAGCTTGATATACATATTCAGTGATGGCCATTAAAACATCAGTGGTAGATCTGGCAAAACAGAAGCTATGTTTGTTTGTCTGGGAGTAAGTTGTGAGAGATAAGATGCTTCATCACTTCTGCATTGATTAAAACCTTGAATACAGCTGGAAGAAGTGATTCCTGTGGGCTATAGTGGCTGAGCATGCAGGTGAGAACCAAAGAAATGAATGCAGTTTAACTTGGTATTTCCTTGCTGGAATGAAAGCATCGATGCCAGCTTTCACCCAGGAGGTGACCTCAGAGACGCATTTATGAACAGGATGATTAAAAACTGCATTCCAAGAGACGTCAAAGGAAGTCATGGAACCAGTCCTAATCTGCTTGTTGATAACAGAAAAATACATAGGAAGTTCTTGGCAAGTAGGGGGGGCAGAAAGAGGTTTTTACAGACACTACTTCATGATCAGATTGCCAAGAGAGCAGAGATGTATAGTACAACAGGAATCTGGGATAGAGGTAAAAAAGAGATTTAGAAGAGAAGTATGTCCACCAGGGATACTGGAAAATGCATGGGGAAGTTCACCACTTGTGTGAGAGATTGAATGATTCAGAGTTAAGGGTTTAGATGCCAGAAAGGTCAATGACAGTGTGTTTAAGCTACCTGGCATGGTGTGCATTAAAGTCACCAAACACAAATATATTTGCAAATGTGTGTAGGGAAATGACCATGTCTATATTATCAGAAATACTATCTAGCATACAACAGTAATGCAAGGAAGGGAAACAATAAAGAAAGAAGAGATAGCTGACTGAGTTAAGTAGAGAGAGATGGAAACACATGTAAGAGTGGTGTGGAGATTCAAGAGAGAGTTCCCTAGCCAGCAAGAGATTTCCATGGACATAAACTCCCAGGCCATGTATGTGGCCATCCTAAGGACAGGAAGATAGCCAGGAATTAAGAAATCAGAGGAGGGGACTGAAGAGTTAAGATTAGTTTTGCAGATAGCTAGGATGTGCAGAGACATTTCAAAGAGGAATGATTCCATACTGCAGAAGTTGATACAAATAGCACAAATGTTGGAGAAAGAAAAGTTGAGGGGGTTTAGGTGATTTTTGTTCAGTTGGATTAGTTTTATATCTTTGGTAGCTTATAGTCATGGTATGTTGTTTTGGTAAGAAAAGGCCTAGGGTAGTAGTGGCAAGGAGATTATATATATATATATATATATATATATATATATATGGACACACAATTTAATGAAGTGAATTAAAAAGCAAGTTTGAGCATTTTAAGTTTTAACTTATTATCAGTCCAAATATCCACTTTGTCAAGCTGAATTTCCCCAGTTTCCCATTAAAATGTAAATATCAAGAATTAACACTAAATAATGTACTAGCATCTTATGCAGGCATGCCCACATACTGACAAGCATATATATATATATATATATATATATATATATATATATATAGACACAAGCTGAGGCAAGTATTAAGATAAAATTAAGACAATGAAGCAAGAAAAGGAAGAGAAGAAAAAAAGAAAATTCATAGACAAGATGCCATAAAAAAAGTGATAAAACCCCCCAAAAAACAATCAAACAACAAAGAACAATTTAAATACAAGAAAATAATAATAATTTTCATTTCAATATATATATATATATATACACACACACACACAAGAGAGAGATTGAAAATCTTTCCCCAGACACTGCTTCCTCCTTACATCAGAGGTACACCCTGATGTATACAGCTTAACTTGGGTATTTTTTTGAAAAGTGCATTGAAATTATGTTTATTTATTTTTTTTCAATAAAAATATTTTGATATGAGAAAAAACAGTACCAATATTATGCAAATTAGGAAACTGTACACAACTCTATTCTCAATCTTTTATAACCAAAATCCTTGATACTTCCACAAATAAACCAAAAATGGCAACTATGTAGTGAAGTTATATCTGATCTCGTTGCAAACCTGATGACAAAGTTTTGGACTCACAACAGAGATGAGTAACATTCAGATTTCTTTTATATGCTAATCATTTTAAGATATGAGTGATCATGGCTCTCTTTCAGCCTCCTATCTTTTGTCACTCTAATTTTTAACTCTTTACCATCCAACCTTGTCTCTATTCTGCCATTACACAAACTTGTTAAATAGATTACTTGCTATTTCTCTTGCATTTTCTGTGAGTGTTAAATTCTCCAGGCACTCTTTCTTCTTTATTCATCCCCAAAATTTCATCTGCCTCTTTCTGATTGTAAGTATAAGTTTCCTTGTAGCTTCTATATTCCTTAAAACTTTCTTGTTGCTCACATTTCTTGTCTATGATATTCTTAGCATTTGTAGGTAGAACCACATCTGTGTGACTTCTTCATATGTGAAGAAATTCTCCAGCATTCACGGTTATATATATTAGATATTACATAGTGGTTTAGTACTCTTTGTTTCTAATGATATTTTCCTTATATTTCATATGAAAATGCATCCTTGTCTTATACATCTATTTTTGTATATTCACTGAACTCATTCTATAACTACATACAGGCTATTTGTTCTCAATAGAGGTTACATATTACTCAAATTATCTTCCCCATGTAAATACTGAATTCACTTTACACAAAATATCTGCTCATTTTCTCACTGTTGTTTTCTTTCAATTTATCAATTTCTGTTTGTATTTGTCAATGATTGTTCTCTCTCCTTTGGTATTTATTGCATATGAAATTGGAACAGAGATTGACAAGTTATATCACTAATGCAGTAATAGAAAATGAAACAAACAGCACTATAAGATTTTATTGAGAAATAGATTCTAATGTTTGCAGAAGTATCAAAATCAGTTATCAAAAATGCAAGATCTTGCACACTGCTAATGCAAAACAAGCATGAATTCAAGGGTAGAAGGACAAAATCTTTTTGCTTTGGAAGTCGGTGTCTAAGTCGCATTGTGAGAATAAAATAATGCTAATGAAGTGAGAAATCAGACATGGATATATATATAAACACAAACTTTATGTAGATATATCTAGTATATTTACTAACAGATCTACAGGTTTTTCTTTTCCTTAAGTGAAATTCTTGACAGATTGACAAGGAAACAAGAACTAAAGGAACTTTGAATTATGTGATTAAAACATTTAGTTAGGATGGGGATAATTTCAATGAAATAGATGTGAGCAAATTTGTTTTTGAAATCGCATGCTCATAACACACATACATACATACATGTATGTATAAAATTGATGCTTTATGTGTGTTTATATGTTTTAATATTCAAAGATAGAAATAAGACAGGTCACTGAAGCTACTGCTCAATTCTTGCAATTTTGGAGTGGATAGGGATTGGTTAAAAAATTCATTAAATAAAAATAAAAAGCCAAAACAAATCAAAGATAAAAAAGAAAATAAATTTGTGGAGAGCCATAATCATCTCTATACTCTGAAGGACATGGCATTTAAAAAATATATATTAAAACTAAAAAGAAAATAATCAAGCATTATAATATTTAGCATACCTCCTATTTTTAATTCTTTTTACTTTTCTTTATATGCTACACTATGTCACAGATTATTATGAAAATCAATATCTTTCATGGAAACAGTCAGCTTACACAATGAATATAACAGTGGAGAAGTGGAGTAATGTCTTGTGCACATAGTAAAATTATATAATTGTTAAAAATGATGATAGTTCAAGTTAAATGCAGAGAATTATTGTAAGTTTTTAGACAAGATATTTTTTGAGTGGTACAAGTCACAACCAAAAATCTCTAAGCTAAAGAGTATATTCATACAAGATAATGTTCTGTTATATACTGCAAAGCTGACTATTGCCCATCCTGTGAAAAAAGGGTTTCAAAGACATCAAATTAATGGAATGCAGATATAATTTTGTTATAATCATTTCACCACAAGCAAGGCAATAATGCCACTAAGATGTAAATGGTCACTGGGGGTGAAAGAAAATGAGAATACTTTATTGAAAAGAAAGGATGGGTTTCAGGAAGATAAAAGACTGGGATTGACGTTGCATTTAATTTTTTTGTTTTACAGTTACATCTAGTTTTAACAGTAAAATGATGAGACTTAGTTGTCAGTCTAGTAGTATGCTTAAGTCTACGCAGCCGTGGTACAAAGGAGGAAAGCCCATTAGAACTATTGCCATGAAGCCACATCACAGCAGTAGGAAAGTGACTGAAGTTGAGATGCCAGGTCAGGACTGATAACATTACAGACACTTCTTTGGATTTTGTTGAGAATCCCAAGATATATAGCTGGAACACCAAGCCAGATATGGCAGCAATATTCAATGCATGGGGGAATGATTTCAAAATGTGTAAAATGAATTTAGATGAGAAAAATTGTCTAGTATGACACAGTGAATCAACTTTCCTACCAGCAAACTTAGCAATTGATTCAATATAATCACTATTTCATGTCAGTGGAAAACCTGAGACCAAGAAAATGCAATGAGTTACTATTTTTGGAGTTTAGCATCAGATATGCTGATGGAAATAAAAAAGGTTCTCTATGATAATTAAAAGAGAGCAGTTTGGAGATGTTAAAATTTACAAGCCATTCCAGATGAATGGATGTCATTTTCAAGAGAAGCTGCCAGTTTATCGGGCTGATTGGACTTACTATTAATACAGGAGTAAATAGTTATATCCTCAGCATAAATACCTAGTTGGGAACTGATGACATGGGGATAGTTGTTGATAATGATAAGAAACAATGTAGCTCCAAGGATAGAGTCCTGGGAGAGCCCCACATTAATATGAAATGATCTAGAAGTGTGGCAATTCAATACAACCTCTATTATAAGATTTGTTAATAAATGGATTAATCCATTTATTCTTAACAAATCATATAAACTTTGGCTAGAGATTCCATAGCTTATGGGAAACGCTGGTATGACAAACCCTATCATCATTCTTATCTAAAGCTTGATAGACAGATTCAGTGATTACAACACATCCACAGTAAACCTAGAGAAATGAAAACCATATTGCTTATCTCAAAGAAGGCCGTGTGAAGTGAGATGCTTGATTAGAGCCACTTGTACTTTAGTAAAAGACTAACAGGTAAATAATTCAAGGAGTCAGGAGGTTTGTCAGAGTTCTTGAAGACAGAAACTAGAGAGGAATACAAGTTGGAAAGCACAAAGCAGCCAGACATTTAATGTAAAGTTTAGAGAGAACAGGTGTCAGTTCAGGAGCATATTTCCTTAGGACAATTGCAGAGACACTGTCAAGTCTACAAGCCTTGTGGGCATCTAGTTTGAAGATAATAGCAGAAATCATGGATGGAGTTATATGCATATCACTCAATAGAGATTCTGTTCTAAGAGGAAAATCAGGCAAAAATACTCCTGAAGAGTCTAGAGTGAAGTTGAAAGAGAATTTCCAAGCAAAACATTCTACTTTATCAGTAGCAAATGGCAGAACTTCAAACTGATTAGGGAGGAGGGACTGAGGATTTACTCTTGTTAAACACACTCTTACAGAGCAGCTTGTAATCTCAAGAATCAAACTTGCAAGAGGCTATATAGTGTCTCATTCTATCAGCAAGTAACAACTTTGCCTCATTGAGGACACTCATTGTAAATGGATACAAAGAGGCATTTGTTATGATCAGAAATGTCATGCTGATATAACTGGAAGAAGTGATTTCTGTCAGCTATAACAGCTAAACAGGCCAGAGTGAACCAAAGAGAACACTGCAGTTTCACATGGTATTTTTGTGCTGGCATGAAAGCCTGAATACTAGCTTTCACCCAGGAAAAAACCTCAGTAGCACAATTTTCAATTGGAAGGTTAAAAATTTCATTCCATAAGGTGTTGTGAGGAATATCATGAAATGAGTGTCTTGAAAACAAAATGATGTCCTACTAATAAGCACAGGGGGTGGGTCCTGCCTGATAGACAAGTCAAAAGAAATATCTAGACACTACCATGTGGTCAGAGTTGCCAAGCAGACTGCCTCAAAGCATGACATGAGCTGGGGAGGAGGTAAGGATTAGATCAAGTAAAGAAATGTGTCTACCAGTATTACCAGGAAAATGAGTATGGAAACCTATTTGAGTGAGAAAATGAGCAATTGCGGAATTCAAAGTCTAGATGCTGGTAAGATCAGTGGCATTAGAGTGATGAAGCCACTTGACATGATAAGCATTGAAATCACGAAGCAGAAAGATATTTACAGACGAGTGTCAAGAGAAGGCCTTATCCACACTATCAAAAATTCTAACAAGCAACAGTCCCGAGAAGACAGGGAATGAAGAGGAAAACCGAGTTTAACAGTGAAAATCAGAAGCACATATAACAATCCAGAAATTCAAGAGACAAAGAAAACTTGTTCCATCATTAAAAGAGATTTATATGATGATAAAAAAAACTATTTCATAAACAAAATCTCTGAGAAGCAATAAAAACTGCTGAAAGTAATGTTAAAATTAAAAAGTAAAAAAGTTATCAAAATCAATATGCAAAAATTGATGAAGGTTATAGAATGTCAAGAGCTCATATTAATGAAATAAGAATTTATTCAAGAGCATGAGATATTGAAGTCAGAGTTTCATATTTTGCATATTTTAATATTTTATCACAGATTCAAATAGAAATATTAAAAATGATTTAGGGAGTGATAACTTAATACACATTTACACCTTCTTTTACAGTGTATTAATATTACATAAAAACAATTTTTTAAGTATAATACCATTTAAATACTTTTTAATGGAGAATAAAATAACTTCCAATCCATCAGGAGAGAAAGAGCGAGAGAGAGAATGGGAAAATTTTAAAGAGAGGAATGAAAAAAATAAAGACCAATATGTTATGTCCAGGCACTTAGGGTTCTAAGCTGATATCTAAGCAAATATTTGCCACATTGCTAATAAGAGGAAAGTATGTTGGATAAAAATAATACACAAATCCATTCAAGGTGAGATAGACTTATTTGCCTACTCATGTCAAAACTGAACATATTTTGGGAACAGGTACTCCAGCTATCTTTGTAACACATTGATAACATCAATGTCAGGTCATGGCGTTCGTCTTGCATTTTGGCCTATCCCAACACTCATATAAACAAAAAACAAATGAAACAGATACACATACACTCACATGTATTTCTCTTAAAAGCTCTCCATTTGTTTTCACTCTCTCACTCTATTTATTTGCTTCACAGCTTGTGGTAGCACAGTGGGACAGGATTGTGCAAGAGCTTGGCACTGCAACTAGACTATCATTTGTGTAATGTAACCAGCTGCTTCTCAGCTGGTTTGACAAGATATATAAGAAGAGAAGGAAGTTAAAGAAAAAATAGAAATGAGGGCAGAGACAGATAAAAGATTCAAGCAGGTGAATAAACAAATATCTACTAGTAGCAGTAATAGCAGTACTAGAATAGTAAGTATAAAAGTTGTTATAGCAGGGTACAAAACAAATATAACAAAAATAAAATGTCGGACAATAATAATCTCTAAGTTGAGCATTACTATATCCGTAGTTTGCAGTCTCCACAATTTCTTGACCTTTGTAGCTCTTAATAAATTTTATTTTTTCATTATCTCTCCTAAACCTTGTTCTGCTATCCATTTACTCAAGCTTACTCAGTTTTCTTGTTTCTTTTGCCTTCAATATGTCCTGTGAGTATCAAATTTTCCAAGACCACTTTCCTTATTATGTACCCTAGAAATTTCAACTGAGTTTCTGATTCTAAGCATAAATATCCTTTTTGTTTCTATTTTTTTCTAAAACTTCATCATTGCTCACATGTTTGACCCATAGTATTGTCAGCATCCTTCTGCAGAACCACATTTCTGTTGCTTCAAGTCACTTCTTCATCTATGAGGAGATTTTCAGCATTTACTGCCATATAGGAGGACTGATATTACATAACAGTTAAGAACTCTTTTCATTTTCTCTAACAAAATTTTCCTGTGTCTTAATACTTTGCTTAGCTTTTGGAAGACATCTTTTGCCATCTCCATATGCCTTTGGATTTCCATACTACATTTTCCATTCTCTGTTAAAACACTTCCCAAATATTTAAATTTTTGTACTGGCTTAACTTTTGTATCTCCAGTTTTTAATTTGCAAGTTGGGCTGTTCCTTTTGGTAACAACCATGCATTCTATCTTCTTGCAATTGAGATGTAATTCTTACTTCTCACTTTCCTCATTACCTTCTGTAGGAGTTCTTGTAGTTTCCTTTCCGTGTCAGCTAGTAACACTGTATCATCTGCATATCATATGTTGCTAAAATTGTGGCTGCCAATAATGAACCCTGGCAAAACTTCTAATTCTCTCAGAATCATTCTACTCTGTAGGTTTGTGGTGGAGGCATACCTTATCAAATCAAGAGAAGGCAAATTGTCTGTATATGAGCTTGTGGACATAGACCTATGAAGCAAACTTTGGCAAATCAATGTTGAAATAACACAGCGCATGACTTATCAGTGAGAACAAGGCTAACACAAGCAAGAGGCTTCAGTTTCTTGCTCGAGACCAAAGAAGGATAAAAGGAGCTGACTTTTTGTGTCAGAGTAGTTTGTTCTTTGAAATGTGTGAAGGTTATACCCATGTTCCAGAGAAAAAGTGATAGTACTGTTGTTGTTGTTGTGTTCAGGAAACAGAGTCCTGAGTGAAGTGTTGTTCCATTTTCCCCATTAGCTGTCAGTAGGAACAGATTTAAGTGGAAATTTATTTTCATACCACCCAATTTTTGTTTAAATCTCTCAAGCTATTTCGGCACATATCACACTTCTCATGATAGATGGCAAGTCCTCTAATGTCCGCCTAATTCAGGAATTTAGTGGTGCTGCAACTGATATGCTAATTGTTGAGTGGATAGAAAATGTGGAGTTGGTCTGCAAACTCTGCACTATGGCCAAGATCAAGCATGTCCCACCATTGCAACTCTGAGGCGGTGCTCTTGATGTATACAGACTGTCCAGTAAGGAGCAGAAAGCAGGAGTGGACCAGATTAAATGGGCCCTCATGACCGCTTATGCAACAGACTCATTCAATGCATATGATCAATTTGTGACTTGGTGACTTTGCCCGGATGAGTTTCTGGCTGAATTGCATTGCTTAGTTCGGTTGGCTGAGGGATTGTTCCCGAACAATGTATTATGTGTGCGTTTGTTTCAGGGTTGCCACAACATGTGAGGCAACTTCATTGTGCCTCATCCAGGATGGACACCATGACTGTGGAGCAGCTTCTGACCCAAGTACGAGTCATCATAACTGATGAGAAGAGATGCAGGGAATTGTTTACTGAATCTACTGGTGAAACACATTCAGATTCAAAGGTGCTCCCTGTTGATTCATGCAGCAATGCATTCATTTGCTACAAGTGCTCTGCGCCCAACCATATGGTGAAGGATTGCATGCAAGGATACCAAGAGAGGTCAGATGGTCAAGTGCAGAAGTTTCACCACGAAATACGATGCTTTAGGTGCAATAAACTTCGGCACATGTCATCAGAGTGTCAGGGAAATGCACAACGGGAAGAGACATCAGCACCCTCCATGAGCAAGAGAAAACCAAGAAATTGCCTGCCATAAAAGTATTCATGGATGGACAAGAGTGCATAACTTTAGTAGATTCCTGGTGCTAGTGAGCAAAGCTGTGTGTCGCTATTGGAGACAAAAAGAAGTGGGAAAATCTGACAGTCGATGGGAGGACTTTGAAGTGCTGGGGGTACAGCAAAATCAGGTTGAGAGTTGGGCAGGTTCAGTCTGTGAATGTTGAGGTCTTAGTTATGGATGAACAATTGTTAAGTTTTGACCTACTTCTTGGGATTGACGCAATCAAAGAGCTAGGAGGCGTTCACCTAACCAAATTGGGTGAAGCACACTTTGGAGACTTAAACAGATGCTGATGAATAGTGCACAAGAGTATACTGTGCCCAACCATACCCGGGATGTGTACAAGAGAGAACTCTTACTATGGTAGCGTAATGGAAAGAGGAACTTGGCCCACCCAAGGGTTTGATTCCCTTGGTCATGCAGGAGCACAAGCAAAAGGACCAGCCGGTATTCATCTACCAAGAATTAAATGGATATGTGGAGGCATTCACTGCCAATGCAGAAGTGTGTGCGCAAAAGCTTAGAGAATGGCAGCAACAAGTTGATGTGTCACTCTTAGATCTGCGAAATGTTTACCTGCAAATCCACATTGACAAGGCATTGTGGCCACTTGAAACAGTAATTTTCAAGGGTAAGCAGTTCTGCCTTCCACATTTAGGATTTGGCCTAAATGTGGCGCCACTCCGAAATCCGTTGTTGACGCAATAATGTCACAAGATCGTGCAATCAAGAGTGCCACATTGGCCTATGTTGATGACACTTTCATCAATGAGAGCCAGAACATTTTCATCAATGCACCAACATTTTTTAGATTATGGCCTAGTATGTAAAGACCAGAATGGTTGAGTGACAGAACTAGGGTCTTTGGCCTGCAGGACTGGGGAGAGAACAGCACCTTCCAATGGAAGCAGGGAGGCCAGGTCCCAGAAGTTCAAAATGTGGTGGTGATGATGGTCTGGGTAGATGCAAGTTCTTTGGCCACGAGAGTAGCAATAGAAGCAAATTGAAGCATCATTGAAGATGCTTGTTGGTTGCATTTAACCAATGATATCAGGCATATCAATCTGGCTGAACCAGATGCAGCACTAAAAGGCATCACTCTAAGCCTTCAATGGCAGGCCACAGTGTTGCATTTAGTCACCGATTCAGTATGTGTGCATCGGTGGATATCTGACACCCTGACAGGAAAGGCACATGTGAAAACAAAGGCAGCTGGTAAAATGTTCGTGAGACGGCATTTGGAAACACTGCAGGCATTGGCAGTGAAATCCTTTCAAAACTGCGCAGATTGTCTCACCAGAGTGTCACAAAGGTGGTTCGATCTACACAAGGAGGGAGGAGAACCAGTACCTGAGAGTTGCGCTGCAATAGAGAGCCAACTGAATGAGAGTCAGGTGGCCGACATCCACCACCAAAGTGGATATTTGGGCGTGAAACAGACATTATATTTTGCTAGATCTATCAACCCTCTGGTGTCTAAGGAAATCGTAAGATCAGTTGTCAAAGCCTCCAAGGCCTGCCAGTCAATAGATCCATTGGAAGAAAGGGAAAATGGGTGTGGGGAACAACTGGAGCAGATTAGCAATGGATATAACCCATTACAATGGCAGGCATTGTCTAACGCTCATTGATTGCAGTCCCTCTAGATTTGCAATGTGGCAGCCTTTGCATCAGCAAGTTCAACTAGTGTCATTCACCAGTTAGAGATGATCTTCTTTGAATGTGACCCACCAACCGAAATATTAACTGACAACAACACTGCTTTCATTTGCAGGCACTTCAAGGAGTTTGCAAGCAGCTGGGGTGTGCATTTGAGGTTCCATTGCGCACATTCACCGGCCAGAAATGGAATTGTGGAGCACAACCACAGAAGTAATAAGACCATTGTGGCCAGAAAAAATTTTTTCCATATTAGAGTCGGTTTATTGGTATAATGTTATACCAAAAGATGACATCTCGCCTTCCATGGCACTGGCTGACACGCTGCATAAGTACCATGTCTGAGTAAGAGACATTGAAGTGAACCCCCCACCTGAACCTGACTGTAAGGGGATATGAAGAAGGAGATGTCATCTGGGTTAAGACTCAAAATGCACAACTAAGTTTGGGACTGGGTCCATAACTGAAGGATAAAAGGAGCTGACTTTTTGTGTCAGGGCAGTTTGTTTTTTGAGACCAGTAAAGGTTATACATGTGTTCCAGAGAAAGAGCAATAGTACTGTTGTTTATGCTGTGCAGAAAACAGAGTCCCGAGTGAAGTGTTGTTCCAGTTTCCACATTAGCTGTCAGTGGGAACAGAATCAAGTAGAAATTTATTTTCCTACCACCCAATTCTCATTTAAATCTCACAAGGTTGAATAAGTTCAGTGAGAAAACACATTCTAGTCTTACATGTCTTTCTATTTTTGTACATTTACTGAATGCATTTTCTATCCATATGCAGGCAGTTTGCTGCCAGTATAGGTTCTGGATTATTCTAATATTCTTCCCAAATATATCAAAGTTATCTAGAAGTTCCAATAATTCTTTGTAATGTTCTTTATCAAACACTTTTGCATAATCTATAAAACACAGGTACACATCCTTCAGCTTTTGTATTACTCTTTCTGATATCATTCTGAGCATAAAAATTACATTCCTTGTTCCAGTATCTTTAATAAACATGCTCTGTTCTTGTCCTATTTCCAGTCTAATTCTGCTGCATTCCCTATTCATCAGAATTCAGATGACCAAATCAAAGAATATTTGTATGATCAGCAAACAAACCCCATATTTTTTAAACTTCTTACTCAGGAGAATGAAAATAGTTTAGAATTACCCAATCAACTGCTAAAATATTTTTTCTTCGTAAGAGTTATTGTAACCCTTCGCTATTCCATTCACATCATGATCATGGCGGACGCAATATTTCTTCAAGATCTTGGCCTTTTCTTCGTTGCATTACTCCACTTCCTTCAATTCAAGTCTATTTAGATTTATAATCAACCTAATTTCTCTTTAGTTGTTTGATTATAACTAACTTAATCTAAATACTCTTTGTGAACATTCTATAATATGTTTTATACTTTGCAGCAACTCTGGATTTATTTTCTTTAAATATTAAGTAAGTAGTAAGCCCTGGAGATGTTATTATACATCCTTGTCATATAACCTGACAACTTTTCACTGATAGAAGAAAGAGAGAGGAGAAACGCAAGCCCCTGGTCCTTGTGACCAGGGCACTTGGATGGGTTCTGTATTGAGTTACAGCCCATTTATTTTAGTTCTGCCAACTGGACGCTAGTTGGAAACTTTCCTATCTACTTTTACTTCCAGAATTCTTAGCCTTTATTACTTTCAGCTACTACAGACCCTTACTGCAGGCTTCTCTAGACTTGTGCAGCTCTTTACTTCTGGCTACTTATGGAGAGATCATCTCTGACATTCTTATTTCAACCTAACTTACCTGGTTGATCAGCGACAATGGAACTGCTTTCAATAGCCCTAAACTTCTGGTTATGCATTGGTCCCTACTTCTGGCATTCCTATCTCAACCTAACTCATCTAGTTTCATAGGAAGTTGCTGCATGCATATCGTCCAGACTTCAAACAACCTATCAGAATATTGGATTAAATCCTATGGAAGGTCCATTGTTTGACTTAAACAGCAACTACCCAGACATTAATACAATGTTAGCTATTACTTTTTTTGCCACTTTATCATGGATTTCATCAATGTCTGCACTGGACACTACAGCTATTTCAGCCTATCTTCAACTATCAGCTTCCAACATTTTCTGTCAACCTAACTCACCTGGTTTAGGAAGTTGCTACATGCATATCATCCAGGCTTCGACCAACCTATTCTGTACACTTGACTTAAATACTACAGAAAGTTCATCATTGGACTTAATCAGTAACTACTCAACACTTTCACTGAACTTTAAAACTGTGGTTTATCAGGCCAACTTAACTTACCTGGACTCTACTTTTAACATTTAATTACAGCTATATTATCTAGGTTCTTCTATTTGGTCAGTATCCCTCAATTTACTTAATTCTTCCTCCATTTACTTGATTCATTGTTTGGTCATGTTTCTTTTAATCGAAACACTGTTTTTGTTTGATGTACAATAAATTTTGTATTAATTTTAGTTTGTCATTTTATTGTCCTCTTGTTGACCAATCTTTTATTTATTATTATTATTAAATGTTGGTGGGTCTCCTGTGACTATTCTTATTTGGGTGCAGAGGCCATTTTTTAATCCCACCCCACTCCAGGGTGTCTTCTACAGAGTATATTCATAGAACTGGTTCATATATACAAAAACCATTTTGCTGAATCTGTAATTACTCTACTAAGCATGCAAATTGCAATGAACTTCACCATTGATACTTGTTATAAAACCTCAAGGATACTAAATCTACAAACATTAACAGGAAGCAGAGGTAGTAAGACAAACTTAATAAGCTTTGACCTAACAATAGACCCTAAGCCTGGCATTTCATGAAAGAGAGAAAAGAGTGATAGAAGGAAAATGCAGAAAATTTTTCATAAAAAGATAGAAAATGGAAAAAAAGAAATGAATGAAAAGAGAAAAGGTGAAATAGAACATTTTTCATCCTGAAATAAATTTTAGATTAACAAGCCATACATGGTTAACCTTTCAGTTTGTGTACATGTAACAAACTGAGGATAAAGTGGATATTTTTTTAAACTCAAAGTGACATTATCAAACTGCCTTAGGAACTGGCCCTGGCCTGAATCAGTCAGCTATTGTGTAGTAATTTTGAAGATTGTTAAGTTGTGAATATTTATAAAGAAGGAAACAACAAATGGTTGAATAATAAGCACAAAGGTTTACATGATGATAGGAGTTCAAAAACTGGCTCTTTGTCAATTTTTTAAAGTTTATGGCCAAACATCAACTTATTATAATCCTAATTCAATATTTGATCAATTAAGAGGGAGTGAGTAAAAAAAAAAAAATCAATCAATCAGTTTCTGAAGTGAAATATATCAAATTAAATTTGGACGTCTACTTGTTTATTTTCTAATTACACATCCTCTTTTAGTTTTGATATTTTTATATTTTTTATTTTTGATATTCTTATTATATTTAGTCTTATTAAAGTGGTCAACATTAGTTTGAGTCTGTAAATAGCCTTGTCAGCTGTGTCCTATTGACTAGAATTAGGAAGTTTTATGCTTTCACAATATACTATAAAACTGTAAAATATAGAGTATTAAGTTTTGTACATTGACCATAATAATAGAAAGGAGATTATTTGGCAAATACATATGAGCATATGAATTTCTAGCACAGGAAAACCCTTTGAGGTCACATTGATATTAACTGCGTTCTTTTGCTTTTCCAAAGTTATAGCAAACAAAACTGCCCTGTAATTTCTGAAGTAGAGATGTGTATTTATCATCAATAGATGAATGCTTGACAAGTAATACATTTTTGTCAACATATCAGGGTCAAGCAGATATTTGCCTATAACATGGGAACCCCTCATCTGTCTATAGTGATTAAGTGCTTGTGGAAAGGGTGTGGAATACAGAGAAATCAATTTGATTAAAATTTTGAGGTTCTGGGGTTGAAAAACCCCAACTTAAGGATATCGGGCTGCAATCCTGAAAACATGTTTGTAGGCATATCTTGATAAATAATAATGGTATGATGATGGTCGGGAGCTCATTGGAAACATAGGAGGGAGTCAATGCAATGTAATCAAATTTCATTGAAATATTCAAAATATACCCGAGCCAAAACCTAAATTTGGGGATGTTTAGGCAAAATCCTTAATAAAACCATGTAAGATATCAAATGACATCATATTTATACACTGAAACATTTAACCGAATATGAATCATGGAATAGATATTTGGGAACACAAAATTTTTTCAGTACATCACAAACATGACATTTAATGAAGTCAAGAAGACAAAAAGAACACCAATGCCTCATATTCATTGTTACATCTGTGAAGTTCATTTCTTCAACTCTTCACAACTTTGTGTTGTATGACCTTTTGCTTTGCAATGGGAGCACTGTAAACATTCACATCATTTCAACACTATGAGGTCACTTTTGTCCCAGAGTTTGTTTATGCAATCTGATAGATTATTAAACTGGCTAGTTTTCCTTGCATATTTGATGCAATACTACCTCAGAAAGTTGTTGTTTGCCTCGATGCCACACTCTGTAAAATTCAGCATTCCATTGTTATCATTCTCTTCAATAAGTTCAGAACTGTGTGCAAGTACAAAGTAAGCACTGGGATTAATCTCTATCCATGGAACTGATTTGACCAAAAAGGATGTGTACAACAAAATTCTTTGTACTCTGCAACCTCTACCTTCTTACTGAAGTTAATGATGGTGAGAATGACTGCTATGGTGAGAATAATTTGGTCAATTTTGGACTTCAATTAAGTGTTATCAATTCCATGTGTCAACAAAGTCCTATTGCATGACTTTTACAATTTTACCTGTTGTAGATGAGCCTCCATGACCTGTTGGATCAGGTTTCTCCAAAGTGATTGATGTTTCTTCTTTCACTTTGGCCTGGATCTGCATTTTTGTCTGTTTCAAAAACTCCACGGCTCTGGAAACATGGTTTGATACATCAAGTTTTGCTTCAGACCAAGAATAATGTGTCACAGTTGCATGATAGCATATTTTAAAGATCCAACTGAAACATCTCAATAGACTATGTAGAGGATAAAGGTTGTTAATATCTTCAGTAGTAATAGGATCCTGGGTGACACCTTTATGAATATTAATATCTGAATATAAGAACAAGAGTTTTTGCTTACTTCAAGAAAGGATAAAATAAACAGGTGCAGTCTGTGACACATGCATAATTTTTCTTTTCATCACTGAGTCGAAATAAAATTTCATGACATCATAATTCTGGTGTTTGAGCAGTGGGCACAAAAATGTATGATCTGCCCACCCCCCGCCCTCCCAGTTTTCTTAAACCCTTCCATGGCTAGTAGGACTGTATTAAGAGCACCATGCAACAACGGCAACTTTCTTCAGCGTTTGTCACTTCACAAAAACTCAACAAGAACTTCTCGTCTTTGCAAATTTACCACATAAATACTGGACAGCATCAATCTCCTGATTTGACTTCTTGTTTGCTCATGAAACAGGAATGGTCTTTCAATTCATCATTCTAGTTTCTCAACTTCCTGTCGTGGACAAGAATACTTGAATATACACTTTTTATTGTGAAATTGAGATTGAGAGGACCCCAGGAGCCAGTTTTGAGGGCTAAAATACCATGAAATGGAGGTTTCATGCCCTAGATGACCAGATATCAACTCATAAGTTCTAAAAATGGATTCAACGCCTTCAAAAACATAGATAGAGGTCTTGGTCATTATATTTGGCCAAAAATTAGACAAAATTAGGCAAAATTTTTCTATGGAATAGATTTTAGTAATGTTCCCAAGAGTAAATTTTTTTCAACCAGACATTTTCAGAAATGTTGCCAACTCTCAATTTTAAATTGTGAACCTTAAAAAAAAATCATCATTTGCAATCATTCCTTAAATGTAAACCTCTGGTCCCACATTTGGACTAAATTTTGGGGCAAAAATGTGTATTGTTCAGGCTAATTTCTACAAAAATTAAAAAATACATGACCCTAATCCATGAGAATATTTCAATCTTGTGTGTCTGTAAACATCAAAATGCCTTAAAATGGAGGTATTGGAGACATTTTAGAAAATTACTGACCAAATCTTTACTTAAGTTATAATTTTCCAATGGGTCAGAACATAAAATCTTTTCACATTAAAATCTGGAATTCACAAAATTCAAATGGCCATATCTTGGAAAGTATTTGGAGTTAGACAAATGAGCCAATTTTGGACACCTCAGAAAATGAACTTTACAAATTTTTAGGTCTCAAATCATTTTGTAAAAGTTGTAAAAAAAATCCATATGTCCATTTGTCAGCCCACTGTACATTTATTAACTTATAGAAAGAAGACATTCTTGTATGAATTGCTACAAATAGCATAAGCCAAAAGCAATGTCAAAAAATTTAGCGGTATTACTATTTAACCAAAATAACCAAATGTTTTATACATTCTCTTTCTCATGCCTCAGGATGCCGTCAATCATGCTTTTCACTGCACTAAGTAATTTTTGCTCGTTTACAACTTGCTCCTCTGTGTATTTGTAGTACTTGTTCTGCCATAATGCTGCCTGTGCAAGCAATAAAAGTGCAGAAAGATTTATATTTATGTTTCACAGATTACATAAAGTGCAACATATAAAACACTTTGAAATATTAGGAAATCTTGGAAATAATACTGTACTTCGAACAAACACTTTGCATGCAGTATTACAGGTGAATGCAAAAAAGAAAGAAATACAACAAGGATACATTTTCTTATTGGATTTATTTAATCTGTACAGTGAGATGATTCTAAGAGAACAAGACAACCTATAAGGATTTATTATCAGTAGGCATAACCTTATAAACAACATACACTATTCAGACGACATCATGTCAATTGCTGATTCAGAAAGAAAACTGAGAGAACTATGAGATAAGATAGTTAAGGAAAGTTAGATGAAAGGAATATTAGTAAGAAGATAGAAGGCAAAGTTTTCAGCTAAAGAGTCAACTCAAAGTGTGAGTTACATTTCAGGTACATAAAAATCAAAAAGATATAGAAATGTAATTATCTCAATAAAATAATAACAGATGAGGGAAAGTGTGAAACAGAAATCTGATTTTTAAATTGCTAATTTTAAATCGTGATATGTTTTTTACTTTAATTTCATGCAAGAAGAAAGTGTAAAATGTAGTGAATCAAATATTTATTTCTAATCACCAACTGAATAAAGATTTTCTCATAACTGCAATAACATTTTCACTATGAGATAAAAACTTCTTCAAATGCCAAAGTGGAAAATGTTTTGCATCTTCAAATTCTCCAGTACGAGCAATTTTTGTATTCATTGCTTTAAAGAGAAACAATTTTTGATGCTCATCAAGATTATTTCTCAGTTCAGAATGAATAAGTCATATGAAGAGAAAATGCATTCCACACCAGAAGATGAGACTATTGTTGACAGGAATTGTTTTACTGTGAAATCCATTCAATACTCAATACGGTCTTGTTTACAATAACCCCCACAAATTTAAATATCTGAAAGGAAAGAGGGTTTGCATGCAATTTCATGGTATTGGGAATGAGGGATATTTCTCATTGGTATCTTCCACTGTAATATTTACTTTTTCATCACTTAATGCCTTTCCTTGTGGAAAAGGATGAATCATGTTTTTTTTGTTTTCCTTTGCAGTTTCCATAAACATTTTTTTTAAAGCTTTGCCAAAATTCTCACAACATCCCCTCCAAATATCAACTTCTTCAGCAATGGTGCATGTATCATTGTATCTTATCCAGAGTATCAGCTGTTGGCTGAAGTTGAGAAAGCAGTTTCTCCACAAATTACTTTAGAATGAAAATGGTTACATAATTACTTACTTTAAGATCTATCTTGTCCCTGTTTACTTTGAAGGTGAATTAGCCATTTGTTAATATAACTCTTCACACAGTTTGACATGGTGTTTCATTGAGTGGTCTAAGACATGACAAGATGTTAATCGCCTTTTTGATTGTATCTTTCTGAAGTGTAATGATAGTACCTAAAGTATTTTACCACATAAACTACAGGCACTTTTATACAAGACTGTTACAAATCATGAGCCACTAAATTTAAAATGTACACTGAATACATGCAATCACTTTATTCTAATAATTTTTAAATTCTGCCAACATTAAATACATTATCTCTAAACACCCATACAACTAACAAGACAGACAAAATCTTTCTTGGACTTCTTTACTGATAACCTTGCAATTTCATGGTGATATTCTGCAGTGTAGGGTTGGCCTGATGAGTTTATTGTGTTAACTATGAATAAGTTGATGTCAGAGTTATACATGTAACAGGCATTTCATGAATATTGGATCACCTAACACAGATTTTCATTTTTTAAATTACTTGCAAACTTTTTATATTCGTTTTTATAGACTATGGGCAATTACTTTTCAATAGCTTGTTAGAGGTTATGTAAACTAGCTATCTCTACCATTCTATATAATCAAAGATATTGCACTAGTCAGAATGAAGAGTTGCTTACAAATACCATTCTCATGAGTTCTTCATCAAAGCCAGTTTTGTTCCCCTTCTTAATCTTTCCAGCTATGCATTTCAGCATTATTCTGTTATTCTTTATTCTTTGCCTCTTTCCTACCAAGTTTCTGGGATGCTGTAGTATCACAAATAATTTTAGGATAAAATCAAGTGTCTAAACACAATACCTTGTGTTCATCAAGGAAAATTGACAAAGGGTTATTTTAAAAAAATAAAGGCAAAAACAAAAAGATTAGAATAGCACTACACAAGAGTAAATTTCCTGTTTTTAACCATTTAAGGTATCTTAGTACAGTTTAGCCAGCAACAAAGGAAGGGAGGAAGATGAAAGACTCAGTAGAAATTGTTTAGTTGAACTATAATCAGCAGAGAATGACTGCATATGTGTAAAACTCAAGTACCCACTTCTATCAATTAAAACAAAAAATGAGAGAAGTTATATTAATAATAATTGAAATGGTTGTTATTACACTGGTTGATAAATTCTGCACTTGAGAAAAAATGCTTCTTCAAATATACATCGCTGATAAGGAATATGAGCAAAAATAACTTCTAAAATTTTACGAACAGGTTTATATATAAAATGAATTCATTTAACATTGGCATTTTTCTTTACTCATTCAAATAGTTTCTTTTTCTGTTCAAATGTTTGCTATTATTTTTTAAATTTTGTTTAATGTATTCATTTCAGATATTAACCAACCACTTTCATCATTCTTTATTTATATAAATTTAAAAAAAAATTTAATTCACTTATTAAAAGAGCCACAAGCTGTTATTTGAAATATTTACTTCTGAACATGATATGAACAATAATCAACTGTGATACTTTGTCATAACTACTTTTATCCTAAAGCTGGTTTAAAGTTTTAAGGTGAAGAATTTCCATGATTTTATAAATTATTCAGACTAGTATGGTGCTGTGGCTGGTTGATAGTAGCCACTATCCTAATATAGAAGTATGGTAGCACTGGTCACTAATTTAAGTGTAGAGAGAGAGAGAAAACTATTGGTGCTATGTTACAGGTTAGCTTTGTTGATGGAATGGTCACCAGTTAGTATTAACCAAAATTATAGTAACTCACAAATTAAGGAGAGAAAGAGAAGGAAAGCAATTATAGAGAGAAAGGAAAAGCAAAAATGGACATGATGAGTTTGAATTTTTACTAAACAGATTTAAAAAATCAGTTTATTCAGTAAAAGGGAATAAGGTCACTGAAAGAATAGAAAGCAAATAAGGTTTCTAAGAGAGTAGTATATATATGGTGGTTTTGTATATGTAGGCATGATCATCCTTGTGAAAATTACTTGCTAAGTTAGACTTGACATGTTTAAGCTTTTCTCAGTCAATGTTGAGGTTTGCATGCACTACTAAATTTGAGATTTGACTCTCACAGAGGCCGAGTAAAAAGACAAAGATTTTCTTTCACTTTCCTACAACTCAAATTTTTCAACACCAATTCTGATTAATCAAACAGAACCATGTGACTACCCACTGAAAACCTGGAGAAAGGTTGCCTGGTACTTCATCAACAAGGTCAATCTGAGTAGTGTTAAGAAGCCTACACACCTCATGTATATAGTGGGTTTGTTCTTTGGAGACATCAAAATGGTTATCTTTTGTATTAATCACAAATGTTTTAGTGTATATATTTTTAAGTCAGCCTTTGTTCCAAAATAATAGGTATCTAAACAGCACTCAAAACCCATTTTAATATACTACTATATCCTCCTTAGGTCTTAACAAATAATTGTATTCTTATATGCATGTGAATCTACAGCTGGTGAATTATATATATATATATATATATATATGAATGGATTTTTCATTTATTAATCAGACATAATTTTATTACATAAATGTTATTTTTAATGGATAACCATATTTAAGTAGATGTCCTGTTTATTTATTAAACAGTATATTTATTTATTTCCATTTCAAGAAATCTTCTTAAAATAATGTTTTTCTATAGGATTTGAAAATTATATATATATATATGTAATACATGCACACACAAATGATGGTTACTTTCTTGTTTTCAAGTACAGTCATTACTAGATGACTGTACTTGATACCATTCCATAGCTTCACCAATTCTGTCATTGCCTTTGAGTATCTCTTTTTTCCACTATGACCAGTCAATACACTTTAAACACATAAACCCTAGAGAATATCCTTTTAGCAAGCAATGCCTGTACTTGAAGCTTAGTAAAGTGAGGAAAAGCCTAACACAGAAACAATCCTACTCTCTGAACAATGACAACATTTACCCAAATAGAACTAGTCTATATTATTAGATGCAGGGTTTTTTTGTTTGTTTCTTTTTATCAGAGTCCCACCTTCTGTTGGAATGATGTAAGAAAAACTAGAAGTCCATCGCTGACAGTGAGCTAAGCATGTAACTGATCCAGTTTTCTAAAAACAGATTTATTTGACTGATACATGGAACCCTAATGGGTACTATTACTCCAGATCAAAATGAACCAGAGAATAATGACAACACTCCAGAAGTCTCAATCTCTGCACCAGATGTAGTTTAATGCCATATCCAGGTTATATATAGTAACATTTTGAAAGGATTTTTTTTTTATCAGACATTATTTTTTTTATTATAAACGCTATTTTTAGTGGGTGCACATGTTTGAGTTGTGGCCCCTGTTTATTTTATTAAACAGTGAAATCAGCCTAAATTGAGAAGTTTTACTAAAGAAAACTTGTGTTTCCAACAGGAATCAACCCTGCATCCCTTTGTTACCTCAATTTACCAGAGAAAAATGAGAAAAGCATAGCTTCTTTAACAGGTAATTCTGACTTTGTCCTGTAAGTTAGCTCTGTGGTTGAATTGGTAAAGGCATGATTCCATTTAAGAAGTGGATTGTCTGTGGTAAAAAAGATGCAGGTTTGATTCCTGTTGGGGGTAGAATTTTTCTTTAGTAGGACTTCTCAATTTAGGCTGTTTGTTATTAATTTTACTGTTTAATAAAATAAAAATCAGGGATAGCAACTCCAACCCATGTAGCCACTAAAAATAACATTTATAGTAATAAGAAATAATGCTCAATAAAAAAGCCTTTTAAAATATGTGTGTGTGTGTGTGTATCTCCACAGAAATATGATACCTATCATTTAAAATTAATTTGTAAAAATGAAATATCTTTCTTGAAGATTTTATTTTAGTTTTAATTTCAAAATAGTAGACTAAATTTAATACTTCCAATAAGCAAATTACTTTGTTGTATTTCAAAATTAATTTAATTTGACTGGAAGGATTTTTTTTTTAAATTGCTAAAAATCAATGATTTTAGCACCATTTTTAGACATCTGTCAGCACAATGTAATTCTCATTATTAAAAAATCTTTCAAAACTAAAATATACTTTTCTAAAAGTTTGTTTGAGGAATATTAGTGGATTTAAAATTTAATTAATCTAGTTTGAAAAAATATTACCCATTTCAGTTCAAAATATTGCAGAATTTAATTTTTTAACATGGAGGTAGGTGCTTACAGGTTAACAGCTTAACTGACAGATGGAAGTTGTGGGTGAGTGGAGATATATCAGTAAAAATTACTTGAGGAATATAACATTAGCACTTTTTTTTATATAATTTTTTTAACTGCCCAGTAATCTTAAAAATTTAGGAAAATATTCTCCATAATCTAATATTTTATTGAATTTTAATATCATCATCTATGGACATCCATATTTACAAAATTTGGCATGTTTACACACACACACACAAAAAAAAAAAAAACATTCAAGTTCTTTTTAAAATATATTTTGTTAAATTGTACTAAACTTTTCAATTTAACATTAGTAAATATAGTTTTACTTAATAACAATATCACCTAATTGATACAGAAATTTAAAAGATAAAAAATATTTGCTAAAAAGAGAGCATAACGTGACAAAAAAGCCCTAAACTTGATAAAAACAAAGTTTTATTGTCAAAATGTTTAGGTTATTATTATGAGGAAAGGCTAAATCATTTTTCGCTTATTTTATTAAATTTTGAGAGGAATTCTGGAATTTGTCTTATTTCTTCTAGCCTTATTTGCAGGCTAGAGGAATATTTCTATTGTGTTTGGAAGCCTTAGTGACTGATTTTTTAATTGTTCTGAAGTGATAATTTTTATTGTGAGTGATTGATCAGACATCCTAGATGAATTTTGTAAATTCCCATGGTCAGAACAGATATGTTTTATGTGTAAACACTGGTTATAGATTGAATTTTTTTTACATTGATAGAGTGGCAGCTGATGTGTGTGTGTGTGTTTGGAATATGTATTTTGTAGTTTATAAAATCCTGTTCAAATGTACAGTGAGAACATTAAGAAATAATGTTCATTAGTCATGAGTAATGTGGAAAGCAGTGATCAGTGATACAATCTTTGCCCTAGATGTTTGTACACAAGTTAAAATTCACTGACATATGAAATCAATAAAACCTTGAAAGCACTCAAACAAAGAATAAAATTTGAAAGAAACTAAAAAACACAAGGCCACATTGCTGTCAACAAATGGTGAGAAGACTGTAATTCAGAATTGTTGTATACCCTTAACACAACCTTTATTTGATAGCACCAAACTTCTAATTGTTCCCAAAACTCTTTGTTGATATAAGTTTCTTTATTCTATCTGGTTTAAAGCTTGTGAACTGAAAAGTTCTCGACTTGGTCCATTTCACAATATCAGATAAAATGAACAAACAGGATTTATTCTGAAATCCCTTCTTGGTTAAGTCAAGTCCTTTTTCAGCACACACACACACACAATAAAATAATAATAATTATTATTATTATATACAAAGCATATAGTAAAGTTAACAAAAATTATACAGTGAATAACTTGACACAAAATTTTGAAAACTGCTAAAGTTTTTAATTATATTTAATTTTGAGTTAGACAAAAAATTAAGAATATTTAAGTTTAATTTTTTGTTTTTATTTCTTTAAGCAAAATATTTCCTTTATCTTTTATTCAATTATTTTAAACATGCTAAATCATTTTTTCTCAAATTTTAATACTCTTATTTTCTTCACAAAAATATCAATGATTTCTTGTTCTTATTGTGATCAGTCTTTATGATTTATATATTGATAACTATTTCATCAATATGTGGCATAAAAAAGAAAATTTATTATTCAAACAAGATTTTACAATAGCTTTGACAACATTTAGAAAATATTATAGCAGAAACAAAATTAGAGTTAAAAAAAATATAATTTCTAACTTTTCAATATTATTTCTTTGTTGATTCAATACTGCTTATATAAACAATGAGAAGTAAAAGATGATTCAGTTTTCCAGAGAGAAAAGCTTTCTTTTTCAACTATCTAAAAGAAAAAATATTAAATGTATATAAATTTTTATGAAGAATTTATTCTGAATAAGCATTCTTACAGATGAAAAATATATTAAAATGCTCATTTGCATTTTATTATAAAATGTTAAGCAAATTCTCTGTCAGTTAACATTATATATATATATATATATATATATATATATATATATATATATATATATATATATATATAAGAATTCTTGTAAAGTTTTCAGCAAATGAGTATTATAAAAATTATCTGAGTAGAGAAAACTCTTCAGCACAATGATTGCCACAATCTTGACTATTGTCTTGTATATACTGAATACAGATTTAAACAGAAAATTTATTCTTTCACAAAGCTCAAAGTAGAACAGTATTAATCACAGTATTTGCTATAATAATATTCAATAAAAATGCCTCACAACAAAGATGACAAATATGTATTAGGCTTCTCAACACATTGATGTGACATGTTCTTGCTTAAACTATGTTCATACATGCCACAAATATCTATGGCTTAGGAAACCAATCAGGATGTATAACAATTCAAGGAGAAATCAATTAACTGGTAAAATGGATTCAGCAAATTTCATATAATTCTCCAAGGTAATATTCTAAAAACAAAAGAACTATTTTTTTTAAAGAAATATTGATTGTTCTCCAATAGTAACAGAGAGTAAAGAAAATTAATTCTTCAGAGCATGTCTGTATAAAAATCTTAAATATCTAACATTATGAAGTCCCTTTTCAAGAAATTTTAGACAATGCTTTAATATGCTCCCAAGTTTTTCTAATCTTTCTGGTGTAAAACCTATCTTCAATACCTTCAAATGTTAACAAAGCTATTGTATTTGGGTTTAAATATTTTATATTTAATGTACCAATCTTGAAAACCAAACCTGTTTTTAAAAGTTGTTAAAACAAAATCTGTTTTTAAAAGTTATTTTTTTCCTGCAAATGTTGTATTGTTAACATTCTTTCTTTTTGTGTGGCTAAAGAGTTAGGAAATGGCAAATTTCTTTCATTTTGAAAGGAAAAGGTTGCATATTTAATTGCTGAAAACCACTGGAATGAAAGTTTTGTAATATTCTATTAATTATTGGAAATTTGCTATGATTTAGCTGTTATAATACAATGGATAATTTATGTTTGTTGGGATTGTGGACTAACACTTCAGACAGCCTATCAGACAAATAAGGCAAGTTATCAGCTACAAGACCATGTGTATATTTACGTAGAGATATTTACTCAGTTAAGCTTTCTCTGATACTATTAAGCTAGTAGAGGAGGATAGATTATTATTGCACCAATCCTCCAAATGGAAAAGGCTTGCCTGCTTTGAACATTAACATTTGAAATTTTAGCTTTTACTTCAGCATCAATATTGACTACTGCTGGGAGAAACTACTTCAACCACCAAACAGGCCTTATATGTAGCTATGCATAAAGCACTCCTGGACATATAGAAGATAGTATATCTTAATGCTAGTGTTGATAGCATCTAATATGAAGCATCTATTGTTATTTCTGGATGTTTGATTTCTGAAGTGAAAACAGTAATTTTGCAATAAAAAAACAAAAAAAGACAATTGATATAAATTTCTTGTCCCTACTTCATTAAAATGTAAGCATAATAATAAAAACATGAAAATTCTAAATGTTAACCAAAGAAAGGCACCCACTTTAGCAGGTTATCAAACTAATATACTATATTAAAAATAATAGAATATTTGCTTCAATATGCCAAATATATAAGAAAATTAGAAAGCAAAAAAAAATTGATAAATAAATGTATATGAGCAAACTGGAATTCTATAGACATTTGCTTCATGATAGCTTTCCAACATAATTGATAGATTTTGATATATACACCTTAATATAAAGAAACTGTAAAATGTTAGGGTTTCTTGATACTGTGTCATAACCAATATCTGGTAAATCTTTAGTGATTATTAAAAAAATAATTCAATATTCATATTTAATTTGGTGTGACAAATTAATAAAATATCCTCAGAAAACTTCATAATAAATTGTAAGGTTTTAAAGATGTTTCCAAATATTCTAGATTAAAAAACTTGATTTGAAATAAAAAGCAAATCTGAAAACTATAACTGAAACAATTAAAATCTTGTTTGCATCTTTACCAATAGATGAACTTCATTAAATTCTGTTTATGGTTGCATACAATAAAGTGATGAAGGTTATAATTTTAGATACACTTGAATTTAACAATTAAAACTGATTATGAAAAAATTGTATCGACACATCACGGCAAGTAAAATAATTCTTCAAACATGTAAAATACATTGTAAGCAGTCAATAAAATTTATTTTATTTTTGAATATAAGAACTTGTGTGTGTGTGTGTATATATATATATATAAAACAGCTGTTAAAGACATCTATCTTCCCATCTTTCTTTATTTCATTTTCTTGCTGAAACGAAGTCGTAACTTTTACCCTCTTTTCATGTGATCAAAATCCCTGTTTTATAAACATTTCTCTTAATAATAATTTAGAAATAATTCAATAGACAATGTTATTTTATTTATGATAACATGATTTTTGGTGATTGTCTTACTTGATTTCCATTGTTCAATACTGTGTCTGAAAAAGTTGTCATTATTTCTCGGCCTTTTGGCTGGGATTAAAGTGTAGTATCGGCCCTTGTGTGGATAAACTACATGTTATCTCTCAGTTGTGTTTCTGTCATTGGACAGAGTGCAACTGAGTTGTTTTGTGCTTGTCTGTGGACAAGGCCCAACTAAAAATATTACTGAGGAGGTGCCCGGTCTTGAAAAACAGCTGCTCATGGCAGTACCTCTTTCATTGCATTAAAGAAAAATGATTGGTAGTAATACTGATGCCAGTGCAACCAATGGTTGCAGAGGGTTCAAATATTTCTGGGCTTGGCTCAGATGCACACACTCAGGTTTAACCACATTAAACTGACCTTGTGTCTCAACCTGCCAGCATGGGGCAGCAATAAAATAAAACTGTTTCTTGGCCTTTAGACTAAAATCAAAGTGTAGTATCTGTTCTTATCATTTTAATCTGATTCTCTTGGTCTCCAATTCCATCTTCCCTTCTTTTTTCTTTCAATTAGTAATTAATCCTAGAATGAAGCCTTTTGTAATTTGTGTTTTCATTTTTATGATTATTCAGCTAGGTCTTCTTTATGAATCCCAAAGGCAAATTTTAAAACAAAACTCAGTATTGGATAGTTTTATTTCCGATAGATTTTCTATTAGGCCTAGTTATCTAATCTATTTTCATTTGCTATTGGTACATAGAGTGCTGAGTTTATGTTGATCTGATTGTTGCTTATACATTTTATTGTATGTTGTAAATGAGCCATTTCCAATTTTGACAATGTTCTTTTTATGGAATTAAAGTACAACATTTTTAGCTTTTTTAAAGGTTAAATTTCTCCATTTCTTAGTTTTTCAGTAGATCATTTTAAATACAAGGGATTACATAGGAGAAACCTTGAGGAATTTAAATAAAGGATTATATGAACATGAAATGGGTCTTTTGCAAAATAACACACTCAATACATTAGTTGCCCACCATAATGATTCTGACCATAATTTTTATTTAACAAATACTACTTTAATTACAAGAGAAAGCAATTTACTAAGACAAAAGTGTATAGAAAGTTCTTTAATCACTAGATCAGCCACAGTAAATTTACATCCAGATTCTTAAATTTCATCCTTATTGGCAATTGTTCTATTATCACAATGTGGGATACTTAATAATAAAAGTGACAAAACATAAACAAAGCATAAAGGAATTAAATGAAATTGGCTAGACTATATGCCCAGACACATGTAAAAAAAACAACAAAAACAAAAAACAAATAAACGCCTGCATAAATTTACCTAATTATACTAGTGTCTACATTAATTACTGATGTATTCTACAGAGATTTCACATTAAAAAGATTTTAAAATAAATTATAGAGCAGTCAATTTAAATAAGTACAACAATGATTCATATCCTGTAAAAATCAATATTATCAATGTGTTACAGATGATACAAACACCGTTTCTCTCTCTCTCTCTCATATGTATTTGTTTGTGTGTGTGAGTGAGAAAAGAGACAATGGATGTATGACTCTTGAATAAAATCTAATACTTATATTTCATGGCATATATATATATATATAGATTTTATAAAAAAAAATAAGCCAATAAGTAAACACTATGTTTACTAGGAAAAAAGCCTGTATGATGATAATGGTATATCATCATATTTAGTAATTTAAGACATAACAATATGTTATTATAGATTAACTTATCCAATTGTATTATATTATCAAACTAACCTACTAAACTAACACTAAATGATGTAAATAAATACTTAATACAAATCAGTATGGACTAATTTTGGGAGCCATTTTCATAAATAGTATTTTATATCTGTAAATGTCCCAAATTTCTTGAAGTCATTAATAGGTTGTTTTCGTCCATTTAATTTAAATAATACATCTTAAAATTTTATGTAAAATGTTATTGGTAAGGGTAGTAATTTTTTAAATTCTGGTCTTTGTATTTTTTATTGATAATACAAAAATATCACTGTATAATTGAGATATCAGTCTCCTTCCAGCAATTTTATTAATTTGCTTTTATTTTTCACATTAATGAAGATTTGGCTATATTTTTTCTATTTATACCATACAACCTAAGAAAAATTAATTTGTACTGAAAAGATTTTAAAAGGTATATTTACAAAATGATATATGATTAAAGTATTCATTTTTAGTAATAAAGATTATGAACTTCTTTATGTAAATATTGCAAGTCTAAAGTTTTGATCAATATTTCAAAATTTGTTTAAGAAAATAAAAGTTTTGAAAGTGTCATTTTTTTCATGAAATAACATTTGCATTTATAGATCTTATTCAGGAATTATATTTTTAAAATCAAAATGAGAACTCCCCTCCCCACATCCATAAAAAGAAAACAGAATCTTCGAAAAAGGGAATATTCATTGTGAATGGAATAGTGAGAAGAAAGTAATTATTTTTTTTATTTTGGGAGGAAGTGGGGACTTTCCTACCTTGTGAAAAGGTGCTACATTTCATATCTTCCTTTACTATAAATGACTTGATGCCTTCGAGATTTGTTTGGCTCACACATTAAACACGAATGCTGTCCATGATGTCAGATTTTATTTTCACAATAAAATTTATATGAAGCAACCAATGTTGATAAAATTTTCGGAATATACATAAATTATATTAGGTGAATCTTACAAATATTTTCAATAATTTTTTTTTTTTTGGCGGGGGGGGGGGGGATTTTATTATGCAACTCAATGTTTTTTCATACTGAAAATAAATATTTATAATAGTACAATTATTAATATTTATTTTTAAATTTCAGATACGTAAAGATTGCTGTGAGCTGTAAGAAAAACAATCTCAGTAGAGAGGATATTGTAAGTTATAGAGTAATGGGAACAGAATTTTAGAAATCATGAAAAAAAAGGTTAAACAGAAATCAGAAAAGTTGAAACCTTAGCAAAATAAGAAAAAGCACTGGTTTAAAAAAAAGTCAAAGAGATTTTAGAAAAATTAATTAAATTTTTTTAATTTTTAAATTGAATGCTTAACAGTAACTCTTAGTGATGAATGTAGTGCTAATTGGATAACTTGATAGTTGGGTCCTTTATGGAAATAGTCAATCAGTATGACTTAGAAGACAACAGTGGAGAAGTAGATTAATATTTTGAGTTAGTATTGGAGAATATAAAATTATTGGTCTTTTCCAAGTTGATGATGATAAGATAGATGTAGACATCTATTGTATTTCTAATCTTGGAAAATATATTTTTTGAGAGTTATAAATTACAAGCAAGAAACTTCAATCTAAAGAATATATTTATACAAAAAAATCTTTGTTCACATTCTCCAGCGCTAACTATTGCTCACTATGCCAAAAATAGTTGCAAGAATATCAAATTTATGGAATGAGCCTTAGCCTCTCCAGAGAAAATCCAAGAGAAAACATGTTCTATCACAATGTTCTTTGGTAGATTAAAACTTCCAAATTTTTTGCTGTATTCTATCCTTCTAATCTTTATATGAGATACTTAATAATAATAATAATAATAATAATAATAATAATAATAATAATAAAGAGTGTGCTTTGACAAAAAAACTTCGTCCTGTGTAATACTGGAGGATAATGCTTTTTAGGTAAGTCATCTTTGTAAGTGTTCATTATGAAAAAAATAGAGCATTAATATAAAGAAATTAAGATAAAAAGTTCAAGAACTTATCTTAAATTATTATAAGATAGTTAATACAGATTTGATCATTAAAAGAGGGAAAACTCTTATCTTTCTTCTCTATTAACCAAGTTTATGACTCTTTATAAGTACAGTACTTGTACAATAATCAAATTTCAATAAAATGCATTTATGCTCTTTTCCAAAGAACAAACAGAAAAAGTGAACAAAAAAATGAAATTTTCTTTAGATATTTTTTTGTCTTATTTTATCACTTACTTTCAATACTTTCATCTTCACTCATTTTTCAATATAAACACCCACTACCTTATAATATGGACAACTGGTTGCTTGTTATCATTTCCTTTTTTTTTTTTTTTTGAGAAAAAATATATTTTCATACATAAACAAGTTCTATAGAGGTTATCTTAGTGAGGTTATTATTGGAAAACCTGGAGATAAAGCAAAAAAAAAAAAAAGAAAATGGCCATAAAGTGTAAAATCTCATTTTTCTTCTCTACAGGACTAATGCAATATGTTCATGTAGTTGAATTTGGAAGTTTTACAGTTCAAGTTTTGGAGAGTATAATGTAGCAGAATTGTTTAAGACAATACAGATTTGCTTAACAGTAAGCTTTAATGAACTTTATATAGTAGCAGATTTCTACTGAATATATGTGTTCAGATCCATTAATGGGGGAAATGGATCATATCACATTCTCCACTGCCTTATTCTTACAGAGGAAAGAAGTCCATGAATCTAGCAAGCATCCTTTGCTGTCTGTGAGACCATGGCAGATTGCCAAGAGTATGATGAGGTTCTTCCTCTTTCTCATTAGAACTGGATTTGATCCTGCTGCATTTTCATAATCTTCTATGAGTGGCTTGTCCATCCTCTGAAGTATCGGGTGGGCTCTCTTCTGTGAAACCGGTTTGTCACCACTCAAGGGTTCCTCATAATCTTCAAAAGGAGACCATGTATCTGTTTCTTCAAAGTCAGTTGAAGTGTCATGAGGACAGCCCTCTCCTGGGCTTGTGAGTCCCAATTACCCCCCTGCTGGAGTCAAGTCACAATGGGACTGTCTTCCCATCCATCAGGGTAACAGATACACAAATACTGGGGTTTGGTGTCTAGAAGCTCCACTTGATCCACCAGTGGTTTGTTCTTATTCAGTCGCATGTGTCTTTTTAGTAATATCACTCCTGGTTTCAAGAGCCAAGATGGTAGGGACACTCCAGTTGAACTACTAGAAAACTGGAGGAATTGTTCATGGGTGTTATATTAGTGGATGAGCATAACAGCATCCTAATTGCATGCAGGGCCTCTGGGAGTAATTGTTCCCAATTCTCTAAAGCTACTCCTTTATCTGCAGCTGCTAGTTGAATCATTTTCCAAATTATTCCATTATACCTCTCACACTGGCCAATACCTTGAGGGTTATATGGAGTTGTTCTACTTACGGCTACTCCTTGTTCTTGTAGGAATCACTGTACATGTTCAGACATATATGAAGCCCCTCTGTTCAAATGAATATATGTGGGTAGCCTGAAGATGTCAAAAACTGAGCAAAGTGCTTGTATGACCATTGTAGAGGATACATCAGGACAGGGTATTACAAAAGAAAACCATGAATATTAATTATTGTCAGCATATATTTGTTTGGAGTTTTTGACAGAAATGATCCTTTAAAATCCAATGCGATTCTTTCATATGGTTGTGTAGCTTTTATTACCTTGCTGGTTTTAGGATAGTAAAACCTAAGTTTATTTTCAGCACATGTCTTACATGAGTTGGTAATTTCTTTCACAGCCTCTACTGAGTAGGGAAGGTTTTTGATTTTCATTATATGGCCCATGCATGTAACACTTGGGTGGCACAACTCTCTATGAAGTTTCTTTAATTCTTCTTTGCAAGCAGCTGAGCTACATAATGAGAGAGAGGGTATTCACAGCTGCATTTTCTTTACCGGGGATGGAAACCTTATGTTATACGAGTAACATGAAAGTTCCATCTTCCACCTGGCTATCTTCTCATTTTTAATTTTACTTATTGTTTTCAGGTTAAACATGAATGAGACTGATTTTTGGTTTCATCAGTTTAAAATGTCACTTGATCAATGTCTCCATTTTCTATTGCAGAATGCCTACGTTCTGATTTAGACAGGATTCTGGAGAAAAAGGCTATAGGCCTCCTTGATTGTCTTAAAGAGGTGGTTATGGAGGTGATTATGGTGCATTCTGGAGCAAAATAGGTAGAGCGGTCTCTGATATTACTGTAACTATCATAATTTTTAGCATTTTGTTCTTCTAAATTTAGTACTCTTGCTGGGTCATAGGCCTGCTGTAATGTTAAGGTGCTGTTTTGAAGTATTCTTTGTCAGATATCCGTAGACCATTTATGAAGGCATCTTGCATTAATTTGGCTCAATATTATTCTGCTGATACCAAAGAAAATGAAAAGTCCTTACTTAATTTTATTAAGTCTTGATAAAATCTGTCAATGGAATCTGAGGACAGTTGATGCCTTGTTGCCAATAAGTGTTTAGAGATCATTTCATTTTTCTTTTTTTTGTAGATCCTGTCCAGTATTGTTAAAGCCTCTTTGTAAGAAGATGCGTCCATAAAATACTCGTAAACTTGTGCTGAGACATATTTGGTAAGATAGTGCAGCTTATTAGAACTTCAGTTGCAGTACATACTCAAGAAGTTTATGAAAGTTATTCTCCAGTGACAATATTCCAGTTTGGTGTTAGACATGCTGGGGTCAATAGTAAGTTTCTCTGGACAGAATAAATTAGCCATTATCAAAATGATTAACAATGACAGTTCATTAAATTGTAGCAGAATTGTCTGAGACAATACAAATTTGTTTAACAGTAAGCTTCAATTAACTCTGCATAACCGCAGAGTTCTCCTGAATATGGGTGTTCAGGATAGATTCATTAATGGGGGAAATGGATCATACTACTCTTCAAAACTTGAACTGTAAAAATTTGTGTCATAATTATTATCTTTTTACTATATAAGTTTTAAATTTTTTTCTTTATTATGGTTATCCTCCTAACCAGAAAGGAATTGTGTACATCAGAATCTTTAAATGATTTGTGAACTTAATTTGTTATGGAATATTCTAGAAAAATATATTCATGAAGAATACAGTGGGGGCATTTGCAAGATTTGTTGAACGCACTGGATACAAACATGAAAATGCATGCAATAAATTTCTCTCATGTTATAAGTACAAAGTAAAAAGAAAATAATTAGAAAAACAAAATGTACTTTAAAACTGCTGTAAAATTATCAAGAGTGGACATTTATGCAGAGAAGAATGGTTTTATATATGAATTTGGAACTATTTGTTTAATGCTAGTTTAGAATGGGTAAGGCAAAACTACTTGATATTACAGAAACAGAATAATCAAAAATGAAAACAAGTGAGAGAAGACCAAGTATCATATAATTGGGGTACCTTGGCGTGGTGTAATGGTTAGCAAGCTTGTCTTGCTATGTCAGTTACTACCGAAAAGCGAGTTCGATCCTCACTGGATGCCCCATGCTTTCGGCCTTGTGCCACATCTAAGCTATGCTTGAAAAATCTAAAGTACCATATAATTAACAGTAAAATGATGTAATTATATTCAGAAATGATCAAAGTAAAAGAAACTATTGTATGAAAAGGCAGTACAAAAATATTACAGATAAGCTATATAAGACTAAATGATAGTTTCTTAAGACAAAAAAGGGGAACAGTTTATTAAAGACAAAATAGAATACCTCTTCATATAATCTGCATGTACACATTCTGTTTATATATAGAAATAGGGAAAGGAAAGACCATTAGAATTTTTATGCTCTAAGATATTAATAGTGTCAATAGAACATTTTTATAGTAATCTAGGCCACTATCAACAAAAGTGTATAGAGCCCACAAAGTGAAAGATTGTGTATCATTTGAATGCAGAAAAGAAAAGAGCAACAATTATTCCTTATTTAATCAGTTATTCATGCTTGTCTCATTATTGTTGTAGTTTATCTTGATTCATTTGCATATTACACACACACACATATTATATGTAAGGCATTCTCATGAATGAAGCCCAAGAGCAATCAAGCAACAAAAAGGTATTAGAATGAAAACCTACTTGACATACCATTTGCTTAATTTCTTTTCATTATGTATGGTATGACATTGTTAGACATATGTTAGGAAAATGTGTAATTGATTCTTGTGGAAAAGCAGCTATTGTAGAAATTAATACAAAATAGTTTTAGTCGAGTAATAAATAGTCATCAATAATAGGAATTAATCTTATAAGCCTCCTTTCATCAATTATAAAGAATAAAAGCAAAAATAGTAAGGAAAAGAGTTTTAAGTTTGAGATTTGTAACATAAGTATTATTATTGCTTTAAAGAAATTGTTATCTATTTATAGACATCATTCAATCAAGGCTTCCTTTTTATATTTATTACAATTGTTCATGTATAATAAAATGAAATATTAGTTTTTTTCTAATCAGTTGCCAACTGAAATGTATACATACACAAAAAGATCATTCTATTAAAAACTTTGTATCAGTTTTTGTTATATTTTCAACATACAGGTAAATTCCTAAAAATTACTATGCACTCACTGTAAAAAATAACTAACTTTCTGTTTCTTTAATACAGATTATATATATTAAAACTTTATTCATGTAAAATATTATGAAAAAACACAGATTATAAGGGATAAGTGATTTAAAGTAATTAAAATACCCATGCATACAAAAAAGAAAAAAAATAGGTGGGCACATACTTACAGGTGGAGGCTGTTCTGTAAGGCAACATGTAAAGCATATGATAGCATCTCCCATCTTCCCTGAATTTAATTTTCCTTAATAAGTATCACAGATTATGCTTGAACACTGTAGCAACACCACAGACAACAAAGAAATAATATCAGTTATCTGCAATATAAAAGAAAAAAGAAAAAAAAAAGTGTTAAAACCAAAAAGTTATTCCCTGTAATTAGAATTTATTTTAAAAATCTTTACTACAAATAATTTTTTAAGACTATATTTTATATACTTCATTCTTTATTTACTGCAGGTTTTTTGTGAGAAAAAATGGTGATCTAATTTGAAAAATCTGTTAATGGAAAGCAGTGTATATTTTTTAATGTTTTCAAAAACAATTCCTTTTCAGTAAATATTGTCAAGAACTAAGTTAAGCATCTATAATTAGATTTATTCATAGCATGATTTATTCTGTCAAGTTTTACATCAAGTTTCTGCAAATTTGTTTTTCTTCAGATTTAGTAGAAAATAAAAATAATTCCATATGATAAAGTAAAATAGAATTTCAAAAAGAATTGAATTTAATTGCCACTTAGATTCAATTTGAAATTTAAAAATTGCACCATCAGAGAAAACAATCCTAGATGTTAAACTTGTTTTTACTCAACAACAAAAAAATTAATCTTTAAAAAATGACATTAATTTTTCTATTAAAGAGATATTTTGAAACTTCAGAGCTAAGAATTGCTGTAATAAATATGAAGATGCTAATCAAAGAATCATGCTAATTTTGTTTGGGTGACATATTAGTAAATTCTATAGAATCCAACTCATAACAAAAAGTTTTACTTGGAAAAAAGCTAAAAAAAATGTCCTGATATCTAAGACGACCTTGATTTACCTCTTTTAGTACAGTATGAAAGTACAATCTGAGAGATATACAGCCTTTACCAAAGCTAACTAATAATCTATAGCCAAAACCACTATCATTTAAGCATCTGCCATTTTTGTTACTTTTAAAGTCATTGATTCTTGCAATATGATAATCAACATTCTAACCATCCAATTATACTTAACATACATTCAGAGTGTACATATGTGTTTGTGTTTAGTTTTACTCCTTGGGAGTTGCTGTATATGATTGCAGTTTTGGCTGATCAAGAGCTGAACTTATATTCATAAATTGTCCAAACCTGACTTTACAAGGGGCTACTGAAATCTTTTCAGTCTGACTAAGAAACTCTTTTCAAAAAAGTAAAAAATCTGTTTGGTCATGTCATTAGATTTTGAAAAGTGTGTTAGGCCGAGAACTTTTCAGCACCCACTTGTATTAAGGACTTTAATCAAGGAGTCCCACAGATTTTGTCATGGCCAACTTGTATATTTTTTTGCACAAAAAGTTCAAGCTGGGAGAAGCTAACAAATTAGTAACCATACATTTCTCTTATTCAAAACAGATGCCTGGTGATAAGTAAGAAATTAAGACACGGTGTATACTTCAAACATGATGACTTTTCTTCTTCATAGGTCCACAATATTCAAGTGCTTGATAAACAGAGTAGAAAAGTTTTTTTTTTTTTTTACTCATCATCTGCTGTTTAAAGCTAAGGAGTATCTTATCACTGTAGGCCAGATACTTTGGAAGAGAATGTAAAGTTCCTTGTCCGGAAGAAAATATTTCAGCAAAAGAATTTTGAATTATCAACAAGTCAAGAGAATTTTCAGGAACATGGTGAGATGTTATGATATGAAAGGCTTGCCAATGACAATATTTACTTACTACTAGAGTCAGTATTTCACCAACATACTATTTGTTTTTATTAATCTCACTGCAGTATTTACTTCTTAATGAAATTACCCTGTCAAATTAATGTAATTATTAATGATTAGAGTTTAGATTTCTTTCATACATTAGAAATATAAAATTCTAATAGTAATTTTTTTTAGATGCTTCCATAAATATAACAACACTGATCATGTATATGTAGCAAAAGAGAATAAGAAACTGTTTCTTCGATTATGCAAGGACTGATTTTAACTACCCTTTTGAAGTCATTACTTGAATTTCTCAGGTAATGAAAAAGCTATAGACAAGTTTTTCTTTTATATATATTTATGGGTTTTTGATTTTCAATAATTAATCTATTATACTCCAAATTTTGTTGATCATAAAATTGAAAGCAATTTTGCTTATTCAAAAAAGACTAGATGTATTATTGATTCTTTTACATTTCAGCACAAAAGAAAGAGTTCAATAATTTAAAAAAAAAAATTATTAGGTGTGTTCAAAAGTACCCAGTAATCTCTTTGAAAACTAGTGATTAAATACATAGTTGAAAACAGTTTATCCTGTGTTTAATAAAAAAAAAATGTTACACATGCAATAATGCATGTTCTTTTACAAATTGGACAAGATAGCATCACAAGTGAAGATGGCAATTGATGAGGCCTGTGGAGATGGTTTGCTTCGAAGTGGTACATGTGAATGGTTTATAATGATCAAGTGAATTTGTCTGAGATGAAAAACCATGCAGGAGGAGATTATAAGAATTTGGAAGTGATAATATGGAAAACTCATTTGGAAGATGACCATATTCAATCAGTGTTGGAACTGACTGAAAAACTTGATATCAATCACTCTATGAGTGCTAGAGAACAGCAAAATAACAAAACTGTAATATGAGTTCTGGTTAAAAAAAAATGGTTACTAAGACATTAAGTTTATAAATTCCAAAAATTCATACACCGTTGTACTCAGTAGGATAAATGCATTGGTTGGATCCAGTGACTTTTGACCCAAAGGGTTGTGAGTTTAATATTTGGCTACTGCAGTGGCGAACAAAAACTTAGAAAGTTAAAGGGAGATTACTGAGACAACCAGAAGAGGCATGACACATGGAATTAAAACAATCTATCTCTGTGAATGAAATAAAGGGTTCAGTTCAAAATTCCAATCACCTACTACAATGAGGACAACAGTCTGAACAATGTAAATAATTACAATATCACATCTCAGAAAGATAGACAATCACTTAAAAGTTGTATGATGATTACAAAGTATAAGGAAGATTCAAAAAGTGGGAAAATGTGTTCCCTGTGTATTGTCAATGTGAAGCATTGAACAATATCCCACAAAATGTATTTCACTTCGGGTCAGATATGAAAAACATTTTTTTTTTGTTTTTTTTTTACAGATTGTCACTGAAGATTAAAAATTGTGAGTGAATCCATGAAAGATTACAGCAAAACTCATTTCTGGAAAGATGTTATTGGTGGATTATAAAAGATATACTGTATTATGAGTTGACTGGTGAAAGTGGTACTGCAAAGAATTGCAATAATCACCTTCAAAGTTTGAGTCTTGCAATTGATGTAAAAAAGGAGAGAGAAATGGAAATATCATACTGTTGTCCTATAAAATTTGAGTGAGACTAGAATCATTATAGAAAGGTTATAGAAAGTCAAAGAAAATATCTTGATGATTAATTAGTATATGTATTTATAATTATTAACTAATTTTAATTAAATAATTCTAGAAAAACTTTTCCACACATCTAATAAATAAAAATACAAAAACTAGCAAATTTTGAAAAACTTAAAAAGAAAAAATCCAAATGAAACTTTTCAAATGAATGTAAATTTACATCCAGGTTCATACAGCATAATAGCTGCTATTATAATATTGGATATTTGAAAACAACAGTGATAAAAACAAAAGCAGTAGAAAGCTGAATGATGTTGGCTAGGTTGTGCTTCCATACACAGACACCAGAAATTTATAACTTCAGCATTGCTCTAACATATAACTATAATTGGTATTTGTTGTATTCCATTCTCTCATCCTACATACATAATTCTATATGTAAAAGCATTAGTCTTATGAAGTCCTTTCAAAGGACAAAATAGGATACAGGATTTTTTTTTTTCTATTTTGTCATTCAATTACTTAGCAAAGATGTAAATATTTAAAAATAAAAATTGGAATAGAATTCATTTTTTACCTTTGGCAAAATAGGTGTAAATATAAAACCATGTATTCCAAAGTTTCTGTTTGACCAAATAACTGTATTGGACTCCGTATCACATGAAAATGATAAAAGAATGACATCACAAGAAATGAATGCAAAAATCTGAATAATATATTTTTGATATTGATGAAACCTTCCCTACATTCCAAAATTAATGCAAAATAACTAATTCTTTGTTTTAGCAGTTAATAATAGATTTTAAAAAATACACAAGTATCAATTTTCCCTTTAGATCTCCTTGTTATTAATAACAACCAGTTAAAATGTTAAAGAACTGTCAGGAAGAGGAGAGATGTCAAAGGAAATGCCTATGTTAAAACCAAGTGTTTTTCTCTTGACTGACATGATAATTGTGAGCACACACCAAAGTGGTTAGTATTATCTTATAACCAATAAACATACATCTCTTCATAGCATGAGTCGAAATAGCTTTCTGTGGGTAGCATTAATTTCTATCAAAATCTTTTATAAGAAGAGGTCAGGTAATGATGAACTAAAAGAAACAGACAAAACATAAGAGAAAAGACAAATATTTTGTTTTCATTTCTGGTTATTTTAGTAAAACAGTGGAAAATGTTCTTTATCATATCCAAAATGTTAAGAAAGATTATCGTAATAAATGTAAAATTTTATCGAAAAAGTTTGTTTTGACAAATGATAGTATTAAAGAAATCACAATTGATAAACTTAAAAATTATAACTACACTTAAAGCATGAAAACTCCAAAGCAAAACCAAGTGTTTAAAGTTTTTAGTTTGTGCACAAATGAAATGAATATCAAAAAATGTCACCATTATCAGTGGAGACTCCAGGGGTCAGGCTTAGTCTGAGTGAATCAACATTCAGTTATATCTATTTCAAAGCAACAAAAAAATAGTGCATTGTTTTCATCCTTGACTTCAGCTAGATCCAACATTGTTTTAACTCTGTGCTTCAAAATATTGACTGAAATACATCCTTAACTCTTCAACTGGAGGGTTGGAGTGAGGATTGTGACTGGGATAGTGTTGAGGAAATATATCAGTCGGCAGTACTAATCATATATGTACAATAGATTAAACTATAAATTCACAGACAGAGAGATACGTAAACACATTAACACATAGCCAGTGGGGGGGGGGAAACAAAAATCTTTACACATACAAATTTTTAATTTATTGTATTTCCAACTAATGAATAAACATACTTTTCATATAATTATTAGGTTGGTGCAAAAATAATAACGTAATAATGTCATTATTTTTGCACCAACCTAATAACTGTACACATATGCATAATAAATAAATATGCATAAAAAACAGAAAAAAAATTGATTTAATAGAAATAAATCCCATTTATCTATTTTAATGGGTGAAAAATGTATTCGTACAATACAAAAAAGAATACATAATCTCAGTGGCGTAGCTAGAGGGGGCGGGGGGTGGGGCGGACTGCCCCGGGTGCCAGCACAGGAGGGGGTGACACAATGTCTCCCCCAACAAAATTTTTCAACCAGGCTAAAGTGCCAAAAATAGTCTGAAAACAGTGGTGGAGACACAGGGTTTCACAGGCGGGCATATGACCTCCCAGAAATAATTTATGACCCTCCCAGTTTTGTCCCCCCACCCCCGTCAGAAATTTTCTAAGAAATGTCGGGAAATTTGTGAGTATGAAAAATAGTAATGTTTTCAGCTTTCATGTGTTTCAGTTGCTACAATCTTGGTTACTAACAAGAGACATTGTTGTAACATTTTATTGGATGATATGGTGTTTTAATTAATAACAACAAAGTGAAATACGAAGCCAAAACTGTAACAATTTCAGTCTTGCCTGTGTATCAATTCGCTGAGATACAATTTTCCATTGAGTGAGCGATATACTTTTGAATATATCTACTAGTGTTGAGATGATTAATCGGAATCAGAATCGAGAATCAGAAAAATTGGAAGTTTTTGGGGTTTTGGAAACGGTATCGGAAAAATTTGTGCCTATTTTCCGATTCCAAAAACGATTCTTTTAAATTTTTAACTTAATTTTCCATTATTGGTACTAATGATAAATATTGATTGTTTTTAAATTCTAAAATCATAACACCAAAATACGATGTAAATTTATTTTACTTGTATAAAGAGAAACAAAAAAATAAACTTTGCATAAATTCTCTAGGTAACCTTTAAAAGAATGCAGTTGATTTACAATGTTCCGAAAAATGCTTAAAAATTAAATAGAACATTTTTGTCAAGAAAAATACTTTCAAACATCATTGATAATTAAATGATACCCAGAAGATGATGCAACGGAAAATTGGACACCGGAAAATTAGCAACAGAAAATTACGTCAACCATGAGCCAGTCGAGACTGTCGGATCTGGCTGTGCTGTCCATTGAAAACGAGCTTACAAGACAAACAGATTTTGACGATGTCATTGACCAGTTTGCCACAATGAAAACAAGAAAACATTCATTCTAAGACCATAGTATCGAATGTCATTCTTTTGTGCAGTGCCGTGTTTTGTATTTAGTTGTTCTGAAAGTGAACAGTTGCATTTTAAAAATCTTTGGATTTGAACTGATTATTTTGTGGTATTGGATTTTGTCTTGGATCATACATGTAAACAGTAATGTAACAGTCAGTAGAGTAAAGTAGAGGTAGAGCATGTATGAAAATTTAGCTACAGCTAACCATTCAGCATAGGGTGAATCGGGGTCATTGGGGTGACATTTGAGCGCACCGCCCCGGGTGACGTTTACTCTAGCTACACCACTGCATGATCTTCATTTAATATTTTGTAGAATAGCCATTATTCACTTCTACAGCAACCAGCCTCTTCATGTAGTTCTCAATTAATGATTTGCAAATTTGAGTTAATATTTTGTTCCATTCTTCTTTGTATATGGTCTTCAGATCTGGGATGTTTGTTGGAGCTCTTGATTGGATTTATTTTCAAATAACATCACAGATTCTCAATTGGGTTTAAATCTGGGGACTGACTTGGCCATTTCAGGATATTTATATTATTTTTAGCAGGCCATTTTTTGTAGATTTTGCAATGTGCTTAGGATCATTATCTTGCTGGAAGATTCAATCAAGAGGGAGTTCAAGATATTCAATCAAAATCATTAAATTTACTTCCAAAATATTTTGATATGCTGTGGCATTCATTCTACCATCTATTACTGATATGTTGCCAGTACCATTTGCAGAAAAACATCCCCAAACCATGATGCTGCCACCATCAAGTTTTGCTGTTGAAACCGTGTTTTTTTGTTTGAAGGCATTGCCATCTTTCCTTCATACACAATTTCTAGAATTATGTCCAAACAACTTAATCTTGGTTTCATCTGTCCATAATACTCTTTCCCAATATGATTTTTCCTTATCCTTATGTTCACAAACAAATTTTATCCTGTCATCTCTGTGTCTTTTCAGTAGCAGTGGAGTTTTCCAAGGGAAGCATGACTTTAGATTGTTCCAATGAATTTCATTGTTTATTGTCCGTTTAGTGACACAGATTCCTAATGAAAGCAAATCATCCTGCAATTCTTGAGGAGTAACCATTGGATTTTACTTAATTTGACGCATTAATTTCCTCGAAGATCTTGCAGAAATCTTTCAGTTCTTCTTTGGTTTTCAACAGTTTTGAGTTCTTTTTATACCTTAAAATGAATGAACTAATGGTAGTAAATGTAATATTCAGATTGTCTGAGATCTTTCTGTAACTTTTACCTTCTTTCCAAAGCTTAACAATCAATTCTTTTTGCAAATTTGTAAATTGTATACCTCTTACCATGATGAAAACTTTCTTGTATGAATATCAATTACAGAATATTCTGTTTGTATTTTTAGGCTAAAAATAACTACTGATAACATTATTGGAATATTCCCTTTGAATAATCTAGAGAGTATTAAAGCAATAAAAGTTTTAAAATCTGAAATTTGTATTGTACAAATACATTTTTCACCCATCAAAATGAATAAATGGGATTTATTTCTATTAAATCAAATTTTTTTTATGTTTTCTATGCATATTTAGATATTATGCCTCTGTGTACAGTTAACTATATATAAAGTATGTTTACTCATTAGCTGGAAATATAATAAATTAAAAATTTGTATGTGTACAAATATTTGTTTTCCCCTCACTGTATATACCATCAGTGACTTGATAACCAGGCTATAAAACAATAAAAAATGGAAAGGGGGCAATAAACAGACAAACATATCAAAGACTTTATCCTTACTCTTTTTTCTTAAATGTTGGAAATTTGTTTTAAATAAAAGTTTATTTTTAGAGAATTATTACAATATTAAAATACCAAAATGTGTTTTTATAATTTCATGCACAGAGATTTTTAAAAATTATATATTTAAGTTAGCATCTAAGTTATACCAATAGTATATATTGTTAAAGATTGTAATGAGCCCAACAAACATTGATGACCTAAAGTTGACACACACACACGCATATATATATATATATATATATATATATATATATATATATATATATATGCGTGTGTGTGTGTGTGTGTGTATATATATATATATATATATATATATATATATATATATATATATTAGGATATTACATTGAAAATATGTCAGAATTGCTACACAGTTGCAGTTGTGTTTCGATGTGTATCAATGCATCTCATCAGATGATTGTAAATTATTGAGTAATTTACAATCGCCTGATGAGATGCACTGATATGCATTGAAACATGACTGTAATCATGTAGCAATTTTTAAAAGTTTTCGGTGTAATATCCTAAAACAAATAAATCTTTTAAATTAAATGTTATGAACATTGGAATTGTACTCTATTTGTTCTCATCTTATATATATATATATATATATATATATATATATATATATATATATATATATATGAGGTTGGTGCAAAAATAATGATGTAATAATGTCGTTTTTTGACGTATTTTTTAACGCCAAAAAATGACATTATTACGTCATTATTTTTGCACCAACCTAATATATATATATATATATATATATATATATATATATATATATATATATTACAATAACAAAATTACAACACTCTGAAGGATAATTCTGACTTTAATCTGGGTATACTATGTGTATGCTGAGGATATATTAGTAGTAGAGTAGTAATAGATGTTCTAATATTTGAATTTTCAAAGACCTTGGCCTTCTTGTGACAGTAACAGTAACAAAAATGCACCATCTGTGATGAACTTTAGACAATAATGCACACATGCACCTTCTGTTCATTTAGAGTCATTTGGGAAGAGTTGGATTGTTGGCTTTCAAAAGTCTAAACAGTAATTTCAGAGAATTGCTAAGAATGCTGAACATGACATGCCAGTGGTGTTTTGATAGGGAGAACTGAGGTCACATGGAACAGTCCAACAGCCATAGACTAGGTTCTGGACAGCTACTTTGTCACTTGCCAAAACATTGTAAATATGAGACAGATCTGAGAGAGACAACTTCCAAAGTTTATTTACCTATAATCATGGGCTCAAACCCTGGTGTTATGCGGTGGAGTGTTCTCAGTTACAACTCTTGCACCACATTGGTGTTTGTGGAGGAAATGTTGAACAGTTTCATGTACACCCAGAATATTATTCAACTCATTCTGCTGCCATTCCTGTAACTTGAACGCAATATGCAATATAATACCCACAATGCCAATATGCCATTGAACATGCTCTGCAAAATGTTTGACAAAACCCCCCACCCCAATCGCTTCTATTAACAACACATCTGTCCTGCATGGGATATGATGGAACAATGACTGACCATTCAGTTAGCCCACCAATACCTCTTGCTCTATTGCATTAACAGGTGCAAGAGTCATAATATATCACAGGATGGTATTTGCCACCTATATAATATTAATTTTAAATAAAGGTCTGTGTTAACACTCAAAGATGATATACAGTGTATTCATATGAGTTCTGAACACTGATTAGACACCCCATTATTTTGGAACTTGTGTATGTATTAGTTTGCATATGGGATCATTTACTCAAATCAAGTTATATTACCTGAATATTTAATCTTGAGTAAATTGAAACACATATTCAGACAATCTTATTTTCCGTACCTAAGAAATACACAATTTCTTAGCTACAGTTTCTATCAAGCTTTCTTACAGACTACCTGTGTAATGTACCTAATGTAATTAGATACCTAATCTTTTGAAAAATATAATGTAACTAGCATTTTATTGCAAATGACAGTCGTCTCTAATTAGAATCAATTGCTTCGATGCAATTGACAATCAATCTTTTATTTAAACTAATGGGTAGAAAATGATAAAAAAGGTAGGCATTTCACTAAATACTTTGCATTGCTGTTTTTTGTTCCAAGAATCTTTAATTAGCTAATCCAACAATATAGAATTAAATATAATAACAATAATTATTAGTTTCATGAGTTTTCTTTTGCAATGGGGCTGTGAAGTTTTTTTTCTTTTAGTTTTGAAGATTTTTCACAAGAAATTAAATCAATTTATTCTAATTTAAATTAAAATCATAAATTTTTTATATTATAAAAACATAACTATTTTGTACTCTTTTATGTTTGCACTTTCAAAAGATTTCACATATAAATGTGGTGACAAAGAAGAAAAACATATCTTATCTCAGAAGAGAATTTGTGCTATCTGTTGTAAAAAAAATCAGAATCAAGATCAGGTTGACTTTAGCAGTCCTTGAAATATGACAATTGTTTGTGCTTCCCTACCAGTCTCAACCACTCACCATCTTTCTTACCCAATAAAAGTTCTACTTTGGTTAACAGATAAGTGACTAAGTTCTTCTTGGGTAAAAAAAAGTTAGCTGTGCATTGTGAGCTGTAGGTGTAAATTTTTTTACCCCTTTAGATTGTTTTTCCTTTTAGTATTTTTTTCCTTTTTTGAATTTCAAAATATAATTTGTTCATTTCAATGAAATGATCAGTAGCACTTATAATATATAACTATTACCTTTAACTAATTGTATCTGCTTCAAAAGAACATTTTAATATTTACTGTGGTTGGTTTATGTAAGCAGTTACATCTTGTTATATTACACTATTCAATCTAGAATCTAGAAAATTCTGTAGCAGTTACATAAAAATAAGTATGAACATAATCTTTTTTCTGGAGGGATTAAAAAAGAAACAAAAAACAACAGCTTATCATAAGAATATTACAATCAACTGAAATGAAATGTAAATTCTGAATGATAATGACTTTAGTAACTATAGCAAAGAAAATGGCGATTTACCTCATCAAACCAAGTGACAGTGCATCGCATATATCCTACGACAGAAACGAAAATTACTTACCAAAAAAAAAAAAAAGGGCACGTATTCTGCATGACATGCTAAAGACGGAATATTTAAATAAATAATATTTGATAAAAGCAGTTGGTGTTCTAGAATCGGGAGGAATAACTGATGTATTTTGATTACTGTGTTCATCGGCGAGTGAGTTATTTTTCTGACTGGTTACGTGCATTGGGATTTGTGAGATAGTGCCTGCAAATAGAGTTTTTGGCATTTCTTTCTGTTCCCGATATTCAAGTCTGAACTTACAGTTATTTGTTCTCTGCGTTGTGGAGGTAATCTGCAACAAACATTTCCTTTGCTTTCAGAATGTTTACAAGCTATTTCAGCACTATGACGAACAAGACATTTGACATGAAGTTGATACCCGTGTTTGATGGTTCAGTGACCAGTTACTGAATGGATTGAGAAGGCAGAACTTCCTGTGTGGAATTAAAAAGGTTGAACGTGTTCTTCCTCTGAGGTTGACGAGCAGAGTGTTTGCTGTTTACCAGCAGTTAAACTCAGAGCAAAAATCAGATATCGAGCAGATAAAACGAGCCCTGCAGATTGCCTTTGCTCCGGATCATTTCTTGGCTTACGAGCAATTTGTGGAACACCAACTGCGCCTGGATGAATCCATCAACATGTTTCTAGCCGACTTGAAGAAGCTAGCAGGTCTATTTGGTGGGATATCCGAACAAGGACTAGCATATGGGTTCATAGCAGGGTTACCAGTGCACGTCAAGCAACTACTGTGTGTATCTTCCAGGATGGAAGACATGAATACAAACCAACTGTTGGACCAACCTCAGGTGATAATGAAAGATCAAATTGCAACTGAGAAAATGGTTATGGCTACCATTTCACCAGGCGGAGCTGATAAACATCCAAATGTTAAACGTCGGGAGAGTATGCGATGCTATCGATGCTCTGGGTGGAATCACCTGCCGGGGACTGCCCGGTTCGATGAGAAGATACCCATCAGCCACACAGGTCATGCACAACAATGAATTGCTTCCGGTGTCAAGAAATAGGCCACATTGCTTCATTGTGTCCAGGGAAAAGAAGAAGGGGACAAGACGTCAGCACTCGTCTCTTCTTGGGTATTTACATGAATGGAATTAAGAGAGTGACACTGGTGGGCACTGGCTGCTCACAGACACTCATGAGTAAGTCAGCCTGTCAATCCTGGTGGGAGATGGAGGTGAATGTACTTACTGTGAACGGAAATACTCACAAATGTTGCAGAGTTGGAAGTATTAAACTTGACATAGACAACGCAAACCCCCACAAAATTGAAGTCTTGGTAGTGGATGGAGAGCTATTAGGTTTTGACGTTGCTTGGGCTTGACGCCATTAAAAAGTTGGGCGGACTCCAAATAACAGAGTGTGGTGATGTACAGTTTCCCAAGATAGTCTGTTGCGCAGCTATTAAAATAGAAGAACCTGATTTCTGTGCCGAATTCGATCCAATCCGGAAGATATGGGTTGCATCATGGAAGTGGTCTAATGGTCGATCACTGGAGAGTTTGCGAAATCAGATGCCAGAGTACCCAATACCAACGGGAGTCAAGGAGGAATACAACCGTGAGCTGCAAACCTGGCTTGATAACGGTTGGTTGCAGTCTTATCCTGAAAAGGAACTTGGTCCCCCAAAAGGTTTAATTCCAATGATGGCGGTGGTGCAGAAAAACAAAAAAAAAACAGTATTAGAGTATCAAGAGCTTAATAAGTGTCTCGATGCACACACAGCCAATGCTGACGTGTGTGCACAGAAACTGAGGGAGTGGCGTAAAAAGGACCAGATGTTGCTATCCTTGAGCTACAGCAGGCCTATCTACAAGTACATATCTATAAGTCACTTTGGCCCTTTCAAACAGTAATCTTCAAGGGGCAAAGATATTGCTTGACCTGAACGGATTTTGGGTTGAATGTTGCACCAGCCATAATGAAGGCCATTGTGGACACCGCGTTGTTGAAAGACGAGTCAGTTAGACAGGCAACCTCATCATATATTGATGATATTTATATTGACAAGAGCATGATTTCAGCAGCTCGCGTGAAGGAGCACTTGGCTGCATTTGGTTTGACCTGCAAAGATCCGAAGCGATTACGGGACGGCATGCGTGTGTTGGGTTTGCATGCCGAGAAAGATAACAACACACTTAAGTGGAAACATGGAAATAGCATTCCATCAGTTCCTGAGGTCCTGACATGACATAACATCTTCTCATGGTGTGGAAAACTGGTGGGTCATGTTCCTGTGTGTGGGTGGCTTCGTGTTGCTGCAGCATTTGTAAAACGCAGGACAGTATCGATCACGTCTGGTTGGGACGACGAAATGACAGATGCTCCCCTTAAGAACATGATTGAGGACATAGCAGAAAGAATACGCCAGAATGACCCTGCACACGGTAAGTGGTGCACAAGCGGACAAGCTTATGAGGTATGGGTCGATGCAAGTTCTCTCGCCACAGGGGTTCCATTGGAAGTTGACGGAAGTGCTGTAGAAGATGCACATTGGCTGTGGCCTGCGAAGGACGCCCAACATATCAATTTATGAAAAACTGGATGCTATTCTGAAGGGCGTCAATTTAGCAAGGTGCAATGGAGCTGCACCTCTTCACAGACTGTGTGTGCACCGGTGAGTATCTATCATGCTCACTGGCAAAGCCAGAATACGAACTAAGGCGGCAAGTGAGATGCTTATCTTGAAAAGCTGATTCAAGAGTATAACTTATTGATCACAATAAGTTTGGTAACATCGAGTGAGAATCAAGTGGATAAGTTCACCAGAGTACCGCAATGAATGTATGGTGTGATCAAGAAGGAAATCAAACCAACACGCCCGCTATGCACTTCCATTGTGAACGAAACCTCTCCTGATCAGATACGTGACATACATTGCCAGAGTGGACATCCTGGCTTCAGGTAAATGCTGTATTTTGTGAGATGAGTCTACCCTGCAGCCGTCAAGGCAGTGGTCAGAAAATGTAAAGAATGCCAGTCAATTGACCCAGCCTCAAGTTGTTGGCCTCGTGGCAACCTAAGTGTGACTGAAATCTGGACCCACTTAGGAATGGATATTATGCATTATGGTGGGCAACACTATCTTACGTTAATTGATTGCGGCCCCAGTCAATTTGCGATATGGCGATGCCTGCTTCAACAAGACTCAAGAAGCATCATTCAACAGTTGGAAAATATTTTTTTGGAACAAGGCCCACCATCAGAAATACTGACCGACAATGACACTGCATTTGCAGTAAGTCCTTTAAAGAGTTCTTGGATGACTGGGGAGTCCAACTTCATTTTCGCTGTGCCTATGTTCCAGCAGGAAATGGTATAGTGGAAAGATCTCATCGAAACATAAAGAGAATTGCAGCAAGAAAGCAGTTTTTGATAATGGAGGTAGTATACTGGCAAAGTTTCACACCGAAAGATGATATATCGTCGACTAATGTGCCTGCCAATATGATTCACCATTACCAACTGAAAGTAAAGGGAATTATTACGACATTACCACCTGATTGTTGTAAGAAACACGATATATATAAAGTTGGGAACAGAGTATGGGTGAAAGATCCCCATGGCCGGTGTACCTCCAGGTATCAAGTGGGTCGTGTGATGGACATTGTAAGTCCACAAACAATAATAGTCAATGGGATGCCACGGCATGTAAAAGATCTTCGCCTTTTTGTTGATTCTGATACATTGCCGAGCACATCCAATGATGGTTCAACATCTGACAGTGATCGGATAATTGAGATCTGCAAATCCGATGCTTCCACAGATGCAGAGATTCAGGAAACTCAAGATACATCTGATGACTCCTCAGGAGACGACTCTCCAACACATGTAAGGGAGATAGTTCCATTACGACGAAGTACCAGGATAAAGAGAGCTGCACCAAGCTGTTCGATTTGTAATAATGAGACCGGGGGGAGTATAACAAAGAAAATGTCGACTTACCTCATCAAACTAAGTGACAGTGCGTCACGTGTATCCTATCATGGAAAAGAAAATTACTTCCCCCCCCCAAAAAAAAGGGGCACGTATTCTGCATGACATGCTGAAGATGAAATATTTAGATTAAAAACAAGTCCGTCGCAGGAGTCTCTATAAAAGTATTTTGTTATGCAAAATACTTGGCGTCCTCTCCCACTTGTCGATGAATGAAAAAACTGCTCGGCCGATAAAAGTAGTTGGTGTTTTTGAATCAGGAGGAATAACTGATGTATTTTGGTTACCGCGTTCATTGGCGAGCGAGTTATTTTTCTGACTGGTTACGTGCATTGGGATTTGTGAGATAGTACCTGCAAATCGAGTTTTTGGCATTTCTTTCTGTTCCCGATATTCGAGTCTGAACTTACAGTGATTTGTTCTATGTGTTGTGGAATTAATCTGCGACAAACATTTCCTTTGCTTTCAGAACGCTTACAGTAACATTATAAGAAAACTATTTATTACACAGAAAATAGAAAAATAAACTTATTAAAGAATTAGTAGAATCTTTATTTTTAATCCAACATTTTTATTACTTTAAACATTATCTTTAGTGGATATTTGTGTCGGAGTAGACACTGCATTCATTTTTTAAACAGTGTGTATTATGTCTATCAACTAGCATACTGGTAGATGTAATACACTGTTTAAAAAAATAAAAACAGGGCTACTGCTCAAACACAGGTACCCTATATAAATGACGTTTGCAGTAACATATTATATAATCTTATACTGAAGAACTTTCAAGAACTTATAATCAATTAAAACTTACAGAATAACAAATATACAGATGGTATTGTTGTATCCTTTGTTGTTTACTATTCTAAACAAATAAAAATTTGAGTGCAGACAAGTATCAAGAAATTCAATAATCTGAAAGGAAAGCCTTTCAACATAACCATCATAGTTATTTATGTACTGGCAGCACAAAATTGAAAAAGGTTTTACTGTATGCTAGACAACACCACAGTTAAATGTAAATTGCAAGAAATTACAGTTGTCATGGGAGATTTGAATGGCGAAATAGTAGACAAATTCAGACTAGGAACCCATAATGAACACAGAGAAAAATGGGTCCAACGGCAGGTATATGACCAGGTAGACACCTGATTTCAAGAACACCCAAGACAAATATGGAGAAGCAAAACCCCAAATCAACTACATAACTATCAACAAGATATTCAGGAATGCAGTTTTACATTGCAAAATATAACCAGGTACTGACCAAAGCAACCACCTTCCAGTGATATATAAACTTAGATGTATAGAAATAGAAAGAATGAGTATTACAGAAAGCATCTATGCATAAAAAAACAAGAGAACTAACAGGACAGAAGACATGCTCATCAAAAGGATGCATAGAAGCCAACAACGAAATGCTGATATTAGAGAAAGAAAAAATGCTTCAGAGATGGAGCAAATATATTGGAGAACTCTTCCACAATAAAAGAGAACAACTGCCAGTACACAGAAATATTAAAAGAGCAGAAATATTAAAATCTGAAGTGGAATCTGCACCGGCCAAAGTGAACAGAAATAAAGCAGCAGGGCCAGATGGAAGTGCAATATAGATACTGGCATCCTTAGATGATTTTGATATAGACAATATTACAGAAATAATAAATGAAATCTACAACAGTGGTGATATACCAGAAGACCTAAGTAGATCTATTTTCATAGCACTACCTAAGAAACCAGATGCAAATGAATGTGAACTTCATTGAACACTCAGCCTAATTGAGCCATATAGCAAAACTTATCATCCACATTCTGATGAATAGAATTTGCAGCAGAATCAGACTGAAAATAGGACAAGACACTGCAGGTTTGTCAGAGACACTGGAACAAGGAATATATTTATACTAAGAATGTTATCAGAAAGAGCAATACAAATGCAGAAGAATGTGTACCTGTGTTTTATAGATTATGCAAAGGTATTTGATAAACTATGCCACAAAGATCTGTTGGAATACACCGAGGTAGAAATTCTATCAGTATTCATTATTGGCAGCCACAATCTTAACAACATAATGTATGAAAATAACACAGTGATGACAGTAAGCATGGAAAGAAAACTACAAAACCTCCTACAGAAGATAGTGAAGAAAAGCAAGGCAAAAGAATTCAAGAAGACAAATGCATGGTTGTTAGCAAAGTGTGAATTGCAAATTGGAAATACCAAAATCAAACAAGTGCAAAAATTTAAATATCTGGGAAGTGTTTTAGCAGAGGATGGAAAGTGTGACACTGAAATCCTAAAGTGTATTGGAATAGCCAAAGATGCGTTCCAAACGCTAAGCAGAGTACTAAGAAATAGAAAAACTTTGCTCGAAACAAAGAAAAGAGTACTGAACTGTTACATGATATCTGTCCTCCTTATATACCAGTGAATGCTGGACAATGAAAGATGAAGAAGAGACTTGAAGCAACTGAAATGTGGTTCTACAGAAGATGCTGAGGATACCATGGACCGTATGTGTGAGAAACAACAAAGTTTTAGAGAAAATAGAAACAAAAAGGAAACTTATACTTAACGTCAGGAAAAGACAATTGAAATTTCTACAGAACATGAGGACATAACCATTCACTCCTGCTTTGTTAGTACGGCTGATCAGTCTGACAAAGTTAAAATGGCAGCCAATGTCCAAAATTTCCTCTTGTCTGTCATTAACTAGAGCAAAAGATGGCTTGTTAATTTTATTGCCACCAAAACTAAACTTCACTCCATTAATCATCTGAATGACCTCTCTCTGCCTCCCATCAGCATGGCTGATGCTAACCTCCAGGAAAGTGTCTTGTTGCATCTTCTTGGTCTAATGTTCTCAGCTGACATGAAGTAGAAAGACCATATTGAATCAATTGCTAGGTCAGCTGCTAAGAAAGTCAGTTCACGGTGTTGTGCAAGACAATTTTTCTCTCCAGAATCTATCTTACATATCTTTAAGTGTACTATTCATCCATGCTTAGAATATTGCTGCTACATATAGTCCAGTGCCCCTGCTATTTATCTTGATCTCCTTGATAAAATCCAAAGAAGACTCAGCAATATTATTGGTCCTGATCTGGCAGCTCAGCTCTAGTCACTTTCCCACCGTCATAAGGTTGCTTCTTTATGCCTTTTATACTTTCATGGTAATTGTTTGGATGAGCTCTCCTACCTAGACTTCATGAATTTAAGCACAGTACTAGACTGGCATCAAGATTTCATCATTTGACAGTTGAGCTTGCTAAATATAGCCATAAGTTCTATTCTAACAGTTTCTTTTCTTGCACTTCTCATTTGTGGAACTACCTTACATCTCCATGCTTTCCAACCAACTTTAATCTGCAAAAATTAAATGCAATGTCAATTGCTATCTATTGTCCTTCTGATTACTCTTATCTTTCCACTCATTATTAATGTTTCTGTTCATAATTCTTCCACACCCCTTGTGTATTAGTGGCTTTACTGTCTTTTATAGGGTGATAGTGATTAAAAAAAAAGGAAAAAGTTAATGAGCAAACAAAACAATACCTTGCTCTCTCAACAAAATGATTCTAGATTTTGAGTGAGAACACTGTGATTAAATTAATGATGTTTTTAATGGTTTTACATTTCATACACTGACAAATAATTCAGTAGTTTAATAAGAGTAAAAATACCAAAATGATGATTAATACTTTAATGACCAAAAAAATCTTTAGGGTAAACATCTATATTTCAATTTAGTAAGACTTTGTAGCACTTAGATTCTTAGATACAACAACAAACCAGAAAATAATCTCTCTACCTTTTATTAGCAATTCTTGAACAACCAAATGTTTACGTGACTGAGAGAATTCACCTCTATACAAAAGTATTGATAACAATAATTGAAAAATATTTTAGTTTTATAGAAATAGAGACATACTCATTAAGAAAAAATAAATATGAAAATGAAACCTGCTTGATAAGATGAATCTTTGATTAAAAAAAACCCCATCTATCATGTATTCATCAAAAAAAAATTTAAATGAGTAGTAATTACATAATACTTTTTAAAAAATACCAATTTTTTTTTTTATATAAAAGTAGTTTTATTTCAATTATTTTACAAGCCACTATAATAAAAATTTGCTTCATACATTTTGCGAAATATGTAAGCCCTTAAATCAAAATCTACAAGAAAATATTAAAATAAATTTACACTTTTTCATTAAAAAAAATAATTATGAAAAATATTTGAAAATGTTTATAAAAAGTATTTACATATAGACTTTGGATATCAAATGTGGTAATAAAATAAGCACAACCCATCTCCTAAACTCACTTGTAACTATCCATTACAATAAAAATAAGGTTTTTCAGCACAAAATCTTGATTAGTCTAATAAAGCTTCATAAGCTTCTATTTGGTGTTACATCATATAAGTAAAATTTAACTATATTTTAAGGTCTGTTTTTTTTTTTGATGATCTCATTCATTATAAATTCATTAACATGTAATGTATAAAATATTTTGGATAAAAAATGCAATTATTCAATCAATAAAAAACATCCTTTCTATTCATTACATCATTATTTGCTTTGACTATCAATTAGTCATAAGAAACCATTTGGTATTACTGTTAGGATTTAAACCAACCAACACTTTTATCCACTGGACCATGTGGATAAAAGCAATGGTTGGATCCATTGACTTGGAACTAGAACAATCTACACCTGTGGATGAAATAAAACTTACAGTTCAAAATTCCAATCACCTGAAAAAGGCCAGAGTATACAATGGGTGAAATGTGAATATAGCAACAAAGATGAGGACAACACTCCAAACAACATAAATAGTGTGTTTACAAATATTTTTTTCAATATTATTCAACATTAGATAAGCATTTTTAGAGAATACATTCAGAAGTTGATTAATTATATACACTAATCATATTTTTTATCCTATTGATAATTTTTAAACATGTTCAGAGTAAGAAGTTATTAATTAGTGTTTTCTCTACTTTAACTGTTAAGTGCCAAACAACATTAATTATGAATTATCTGCCTTTTTGAAAACTACATTTGTCTTCACAAGCAGTGACCTACTGTTTTAGAAAAAAAGAAACCAACCAGATGTTCCTTGTATTTTTTGCCAAGCTGCCATATTAGTAAACATGAGATTGCATATACAAATGACATGGCAGATTTGCATGCCAGTCACATAAGCAAAACACTTCACCTAATACAAATACTGACAACAAGTGAGCAAGCATTCAGAAATGAAGGAGGATTAGTAACAACTAAAAACCTCATTACAAGCCACAAGCTAGCTTAAAATGACAGACATCACATTAGTCCTTTTAGAGTTTGATGGTTCAACCACAGTTGAGTCATCAAACTATCCATTGTTAAATGTTGGAAATGCAAAGCTACTGTGCCAACTGTGCTGTATAAAATGGATTAAGCAGGTTCTCCCTCTATGCCTGATAGAGGGAGCATTTGCTGCTTATCATTTGCTGAGCACAGAGAGGTATGATGAAAGCAAGATAAAGGATGTTTTAGATACAGTCTTTGCAAAGGATTAATTTGTGTACAAATAAATTGTAACACAATGTCAGCAATGGGGTGAATTCATGAATATATATCTAACTGAACTGCAGAAATTAACTGCACTGTTTGAAGAGATAATTGGGTATCATCTGATGCGGTTATAGCAGGATTACTAGACCATGGGAAGCAGCTTCTTCATGCTTCTTTCAGGATTGATGTATCAACTGTTGAGCAGCTGATAGCTTGAGCCCAGGCAATATAGAACCTCAACAGGGCAGTGGAGTAACCATTTGTTGCAGTTGCACAACCAATACAAGTTGATATGACAATGACCCCTATCCCACCACATATATACATGGCAACATCTGCTAAAATTGCAATGGTACAAATTATTGGACAAATGAGGTAGCAAACAGAGATTGCACATACTATGCATCAGACCTGGCTATATGTTTCAAGTAGGGCTTGAAATTAATGTCATCTCAAGGTCAATAGAACATTAGTTTGAGATGACTGGTTAGGGTTTCTCAGACTATAATGGGATAATACAAAATATTTAATTAAAATTCTATTATATTTATTCTAAAAGCAATAAAATTTCTTAAAATAAAAAAATTCTCATCAATAGTGGTGGGCTTTTAATAAATGGAGCATATGCCCTAACCAAAAAAATAAGCAAACTTCAGCTCTTCTTTCAAACTGGTGAATAAAATTTGAAAGAAAATGAAAGCTGAAGGGTATAAATTTAGATATTTGTATTATTTATCTGTAAATGTGAAAAACCTTAACATCTAATTGTAAGAAATAAATTTGCTTTAATAAGCAAAACAATAAAATTTTATTTTTTCTGTCAACTTTTGGTTAAAAACATTGTGTGTTATGTCTTCTGCTTATTATAAACTAAATTGAAAATGCAAGAGAGAATTTTTAAAATGATAAATACAGAAAATTTATTCATAATGCAAGGCAGCTAAATGTAAATGAAAACATTCTGATAAAAAATTAAAAAAAACTTTTGACTATGAATATTTGTAATGTTCTAAATACTCTTTATATAGAAAATGAATGCAGAGATCACAATTCTGAAAGTCTAATAAAAGTTACTGTGAGCAAATGAAAATTAATAAAGAACATTTCTGTATCAAATTATTTAAGGGGATCTGATCAAAATAAAAATAGTTATGATTTTAATATTTGAGCTTTTTTAAATTTAAAAAAAATTTTTTTTTTTGAGTAGCTTGAGAATGATGCTCATGTGTTGAGCATGGGGCCTCGATGTGGAAGCAGAGAAGTGTAATTCTGGAAATTTTTTTTTTTTTTTTACAGTGAGGTTCACCCTGTACAAGGCCTGAGGCAACAAGGTAGAATGTTACAGAGTAAGAGGCACAGTTTATGCAGAGAGGTAAGGAAGATAACAGTTAATCCTAGACTTGAAGAGGTTAAAATTGCAGTGACTGTGAAAACATTCTCTTGGAAGTCAGTTCTATAGAGCAATGGTTCGCAAGAAGAAGCTGCTCAAGTAGAATTTACTTCTCACCAATGGAATACGGAGAAAATGAGGGTGGTTTGTTACAATGTGAGTGATATGGCGGGTCCTAGCCATGAAAATTAAAACTGATGGAACCAAGGAATGCAGTTATTCAGAGCTCTTTCCATGGAAATAGTAATAGTGCAGTGAGAGGCTTGCCATATCCTATCTGTGAGAGTGGGGGGGGGTTGCAGAGTAGAAAATAATTTGTCATCCACAAAGATGCAGAGACAGTTTTTGATTATTACTGGAAAGTGAGGACTGGAAAGCTGTATTCCATTTTAGGCCTGATCTGGATTGAGTATTCAGATATTTACTGGAGGGAACTGACAATTTTTCCAACACCTTTAGCAGTGGCTTGTATGTTTGAGATCTGAGGTGAGTTTAAGGCACAATAATTGCTCAAGGAATGGGGCCTCTCTGGGAGGACATCCATTCGTTGAAACTGGTATTTTGGGGTCTGATCAGCGATGATGGAATGAAGCTATTATAGTTTTCAAGGCATTGAATGTAACCAGCCAGTTTCCCCCCCACTGAGATGTTAAGCTACATCAGATAAGAGATCAGTTGCCAATCTCTGGTCATCATGGGATTTGGAGGTGCACCCATATAATATTGTATCATTGGCATAGAGTATACTCTTAGGCAGATCATTTATGTAAAGTAAAAAAAGGGTTCGTCTAAGAAGTGACCTCTGGAGGATGCCTGTGTTGATTGCTAGGGCTCCAGATGACTATCCATTATGAAGGACTTCATTATTGAGAAGACTTTTCTAGTGATTTCATTGCTAAAGAGTGTGAACAGCAATCATTCACGCCACACCTTATCAAAGGACTTTGAAATATCTAATGCTATGGTTCTTTAGGTGTATTTGTTGTCAAGTGACTCACTGATTCTGTAAGTAATGGTATTTAGGAGGACATTATTATGCACTGTGTGCATTTAATGCCAAATCATATGCTGTCTTGAAAAGTCACCTTCGTTCACACAGCAGAAACATTCTACAGCAGGCTGTACTCAGGGATAACACTGAACCTCTATGTCACATTTGCCTATTTGTTGCCAAAACAAATGCAGATCTAAGAAGCCATTAGAGAGATCATGAAAGAGTCAAGAAATGGTTAATCTAAGAAAGTGGCCATGTTCGGAACTGAGGAGACAACCATTACCATTATGTGTGTGTGCGTTTGTGTGTGTATCTACATGTGTGTGAGTGAGTGAGAGAGAGAGAGAGAGAAGAGCGCTTTAAGAAAACATTTAATATTTTCTCAAAGCACTTTAAAAATGACAAATTTACTTTCTTTAAACTTTACAATTTATTTGATATGAGCTGGATTAAGTCTAGAATGTGCACCACCTTGTTCTTTTGTTTTTTTGCTTTTACATAATTTGCAGTTAGGTAAAGTAGGTTAATAAAGTTGAATGAACAATGCTAATAAAACACCTTTATTGCATCAGTGTTGAATTATCTATTTTATATTATCAGTAATATTGATTGTATACTGAACCACCTTTATAGTCATGTAACAACAGCTGTTGTCTGCTAAGACACAAGACATGTAATGTTATCTCCTGAGACAAAATAGAGGTGAACTACTCTTCCAGCTCTGACATAATTGAGAGAAGGGAAAACTGTGGTGAAAATGTTTATAAACCACATGTCAAAACGAAAGTGAATGCCTAACATTTTAGTAAAAACAACTCTTCTAAAGAGAAAATAATTTGAAAATAAGAAAGTTTATTTTTTTTAAATTAAATTTGAATGGAAGTTTCTTTCATTCATCAGTATGGTAAAGCTATCAAATTTATTATCATAATTTATTTTAGGTGAGTGATATGAAGATATTAGAATATGGATTCAAAAGCATTTCTTTTTATTGAATGTCATGTTTGTTGAGTTAAAACAAAAAAATGCCAAATTTAATATAAACCTATTTTATCATAACTTAAGAAACAGTGAGATATAAAAATTTAATTATTTGTCTGTTTTTCTTTTCTCTTCTGTCATCTTTAACTATAATAAAAAAAATGAATCTGACTAAATAAAAACGGTTAACTAAAATCAATTATAATCTAGAAAATCATTTCAACACCAGCAACACCACTACTTATTCTGCATCTTTAACCTTAAATGAAAAGTTTGTTTTTTTTTGTTTTTTTTATCAGCATTTCAACTCATTTAGGGTTATTTAATGTATTGATATATTTAATGGGGTATATTTCACTTTGAGTTTGAAGGTTGAGTTAATTTAAAACTTTTGTATTGATAGGTCTAATTTACACAGGAGTCAAAATGACATATATAGGTTCAGTTTGCATAAGAGTCAAAATGTTTCATGGTAAATCTTCTACTCCTACTATTTAACCCATGAGGAGATAAAGTCATACCTTTCCCGAGGTTATTTGTGCAGAAATGAATGTAACACACCTGACTGGAATTCGAACTTAGCTCTCTCTCCCTCTCATATGTGTTTTTTTTTTTTAACTATTAATGTTAACCTCAACATTTTTGAGGATTTACATGTATCATATTTTATCATGGATTAAATTTTAGAAATTGTTATAAACATTTTTCTATGTATGATGATTTCATTCAACAAATGCAGAATGTGTATCTTACATATTAGTTTCTTTTTTAATTATAAAGAATTACTCTCTTGAATATACTTGCAAAATGGTACAAATTGTATAGGTAATTTGTAATCTTAGCACATCAATTTATTAATATATTATGGTTGACTCAAAAATTTTGTCAAGTAAATTCAAATTAAGTATTACACTGAAAGTAGTAATAATTATATAAATCTACTATCACTTGATAAGAATATTTCACAACTTGCCATTTAAACACATAAAATAAAAACTTAAACTAAAAATCTATTAAGTACATAGTTGTATTTGTTATAGGAAAAGTGCAAAAGCATTTATCATATGACACAGATCATCTGCAACCTAACCTAACATTACTGATAAATAATTCTTATGTGTGTTGCAAACTTTAATTTTTTATGGCTTCAATTATAATTATTCAACTGTATAATAAATAACGAGTCTCTTATTTTTGTTTTGTCATCTGTATAAAAACTGTAGCTAATTGCAAATTTACATTGGTAAAGACATTAGCAATGATAGCATGCATATGAATGTTTCTAATATTTCTACTGCCAAGATTTATATTTTTAGGAGCTTCCTTTCTCCTTTCAATAAAACACTTCAGACTAAATTCTTCACATGTCCACAATTCAGATTTCATCCAGTAAGTACAGTCAGTCTTAATTTTACATTGATTTTTAGCTTTCTAAATACTTTTTCTTAAATTTTTCACATTATGAATTAATGGCATTTATAGTATACTATAGATTGTAGAATAAAAAAAAATACAAGACCATGCTTCCGAATTTGAAAATAAAACAGTTTCAGAAGAATGACTGATAACACTATTTATATGAATTAAGAAAACATATTCAAAATAGTTATTTTTCTATATGTCAGATGATTACAAATTAAAACAGAAATTGTTGCAAATACTTGAAGGCAAAATTTTACATAATTTTCCTTATGTTTGCATATTTATATCTTAAAAAAACATAATACTAGAGAAATCTTAAAAGGCATAAATAAGTAAATATGAAAATGTTAATGCCATAAGTTATATATTTCCCAATATATCTTGAGGTACTGAAATATATAGCAAACTAGAATTTTTTTAGGACTTTTTGCAACATTTTTTTTTTTTTGCAAAAATGTGTACATCGTCTTTTAGATTTTAAAATCCAAACCTGCAGTCCTGAACAAAGTGGAGTTAACCATAAGAAAATATTTCCTGAATCTTATTTTCATTCATATATACAATTTAAAATTTAGAATAAACAAAATGCTTCATTTTGATTTAAGAGAATACTTGGAAAGAGATAAATTAATAAAATTCACAACAGCAAACTATCTCCTTAATCTGTTGATTTTACTTCAAAGTTTTAGCATCTGGTAGTTAAGAAACAGATTAATATGTACAATAAACTAATATTAAAACAGTTTCCATTAATTTTTTTTTTTCTTGATTGTGCAAATAGTCAAGTGTAGGACATCATTTACAAGATTTAGGAAAAATTCAGAAAGTAGGAAAATGGGTTCTAAATAAATTTATAGAAAGGCACATTGATTAAGATTTAAACACTTTCTCTAACTCAGTAGAGAAAAACAATAGTTATTTTTGGATATGATAGATACTAATGATAGAAAACAGAATTTTGTGAATAAGAAAAAATAACTAAATTCAGAAAAGCTTTTGAAACCTCAGCTTAAATAGAATCTATTGGTAAAGAAAGTTCTACTATTTTCGTGAGATTCAAAAATCATTTGAGAGTATGAATTGTTTGAACTTTGACAAATTTATTTAATTGACTTGTTGATGCATTTGTGTTACAAAAATATTTTTTAAGCAAGTCAGTCAAACAGTGATTTGGGTGCATATTGAGACTTATATTGCAAATGTGATACAGCAATTACTGAATGAAAAAAAAACAAGTGCTGAAAACAATATATAAGTCTAAAACTTTAAAAGCTAGGTCATTTTAAATATATAAGATTGTTTTTTTATTACAAACAAGTAAAGAGGGTATTTAATAACAAAGAGTATTTATTGTACTAATTATGAAATCAATTTTCTCTCAATATGGCTGGTCAAATATTATTGGTTCTTATGTGCAAAACAATTCTACAAGTGTTGAAAATGTTTCAAATTCACAAGTAATACAGCAAAAAAAAAAAAAAAAAAAGGATGAAAGTCATTCAGTTCAGTGATAAAAATAGAGACTAAGAAAATTGAAATGCATAATTCAGAAAGCCTTTTCCCCAGTACTGTCTTCCTGCCTGCTTATGAAGTAACTAAAGCTACATGGTAAGACTTCTGTCAATGCACTAGCACAGTGAAATTAGAGAATAATGCTAGAAATAGATATGATAGCTTGGCTTCAACTATATATATATCATTGCTAGTCTTATTTATTCAATAAATTTAAGCATATCACATCTACCTTCAAATGTTTTAGTAACAATATAGTCAATTTAAAGAGTTTTACAGGTTTAAGACATTCATTAGCAATTCTAATTAATTTTAATGAGTATAATTCAATACTAAATAATTTATGTACCCTGAAATAATATACTCTGAAACTTACTCCATCTTATCAACATGAACAATGCTTTTTATCAAATGAGATAACTATTCAAATTTATTAACTTTTCAATTATTTATATAATTCTAAATAACTAAATACTGATTAACTCCTCTTGATGTTTACATGAATGAGTTTGTTTTTGTTTTTAGAACTATTTTAATTCTATATGTTTGCTCAACAGACAGTAAACAAGATTGCTCTTTTGTTATTAAGTCAATTTTTCTGCTTAATAATATATATATATATATATATATATATATATATATATAAAAATAAAAAATATTAAAATCTTCAGACACACTGGGTTGTATATTAATATTCTTTCGTTTTTATTATTATTATTTCATTTAGATTCCTCGACTAGTTTCGGCCAACATGGCCTCATCAGGAGAAAAAAATTTTCTGCATGCTGGTAGAAATGAATGTCTTGATGGAGAAAATGAACTTTTGTCTGTAGTTTTCATTTGTTTTTTGTTTTTTTTTAACATGAATTTTGGTCAGTCCTTGTGTTGGTCAAACAGTCTCTTTTAAATTGTTATTTAAGATAAGAGCCGGATGGATTGATGCTGCTCTGAATTCTCTTGGTCATTCAGACAGTTTTATTGGTTCTGGAAAAGGGGAGGTGTCTCTGTTAAGTGTGTGTGTGTGTGTGTGTGTTATTTGGTTCTTAGGGAATGAGTGAGTATGATGTGTGTAAGCGTATATATTACTATGGGTGTGTGTTATCATTTGGCTCATTAGGGTGTGAGTGAGTATGATGTGTGTAAGTGTGTATATTCATGTGGGTGTGTGTATAAGTGTGAGGCCTCAACACCTCCGTAAGCATATCTATCATGTGTGGGTGAGAAATGTGGGTAGGTGATGATTTGTGGAGTTATATATTAATACTATCTATATTGTTAAATTTGTGGTTAAGCCCAGCTGGATAGTGCATTTTTAAACATTGTATGGAACTCTAAAATCTTTCTAATGTTATCTGCCCTGAACTTTTCTATTCTCTCAATTATAGTGAATTTGGCCTGGGTTTCAAAATCGTTTTTTTTGGTATGACACACATTAATTTGGAAAATCTTGCAAAAATATAAATAATTGTTGGATGTTAATGAAACTTTCAGGAACTATTCACAGATGATCGAAATTATTATAAATATGTTTTTTTTATATTTATTACCCCCATAACTAATTTTATGAAAACGCTAGAAATTTGATCGAGTCGAGTTTAATGATTACAATAGTTAAAAGCACAAGGCTTTGAGGAATGTAAATCATGTTTTTTGTTGTTTTTAATTGGACCCCCACCACCTGAAAATCAGCTCTGAATTGTAATATACAAAATTCAATAAAACAAAGATATTATTTAATTTCAAATGTTTTTATTTGTTTTTATGAATATGGACAATATTTTCTGAAAGCAAAAAATTTTTTCGATGAAAAATGAATTTTTAATACAATTATTTGTTATTTCTTAATAATAATAGATTTTTACATTTAATTTTTTAAAATATTATAAAATTAGTTAAAAGCAGCATCCACTTTCGTAAATGTCCTTATGAGATAGTTTTTTTTTTTTTTACCACATTGTAAATTGTATTGTTTTGACTAATCAGAAGACCCCGCAGTAATTAAGAAATGTAATTTTGTGTTTATAATTGGGCTGTAATTATAAAGTATGGAAGATCAACCAGAATACAATTAAATTGCGTTATTTCAGTTAAGCATTGTTCTCTGCTGTTAAGGCCTTTACTTTTGCAAAACACGTGAGGAAAAGTAAATTTGATTTTTCAATTTCAGCCGAGAAGGGTACCTACAAGTATCAGTCTCATCTTATGAAATTTATATGATCTTATTTTTATATTAATCTCAGTTATGACATTTTTCCATAAATGAAATATCAAAATTAATAATAAAATGAATGGAAATACAAATAACACAGCAAAATGTAATAAATGTACATAAAATTATAGTATTTTATGTACACTTCTGATAAAATTTCATAAGAAAGGTACCTATAAATTAATTAGATACCTTTCTTATGAAATATAATCTCACCCATAACAGTCTTATTTTAATTTCTTTGTAATATATTTTCCATAAAACATCGTAAATAAGTACAAAAAAAAAAAAAATAGATTGCTGAAAGTTTTCCTTAAAAATAACAAGGTAAATAATTTGTTCACTTAAATGTAAATTATTTCACTTTTCTCCTTTCATAGAACAAATTGGCCTCATGGAATCCATCAATATGTCATTCATCACCTGTCAAGTGACGCAAAAGTTTATGAACTGCTTTGTTTTATTTTCAAATTACATGTTTTTGGTGCAAAATATTTTAAATAAACATTATAATTTCTGATTTTCTAAAAATAAGTTTTGAAAAAATGATAATTGATATTTAAAAGAATTTCAAAGTGAGATTTCCAGATTTTTGTTATTTTTTAACGAAAATTTTGGACGTGCTAGGAACGATTAAAAAATTTAAAAAATACCCCCAAAATACTTTGATCTTTCCTCTTAATAATAATATAAACATTTAGATAATAAAATTTTGTTTCAATAAGTTTGGCATTTTTTTCATCATGCTATGCTCTTTTTTTAGCAATCTCGTGGAGGTACCTATATTAATTCTGTAGTGAAAGAGCTATTCAGATTATCCTACACATTGTTTCTGGCATAGTATGCATTCTAGGAGGTAAATTATGTTATGACTTCTACAGTTAGAGTTGTGGTAGATTTTGAAAGTGGATTTAGTGACTGAGCTACTGAATGAATTCATGTGTCTAATGTGGTTGCAACATAAGCTTCTTTTGTCGTTACATGGTTGGGAAAATCCTGTTGTTTTTGTTGTTGGCTTATCACGGATTACCTTGTCCTCTGAAATGTGGTTACTACCTATGATTTCTTTTAGGTTCTTAAGTCAACAATATGCTAGAAGGCCGGGTTCCTCAAACAATTTTTTTAGGTCTGGTTCGAGATATATTAGGTTGGTGGAAAAATAATATCGTTTTTTGACGTATTTTTTAACGTCAAAAAACGATATTATTTTTGCACCAACCTAATAGTATTCCCCAGCGACGTTTGATTATTTCGGATAGTGGAGGCAGAGTGGGGTTGAAAGTGGTTACTAGAGGGATGTGGCTGGGTTTATTTTTAATCTTGTACATTAGGGTGTCTTCTCTAGGTGTGGAAATTACTTTATTTGCTCCCTGATTAGGTGTTGTTTATAGCCACATGTTGTGAATTGATGCTTCAGATGTTCAATGTGTTTATTTAGTTCTTCATTGTTGGAACATAGTCTAAGTCTAAATGCTTGTGAATAGGGAAGGTTCTCTTTGAGGTGTTTAAGGTGGGAAGACTTAGTGTAGACAGTTGTTGGTGTCGGTGATTTTAGTGTAGAGTGTCATTTGTAGTTTCCCGTTTTCATCTATGTGGGTGTCTAAAAATGTTACTGATCTTGTGGATTTTTCATAATCAAACTTAACTTTAACTGTGTTTAGGGTCATGAGGAATTGGATAAGTTTGTCGTCACTGCCTGTGTATACAAAAAATATATCATCGATATATCTTGCATAGAATACGCAATCACTACTGATGAGGGGATAGATTTTTCTCATGAATATTGTAGCATATGATGGAGCTGCAATGGTGCCCATGGCACAGCCACTTACTGCAGGTAGTTGAAGTTGAAAGTATTCAATGTAAGAATATGCTCCATGAGTTTTATGATAACTTCTGTTGGGGGTGGGGGTCTTGTTTTCTTCTTTTGGCAAGTGCTTCCTGAAGGGCGGTTAGCCCTTTGATGTGTTTAATGTTTGAATAGAGTGATCTTACATCCATAGTCATTAGAATAGCATTCTCTGGAACTGTTTATATGTGATTAATTTTGTTTAGTAGATCTGTTGTGTCTTGTTTAGTAGATCTGTTGTGTCTTGTTTATTAGATCTGTTGTGTCTCTGATGTAGGATTTAGCTAGAGGTTGTATGTAATGGTCTACGTATTTGGAAATTTTGGTCGTGTAGCAGTTGCGTGATGAAATGACCAGCCTTGCTGGGTTGTTGCTTTTGTGTATTTTAGGTAGGACATACAAGCGAGCAGGTGTAATGGTTGTGGGTGTAAGTGTTGTGCATGTTTCCTTGTCAATTAGATTGTTGCAAAGCCTTATGTTTAGTGAGCTAGTTAATTCTTTTTCGTATTTGGGAAGAGGATCTGTAGGTAAGCTTTTATAGGTTTCTTGATAACCTGGTTAGAACTTTCAGTATTTTAAACTAAACTTGCAAGAAATAATGTCAATGCAATCTAAAATTTGAAGCAAAAAGTAAGGCTAATGTATACAAATAATTGATTATTTCAACAAGGATGAATTGTGACCAATGTGCATGTATGTAGCCACATGGAAATCAGAGTTGTTTTCCACAAAATAAATTTTGTTCTTATTTACCTTTAACAAAAGCAAAAGCTCGTAAGTGTAATGGTTACTAAGCTAGTCATGCAAGATACTACTAGTAAGTTCAATCCTCAGTGGGAACTGCACTAAATCCTTGTGCCAAACCATGCTAAGTAAATATTTCTTCATTAACAGCCTTAACTTATTTTATTAAATTTTCTGAGTATTTGCATTATAGTAAAAGTGTTACTAAGGTATGAGAAAGCTTTGTAAAGTTATTCATTTAAATGTACAGACCAAAGAAACCAACAATACAGTATACAGCTTCACTTAATTCATTATCTTCAAGATAGATAAAAACAGTTTTCTCACACTAATTTTGATCTATGTACTAATATGATGTAGAGAAATCAAAATTTAAGTAGATCCTGAACCCAAATTTAAATTGCAAATAATTAGAAGCTGTATACATTTCCCCCTCCTTGAAACAACATATTTTCAAAAATAGTTGTATGAGATGAACTGTTATGTAGTATCAGTCCTCCTATATGGCAGTGAATGATAGGCAATCTTTTCACAGATGAAGAGAGTTGAAGCAACAGAATTGTGATTCTACAGAAGGATGCTGAGAATATCATTGACTGAACATGTGAGAAATGCCAAAGTTCTAGAGACAATGGCAACAAAAAGAACATCAGGAAGAGACAGTTAAGGTTTCTGGGACAAATAATAAGGAAAGAGGGCTTGGAAAATCTGATACTCAAAGGGTAGATTGAACATAAGAGATACAGAGGAAAGCAATGCACAACATACCTGGCAAGCTTGAGTGAATGAATGGTGAAGCAGAGTATGGCAAAAAGACAAAAAAGTTATTAAGAGTTACAAAGGACATAAAATTGTGGACAGCTATGATTGCCAATGTCCTGGTCAAATTTTGAGGAGTGGGTTGAGTTGCAAACTTTTCAGCATCACTGTGTGGGTTGGTGGGGGGAGACATCTAGATTTATATATAAAGAGATTATATGAATATAGAAGGGATCCTTTACAAAACTATATATTCAATGTATTATTAGTCATTTATTGTGATAGGTTTTACTATAATTTTGACCTAAAGAATGCAGTTTTGATTAAAAGAGAAAAAGTAATTTATTTAGAGAAAAATGTATTGAAAGTGCACTAATTTCAAAATCCATTACATTATATTTATGCCCAGGACCATAGAACATATTTCTTTTTTTTCACAAAATTACTACTAATACAATGTGGGATAATTAAAGACAATCACAAATATCTGAATGAGGTAGGAGGTCAAAATTTAAATGTTTCGCATATCTCTATCTTTAACAGTCAGCTGTAAAATGAAACTGACATTTATTATATTTTCTCATTTTGAGTACAGAATGAATTCTATCAATAAAACCATTATTGTGTATGAAGATGTTCCTTTTGGAGAGAAATGCATCACAACCCTATTTTGCATTTTGTCATTTATATATATTTTATATTATATAACCATTAGGCTGCCTGCACATCCAAATTATATGCAACCTGCTTCTCCACACACACAAAGGGTTCCCAAAATCAGTATTCAGGTGTAAACTACTGATTTGAGGAAGTGGGATAGGCAGAGAACTTTTCCATACTTTCTCATGTGTGCGTGTATAACATGTACACATGCCCCATAAATTATATCACTATATAAAAAAATATTAACCACTTCTTAAAAAAAATATTTTAAGTTTCAAAACAACTAGTTAGATTATCAGTATTTACATCCCATTTGAGAACATTTTTTCCTTGTTAGAATTCTTTTTAATTCCATTAGTAATTTCTGAGTTTTTCCAATGAGTGGTGTATCAATTCAATACAAAAAAATAAAAGTAACCAATGAAAACATTCCATTTAAAAAAAAAAAAAAAAAAAAAAAAAAAAGAAAGAATGCACAGATGAGTAAGCAAAATAATTTTTTTTAAATATTTGATAAGACCTTGATGATAACTCACCTAAAAAAAAATTTGCAGTTGTATACCTTCATACTTGAGACAGGCACTTGAAGATTTTTTTAAGACTGATAGAATTGAAAGGAAAGGGTGAAACAAGTAGAACATTGGGAAGGAAAGGAGGTGCACTTTAAGAGCTCCTCAGTTCAGAGAACCACAACATTAAACTTGGTTCACTGATTTAATGTAGCAGACATGCTGAGAGCAAAATAATTTCCTCAAAAGTAATTCTCTCTCTCCCCTCAGTATTTTCTGCATTGATAAACATGATATTCTAAAAAGCCAAATGTGTCAAAGATGAGCTTTTCAGTGTAAGCCCCTTCGCTTTAAAGTTGTATACTTATTGTAATGGATAATCTTAAGCAAGAGAGATCTTTAATAACAAGGCACTTACCCCAAAAAATAAATAATGTAAACAATCTATAGAATTTGTCATAATTCTTGGAAAAATTTTCCAGCCTCATATTTGAAATGGATATTTTGTTTGGGGCAGGCATATGCAATATTGGCTGTTTTACAATTACAGGCTAAGCATTTTAAGCTAAGCATTCAAATGTAATGTGTCATCTGGTAATGTTGACAGGCAAAATGCATTCAAGATGTCATTAAGTGTGTAATTTTAAACTCACTACATACCTATACAAATATAAAAAATCATTCAAACTTCAGTAATTCAACAAAAAGGATCTGTGAAATTAGCATTTTATAAAACAGTTCTAAATATTTAGGAGTTTCATGAAAACCTGAGACATTTTAATGCGTAATGCAAGCCAGAATAATAATTTTAAGGGTTTTATTCTTTAAAGAAGAATAGCTGCAAAATAAATAAACTAAAACCTGAACATGGTCATGATTTTAAAGTTCTTCTTCAAAGTTTTTTTTTAATATTTTAAACCAAATTTACTTATATAAGTCATCACAAAATGTTTTTCAATAAGACTGCAAGAAAAATAAAAACTAAATTTTGGAGCTAATCTGAAAGAAACGCTTCCTATTTTATTATATCATGGATGTTAATGATAGACAGTAGAAATTAATCTTTCCAACCAATAACCCATAATCTTTTTTTTTGGTTTGTTTTAGATAACTGAGTGGCAGTTCAGCAAAAGTGTATATGATGCAGAGGGGTTTCAGTGAATTCCTTCTCTCTATGCAAAAACATTTGCACCTATTGACATTCATAGACACCTACTGAAGATTTATAGAGATGAAATAGTGGATGAGAACACACTTATACAGTAAATAATGTGTTTCATCAATGGTGACAATGTGTGACAGATCACATTCAAGATGGCCCAGCACACCAAAAAAATTTTTTTAACTGAAAACCCAGTGGAATGTTGTCGCTACCGCCCCCCCCCCATGTTGAGATCTTTGCAGTATTTCATTACAGTGTCACAAATAGAACAATACAAACTAAAATCAGGGCAATTCATATACACAATTCTTCAAGCATCTAATGTCCAACTGTTTTTTTGCATTATTGCTACTGAATGCTTATGCAGCAACAAATGGATAGCAAAATTCAGATTCCAAATAAAAGAGTAAATTCAAGGCCAAATATTCCTGTTTTGATAAAGCTAACTAAATTTATGTGTCTATGGAATATATAAAGTTAAGCAAAAGTTTAAGAAAAGAAAAAACAAGTATTGTGTTCTTTGAAAAATAATTGCAATTTTACTTGTATGAAATTTTTAAAAACCTATATTTGGCACTTGAGAAAAAGATAAAAGAACAGATCTTTCAGTTAAAAGACTAGACTCAAAGAAGCAGAAAGCTATTTTTTTTTAAAAATGAGATGGGATATTTTCATCTTCTTATAACCTTAATTGGACTTATCACATCCTAAGAATGAATTCTCATCTTAAAAGAAAAATTGCACTTATGACAATTACTTTAATAAAGTTGAGTAAAATGGTCAAAACAAACATGGAAAACAAGATCTTTATAATGTTACAGATAGATGTTTGTATGTGATGTGGGTGCCAAAGTTGGGCCCACAGAAGTAAAACACGGAACACGGATTAGAAGTAAGAAAGATATATTAACAACAGGTTACAGAGATAGTGTAAGCAGAGCTTACTATAAGTTAGTGTCCAACACTGGTAGTCGTACTAGACTGTCACTCTCTCTATCACTCTCCTGTAGAGTGCTATGTCGCCTACTTAATATAGGCCTGGAAGAGTCTATTGTGTAGGTAGTTTCCAGTCTCACAATAGTATGTTTAATTGCCTTTACACACACAAGTTGAAATAAAAGGTAACAAGATAAGAGGAAAGTTTTTACACATTAGATTGCACTATGTCAATCACAAATATAGGACAAAAAAAGGTATAATTCATTTCAATTTCTAGTTTTGCAGCAGATACCAATAAACATTTTTTTATTTAGATAATTTAACAATAAAGTTTGACTAACAGTATTGCATATTATTCTAATATTAACCAGTTAAAACATATGTAAGCCGCACAATGCTGTTTATTCTATTAGTTCTAAAAAGATACATTTACCTATGGAACCACCATCTACCATTACAAAATGCTTATATATTAATTTTTTATTTTTATTGCTATGCTCATTTAGAATGGAGGCAATCATGACTCTCCACAGATTACTTTATCATCTGTGAATTACTATGCATTCTTGGGAACTACAATGGGGTGTTTTTACATGTCTTCTCTATGGTTTAAATTCAGTTCTCCTGGTCTTAGATTGATTGCCATTTAAGGCTAGAAATATCAGTCTAGCGAGCTATTTAGTCCATAGCTGAGGAGAGAGGCAGATTCATGGCTTTCCAAAGGTCATTAGTGCAAAAGAGAACAACAAATTAACCTGGAATTTGGACTTGTTATCATTTCACTTCATAACAGTTATTTCAATTAAGCCTGACTACTTTCAAGGTATATATCAAGTGCCTTGAAGAGGTAGTGCTGCTCTGGATCAAGAGGGTGGCTGCTAGAAGACCCTATGTCTGGCAACAGGACTCTGCACCATGCCACACAAGCAGGAGGACTCAGTCATGGCTGTCAGACAATTTCTATGACCCCATCACCCTTTACATTTGACCACCTAACTCCCCAGATGGCAACCCCCTTAATTATAATGTGTGGGGGCATGGTCTAGCAAGAGATGTCAGAGTTATTTTCATTTTTGCATAATTTAGACAAAAATTTATCCATCTCACCCTGTACTAGACAAAAAAGAAAACTTAAACAAGTAGACCATCCAGAAGAAATGCAGGAGATTCCGAATTTATCTGGAGGCCATGGTTGAAGCCAATGGTGATTTTATTGAATAAATTTAATCTTTAGTATTTCAAGATATTTTAAAATGAGATGTCAGTGTTATTTCATTTTTCCACAATCTTCTCTTTGGTTCACACCTTCCTGTTCAAATGCTACAGCACACAGGAATCACTTTTTTTGAGATGTATCAATGACATTCCCAAACATTAGAATGTTCAAATTAGAAAATGCCTATTTAAAAAAAACTAAGGCATTTTTGTACTGGGAGGAACCCTGTCTTACTCCATACCTCCCTATATAGGTCAGTTAAACTAACTGGATGTCAGCGGAATTGTCCTGGAAGGATGGATGACATCGGTGTTAGGTAGAAGAAGCCTAGGACAATCTGTCGGGTCTTTACTAGCACAGACTTCTGCCCGGTATATGAATAGGTTAACTGTTATTTTTCTCATTTCAGACTTAGAAGATGCCAATCAAGATAGCCAGCCTGAATGCAAAGGGCTTGAGAAATCAGATTATGGTTGCCTGCCTGCTCTGTGACCTCTTGTCATTCAAAGTGGATGTTGCTGCAATCCAAAAGACCCACTTTTTTTGCAGCGTCAATGCATGTGTGCAGTCTAACAATTTTGTCATATATTCAGTATATGGGGACTGACATGCCAGAGGGGTTTATTGCTGGTTAGCCGTACCCTGGATGCAAAGGTGGATCTTGTTCATGTCAATGCTTATGGCCGATTGTGGCTGATATTGTTGTGAAAAGTGGTTCATTCTGAGTCATTGCGGTTTATGCACCTAATGACCAGAAGGAGTGAGTCCAGTTTTTTTGGTGGTTGGAGCCATTCCTGGTTGATTCAATGCACCTAGTTTTAATGGGGGACTGGAATGCCATCCTGGACCCCGAGTTGGAGAGGTGGGGAGCAAGCTGGGGGTTGGGTGATCGAAGCTTGGTTGATCTGATCAGCAAGTTTAGTCTCATCAATAGATACAGAGTCGATCATCCCAAGGGGAAGATGTGGCACATAATTAGCCATCTACCCAGGTGGTTAGCTAACTGGATTGAATGTTAGTTAGAAGGATTGATGTAGATTTATTAGATTATCCCAGCTTCCACTGGTTCAGCTATTCGGTCCACAAACTTATTAATTGTGCCTGGATGGCATTAGATCATAAGCCTAGAATGGCTGGATACTGGAAGTTCAATCTGTCTTTACTGGATAGGCAGGACTTCCAGGAACAGCTAACTAGTGTAGTGTAGTGCAGCGGGAACTAATTGGGATGGTTATCGAGAATAGGTGATGGGAGAAGCTTAAGGATAGGATTAGGTCCTTCACCACTGAGTTTAGCAAACGGCTCGTGCTAGATAAGGCTAACAATGTGAAGGCTCTTAAGGATAGTCTTTCCAAAGTGGTAGCTGGGGGGATCCCCTAGAGATAGCCTTAGCTAGGAAGGCGCTGGAGCATTTGGCTAGCAAGCGCTACATGGGTCAGGTAATTAAATATAAGTTAATATTAAGGATCCAGTCTTTACATTTGAGAGGTCAAAACCCTGGAGGGGCATATTCTGAGGGCTACTGATGACATGTGCGAAGCGTTTTGGTGGCGTTTTGGTGGCATTTTGAGAGCCTGTTTACCAAGGATCCTGGTCACCACGACAAGGAGTTTTGTAACTATTTGGCTAACTTTCCTTGGCTTTTGCTGACTGAAGCAGCTAGCTGTGAGGGTAGGATCACAGAGAGCAAAGTCTACGCGACATTGAAAAATGTTGGCAGAGGCAAATCACCTGGTCTGGATGGTTTGCCCTATGAATTGTACACAATTATCTTCTACCCCCAGCTATGGGTAAATAGCAGGACAGACCAAGTTCTATAGCCTTGGATGGCAACCGGTCTACTGCAGAAAGAAATGGCAACCTACTGCAGAAAAAAAAATGTACTATTGTCACACATATTTGTTCTGATTTTGACTGTGTTCAATAACTGGTTCCATCAGGGGTCTGCCCCGACTGGACCTCCAGGGATGGGATCAAGCTGTTGAAAAAGGTTAAGGGTGTTGAGCAGGATTTAGATGACTATAGGCCCATAACTCTGCTAAACACAGTCAAAGATTTGGGCCAAGATCCTGACAGAACATTTGCAGTCAGTTGCTGTGACTCTGTTGGGACCTGAGCAGACTTGTGCTGTGAAGGGTCGAACAATTCAGAGCATCTGATCCACACAATCCTAGAGGACGACAATGAGGCCATACTGATCAATTTAGATCAGTCCAAGGCATTTGATAAGGTTGATCTTCGCTACTTGGCTGCTGTCCTGCAGGCTGCCAGATTCAAACTTGACTTCTACTGCTGGATTAGCCTCCTGTATCACTCTCCCAGAGCTGTGGTACAGGTGAATGGGAAGCTGTCAGGCACTTTTGAACTGTCTTGGTTGGTTCATCAGGGTTGTCCACTGTCGCCCCAACTTTACACTTTGGCGTTGGAGCCTCTCCTTCACCAGCTAAAGGACAGGGCGCACTGCTGCTAGAAATGTTACTTCATGGTGTTGTACTAGACAATTTTCCTTGCCAGAATCTATTTTATATACTTATAAGTCAAACTTTTGTTCTTGCTTTAAATATTGCTACACCTGGTCTGATGCTCCTGGTATATATTTACAGATTCTTGGTAAAATTCAAAGAAGAATCCGCAATGTTATTGGTCCTGACTTGGTATGTTAGCTTCAGTCACTTTATCCACCGACATAATGTTGCTTCCTTGTACCTTTTCTATAAATACTTTCATGGTAATTGTCTTGATGAACTTTCCTCTATTTTACCTAGACTTTATGAATTTAAACATAGTATTAGTAGCAGTTTCGATTGAGGAATTGGAGAGCAGAGTTCAAATTCCAGTCAAATCCATTACATTCACTTTCATGCTAATACCCTCAGGAAAGGTAATGAATCCTCTTCTTCTACCCCAAGCTATGGGTAAATAGCAGGAAAGACTAAGTTCTATAGCCGTGGATGGCAACTGGTCTACTGCAGAAAGAAATGGCAACCTACTGCAGGAAAAAAATCTGCCTCATCAATCATGTATCGAAACATACATGATTGCCTAAGCGTCTATCACATGTGGCACATAACTGAACTAGATTAGCAGCAAGGTCTTATTATTTTACAGTTGAAATGGCTATAGATTTAACTATAAGTTCTATGCTAAAATATGAGTTGTCTGGAAAGTTCATGGCAATTTTTAAGAGAAATTAAAACACAAAACAAAATTATACCATTAACTATTTATTCAACTAAATATCAATCATTTTGTTGCACAACCTCTCTCCATTTTCCCTTCAACTTAATGATTCCATTTTTCCAGAATTTCATTAAGGTGTTTTTTTATGCCATCCAAAGAACTGAAATTTTTACCGTTGAGATTATTTTACAAGGACCTGAATAAATGAAAATCTGAAGGAGCAATGTCTGGTGAATACAGTGGGTTGGGTAACTCATCCCAGCCAAACTGCAACAATTTTTGCTGGGTCACCAAAGAAATGTGAGGTCTGGCACTATCCTGATGCAAAACAACACCATTTCTGTTTGCCAATTCAGGGTATTTTTCTTGAATTGCTGCCTTTAATTCATTCAGTTGTGGGCAGTACTTTTCAAAATCAACTGACTGGTTACTTGGCAGAAACTCATAGTATGGGATTCCTTTCCAATCCCACCAGATGCACAGCATAACTTTCTTAGGATGAAGACCTGCTTTTTAGGTTGCTAAAGTTGGCTTATGTCACTTACCCTAGAACCTTTTTCACTGAAACGATTTATTTCTCATCACCTGTAACAATTTGCTTCAAAAAGGGTACATTTTCATTTTATTTATACAGCAAATCACAGATGAAATGTGATCCAAAAGATTCTTTTCACTCAGATCATGTGGTACCCAAACATCATAGCGATTTGAGTACCCAAACTTCACTAAGTGCTATTGGATGGTGGATTTTGATAAATTTAATGTTTTTCCTACATAGTGTAATGTGGGTTATTCTCAATCAATGTCTTGATTTGATCATCATCTGCAGAATGCTCAGGCAGACACCCTGCCTGAGCATTCTTCATCAATAAGGCTAGAATCACCAACTCTAAACTTAGTGAACCACTTCTGTACAGTTGCCAGCTAAAGTACATTCCCGTACACAAAACATATCTTTTTTTGTTGCTTACAAGGCATTTTTACCTTTACAGAAAAAAAAAAAAAAAAAGCAACAAGTGTCTAAAATGCACCTTATAATCTTCCATTTTGATAGGAATGCAAAATTGACATAAATTAAGTAATTTTAAACTTTCTTACAAGAGATAGTTTGAAGTATGCTCTCATTGGAAATGTAATCATATTATATCCCTCAGTAAATTTTGTTCTAATGTGTTGGAACATGAACAACTAAAAATTGGCATGAACTTTTTGGACAACCCAATAGTTTCTAGTGCATTTCTTGCTTGTGAAAGCTTCTGGCTTCAACTTTGATCTTCAAAAATTTAAATGCAATTTCAATCATTATCTGCTGCCTTTTTAATTCTTGTTCTTTTATTGTTCTCGCTCCTAATAATGTTTTTTTTTTTTTCTCATATTCTCTAACCCCTTTGTGGTTTAGTGGTTTTATTGACTTGCTTGTGTGAAATGATTAAAAAAAAAGTGACATTAGTCTTTTTGCTCTGCAAATATTTATCCTTCAACTTTTTTTTAGCATAGATTTCAAGATAATTTATGGTCCTTTCAAAAGGAGGCATAAAAGAATCATTTGAAAGGATCAAATGAAAACAAATCTAATTCTAGTAATAAATTTTTAATTGTTTTTTCAAAGATTCTAAACTGCATTCTGCATTACAGTTAAATGTATAAAAGCATAATTACCTTAATTAATGAATGTCACAGGATGCACTTTTCAAGAAAATCACTGGAAGAGAAAGATCACTGTGCCTACTCTATATGAAAATGAAGCTCTCATAAATTAATATTTAGCTTTTATTACCACAAAGTATTTCTCAAGTGAAATGAGGATGTATCTTTTTGTTGATGTGTCCTATCAGCGACTAAAATACAATTCATTTTTTTTTATAACTTACCTTTGGCTAACAAGAAACTGACTGACTCTTAATTATTTCAAAACTACAAGATGAAAAGATAACTGTATGTTTGATTGTTTTTTATTGACCATAAAAATTGTCCTGGATACTTTTGTGACTTTGTAAATTTTGTGCAAATGTAAACATCTAATTTCTTTAAAGTAACAAATGAAATACATGAAACTAATATATAAGACCTCCATACCAATTTTTTTCACTTCAGCTGGGAAGAAAAAGAAAAAAATTGTTGGGTTGTACATCAAATACACTCAATCTTTATCCATGTTCCCTATTTGGGGAAAAAAGTGGATCTTACATGCCACTGAATAGATTATTTTTGACATGTCACCAAAATATATATTTTGAAAGATACTTGTGGATTCATTAATTAGATGGCACATCTTTTATTAACTACTACATTGTAAGTGTGTAGTAACATATGCACAATAAGAAAAAGTTTATGCATAAATGATATTTAAAGAGAAACTAAAAATCAGCTAAATCATAAAATTTTGCCTAAGAGATTTTTCAATGAATCAAAAGGAACATTACCCGTAGAGGGTGAACCATTATATACTAATAAAATTATGGCTATAAAATTATATGTAATTGTTTTTAAAATATTTTTTTAACTATATTTTAAAGTAAAAGATAGAATGTGTCAGCATTTTACTGTTAATTCACTTCTTTAGTTTAATATTTTTCCTGTAAACATAGGAAACATAGTTCATGTAAAGATTTACAAGTTCTAGATTTTTTTCATATTTTCCATTTTACCATAGGGGTTTTGTTAACTTCTTTTAAGTTCCAAAAATATTTAGAAAGGGACATCATATTTCTGTACACATTGTTGTTAAAAGATAATATATTTTGATATCACCTAGTTTTAAAGGAATTCTTGGTACTGCTGATATAAAATTTTTTAACTGTTGGATTTTCTATAGTAGAAATAGTACTTAGGTAAACAAGGGAATCAGTTTGACACCTATTTTGTAATGGACACTCATTAGGATTTCTACAATTACACATGTTGGTATTATCAGCATTTGCTGCTTTGGAATGGCAATTATTACTTAGGTTTTTGTATTGATTTAAAATTTTATTATTATGCTTTTTAATAATTTTTTCAAGATTATCTGTACAGCTATAGCTTAGTTTTAGCATATTTCTATTAAAAAATCTTACTAAGTGGATTATTTCTGGAGAAGTGTTTCTCAATTAAATTGAGAAACTTCTGCCCTAACTTAGTACTAACCATTTGGTTAAATGGGAGTGTGTACCAAATGATCTTTCTGTTTCTATTTTTATTCTTACTATTGCTGTCATGTTTAATATATTTGATGTCAGGGCACTTATAGCCACTATTTTTTAAGGTAGTGTTATAAAATTTGCTATGTTTGTAAAAGACATAGAAATCTCAGTAAAATACCAACACAGTCTATCTTTTACTATATAGTTAAAAAAAATTTAAAAAACAGTTACATATTATAATTTTATAGTATATAGTGGTCCACCCTCTATGTGTAATTACCTCATTTGGTTTATTCAACTTTAATATTGCTATATTTTGCCATCTATCCAGTATTATTAGCATCGTATATAGATGTTCCAAATTTTTAATTTTATCTATTGGCCCCTTTAAGAAGCTTCCTGAATATATAAAAAAAATTATTTGATAACTTTACATCTGGTTAACCTACTCCACCACTTCAACAAAAGAAATGTCATAATTGGCTACATTCATGATACATTTGTTGCTGCCATATTCTCCACAATCCTCAATGATGCATGTCTATGTGCTGGTTTATCATGACATGAAAAAATAACTCACCCACCTCCACCCTCTGACCTTATTTTTTTATTTAGTGTAGATCTGACATTTAATTTGTTAATTCTGACTTTATGCCCACCCACCCTCAACTTTCAGAAAAGAGGTAACAATTTGTTTTTAAATTTTCCTGGAAAAAAATCATTTTATCACCAGATACTAACCATCGCCTGAGGAAGTACAACCATAGTATGAAAACTGGCAAGAGATATAACTAGCTTCATTTAAAAAAGATCACATTTAATCATATTGTGAGATACTTTACAATACAGAATACCAAAGATCATGGGGTAAACAAATATTACCAAAGGCCAGTTTTCATAAAAAAAAAAAAAAAAAAATTTAAAAGTGATGCTTGGCCATATCTTTCTTTGGTGAACATGTAAAAATTGTTACAGCTTGGATGAGAAGTTTTAATTCATCAAATACTCCACTTTTAGATTACAATTTACATTTATATTACAATTTTTACATGTTCATCAAAAAATATATTTCTCAAGAAGCCTTCTGCTGTTTTTCAGAGAAATAACATTTTGCCAACATCCAAGAGATTTCTCTAAACACTGTATTCAAGTTTTTAGAGAATTCTCTTGAGAGAAAAATGTTACTTCTCTGAAAAACAGCAGAAGGCTTCTTGAGAAATATATTCCTTTTTTTTGGAGAACATATAAAAATTTTAACCATTTGGCAGAGAATTTTTCACTCATGCACTCTATTCATCAGATATTCCACTTTGATTTTACCATTTATTTCTCATGAGGGAAGAAAGCCTCTAGATTGTAAAAGGTATCTAGAGAAATTTTATGCTGAGAAAAATAAAAAGTTCTGGAAAGATGGTATTATGAAGTTGCATACTTTCTAGATGGTAGAAGCTAGTTGAAAAAATGACAAACACATTGTTCAGTAAGGCTAATATAATTTTTATTTTAAATTCACTTAAACCTAACAAACCATTTTTAGGACACTTATATATAGCTGCATAACTGTAACAATTTAACTTTTTTAACATAGGACAATGGATGATTTATGGCTCCTTCTTCTAGGCCTTTTGTTATCTTTCTTTTTCTATTCTTGTACATATCAAATTCAATATTTACTACTGTCCAAAATTAAATTTATATTTTCCAGAGTTAATTCCATTCACTTAATTAATATAACTACAAAATAATAATTAACAACTAAAAGAGGATGCTTGGATAAATTAAAACCAAATTCATTTCTTAATTTAAATTAGGAAAGGTGTCATGTTTTGGTAAACATTTGCAAGAACAAAGTAAAAAAGATTTGATTAATTCTAGGTTGTTAACTTTCTAATATGCCATAAACCACCTTATCTGAGAAAACCAGTTATCACTGAGTGAAAATTCATACCCAACAGTATTAAATAAATGGAATAGCAACTCATTCATAAAAATGATCATGTTAACAATTATAAACAAATTTTTCCATTACCATTTACATGTAAAACATTTTGATTTAAAAATTCAAAGATTTGAAGGCAAGTAGCATTCTAAACATAATAGATTTTAGTGACTTACAAGTTCAGACTAATAACAGCTAACAAACAGAAATTTTACAATCATTAGGTGATTCCCTTATGCAATAAATACACATTATTAAATCAAGTGAATGAAAGTGTTCTGTTTACATACATACATACATACACACACATATATATACATATTTTTTTTTTCTGGGAACAATCATGCAATCCATTTCCCTTTTGTCCTACTTTAAAATTACCAGTTGTATACTTGGTTTATATTTAGTAGAACTCAGTTGAGTTCTCCACCACCTTAACCATGTATTGAACAGTGTTTATCCACTGTGCCATGCATCCTTGAGGATACATGGCACAGTGGATAAAAGTGTTAGATCCAGTGATAGGACCCAAAGAGTGTGAGTTCAATACTCGGTTAAGGCAGTGAAGAACTTGGAGAGCAGAATTAACAGGAGATAACTGACGCCCATTAAACATGGTATGTGGAACTAGAACAGTCTACCCTAGTGAGCGAAATAAAGGATTCAGTTCGACATTCCAACCACCTGAAGAAGGCCAGAGCGTACAACGGCCGAAAAATTGTAATAAATATGGCTACAAAGATGAGGAGAATAGTATGAATAATGTAAATAGTGTTGATTTTATTACTATAAAATATATAAATTTACATGCATGAATTACACTGTTCAGCTGTTTTTAAGGCCTGTGCATAGGCAATAAATAAGGATAGAAATTATAGTCAAATCATATTTGTCCATAAATTCTCTTTTCCTGTTTCATCTGTTGTTCATGAACAAGAAATATCAAAACTATCTATAAGGCTAATAATTAATTTGAGTTCATATTTTTACTTAAATGTATTCACAAATCTGGCAGCAAGGCCTCTGATTAGGAGATTGGCAGTTTTGATTAGTGTGGAGCCACCTCTTAGGGTCTCTTTAAGAGCAAATAGTGAACACTCAAACAAAATCAACAGTACATTTTTATAGTAAAATTACCAACAATACATTTTTATGATCTACAAAATATATATCTAACAAAGATAATTTTATTCTTTCAAAGTAAAGCTATGTAGAAAATATCTGTAGTTGAAAGCATAAAATTACATACAAAATATTTAGATTTTGGCATTAAATAACCCATAGAGATTCATATGCCATCAAACTAAATCAACCAATATATTCCCATATAAACAGATAAAAATATCCATTCATTATGTTTTAAGAAGGATCTATTGTCAAATTATTAACAACCCCATCTTCTTTAATTGAATATTATCTTCAAACACACTTTTCACACACAATCACTCTTTTGAAAATCAAGAAACTAAGTAACAGACACAGTTTTTGTAAGTCAAAAGATATTTTATAGAGTCTAAACTTTTCCTAATGCTTCATTAGGAAAAGTTTAGACTCTATAAAATATCTTTTACAAAAGTTACAAAATTTCTCCTTTTATTTTGTTATAGGAATCTAACAACTTGGGCATTTGCTAATTTGAGTTATGAAAACAGGTAATTTAAAGAATAACAAAATACTATGCTGTACTGCCATCTAAAATGTTTCACTCATTCAGTAAATATTAATATTTCAGGTGAGAAAAAAAAAAAAAAATATCTAAAATGACCAGTGATATTTCTAAGATACATATTTGTGGTAAGATTTTCTTGCAACTCAGAAACTAATGCAAAAATATATAAAAAAAATCAGTTCTGTAAGAGATGGTGACATTTGAGACTTTTGCACAACAATACAGAAAAAATATAACTAATAAATGATAAATAGCATATATAAAAAAAACAAAACAAAAGTAACTTTCTCAAAAACAAAATAGTTACTTACATAGAACTTACATATACCTTTATTTCTTCTTTTTTTGTTATCAATATATTTTGTATGCTACATTATAACTGTTCCCTTTGCACATTTTCAGATATCAATATTTTTTTATTTCTAATACTAAGTTCACTTTTTATCATGTGGCAATTCTCAGAACATCAATCTCTTGTCTCCATTATCCATTGGTGCTATATTTATTTGAAGAGATCCAATCGACCAACTTGTTTGAGATCCTGAATTATAGCTAACACACAAGATCAAATGAATAACAGATTTAATAACCTTCTGTCTCATACTCTAATGATTAAGCTATTACTTGAAATTATTAAGACAAAATATACTTTCAGTAGTCAATCTCATTTTGCAAGTTAGTATCCAGATTTATTGCTTAGTATATTCATTTGGGTGGAGGATTTTTTATTTTCTACTCTCTTAACAGTAGATCAAATTACAAGCTATCAAACAGACAATTATTCTGCATAATAGGAAGATATGTATCCTGCATAAAGATTAAATCTTGTACTTGGATACTATGAATACATAAGAGAAAAAATAATCACATATTTTATATGACTATAGATAAACTTGAACTGAAACTAGCAATGTTACAAGAAGACTAGTAGTTAATGGCAAACAATTTTACTCTGAATAAAATTACATGAGATTTTTTTGATGTCAGGATTAAGAAGAAAAAGCTACTTGATGAATTTATGTTGCATATAAAGGAAGCAATCAGGGTTGGGTGATTGTTTATTTAGTGCAATTATGTATATTTAAGTAAATGAAGCTTGACTGCACACTGTAAATTCAGTTGTTGGGTTATATACTGATTAATATAAAACTTGACCTGAAGTTTCTTATTTACACTAAAAAGAACAGGACTAAACTAGTTACTAAACATAAAAAAATGATAAAAAGAAACTGAAAATGTCTAAGAAATATAAACAAACTAATGACTATTAAGTAGTGAAAAGAATTGTGCAACTAATATATGAAAAGTATAAAAGCAGACATTTTTGTTCATTTCATTATGGTTTGTGTAGTGTGATCTTAAAGCACAATTAATCCAAATCTTTTTGTTTTAGTCAATTTTGTTCAAGTTATTGTCATCATACATCTAATAAGAGACTGATTACTAATAACAAAATCATTTCACTCTAGTTAGACCATTTTTTTCAGATAAGCTTGCATAATGAATATAATCAAGCTGGCACCCCCAATAAAAATCACAAAGCTGGTAGAAGTAGAAAAGTTTACCAAAAAGTACTACTACTGCTTTGAAGAGATCCAATCGTCCAACTTGTTTGAGATCCTGAATTATAGCTAACACACAAGATCAAATGAATAACAGATTTAATAACCTTCTGTCTCATACTCTAATGATTAAGCTATTACTTGAAATTATTAAGACAAAATATACTTTCAGTAGTCAATCTCATTTTGCAAGTTAGTATCCAGATTTATTGCTTAGTATATTCATTTGGGTGGAGGATTTTTTATTTTCTACTCTCTTAACAGTAGATCTACTACTATGCAATTTATGATAATATAGATTTACTAAATAACAGTCTACTTCACATTTTCATCAACTAAAAACTGATATTTAAAAAGTTTTTCTAATAAGAAAAGTGCTTTGTCTATCAATGCTCATAAAAAATCTCATTTTTTTTTATAGAGCCCCAGTTAGACCAACTTTTAACTTCTAAAAATGAAAAATTAAAATATCAGCACAAATCCAATACGATAATGGTACGTATATTAACTTCATAACAAAATGGCATCGCCAAACAAAACTGTTGGATTTGGAAAGCCCCAAAGAGGTTATTATCTGGTTAAAGTGTTTTGGGGCAATGGCCAGAATGAAGAAATTAGTGGATGACCAAAAACAGAAACAAATCGCGGATTTATTTATGGCCACCGCAGGATGTAAAGCCATTAAGCAAGTGTCCTTCATGACTTACCCGGAGGAAATTAAAACTTTAAAGATATTAAAGACATAATTTTAAAGACTATCCAACAAAAAGAAGATTGGTCATTGCTGAAAGGATCAAATTTCTAGAGTTAAGACAAGAGTCTGAAGAACCTATTAGGAAATATCTCAGTAGACTAAGAGATACTAGCAGGTATTGCGACTTTAATGAATTTGGACGAAATGGAATGACAATAGAGGAGGAATTGATTCAGCTTCGAGTGGTGGAAGGATTATATGATACTATGCAAAAACGTCAAACTTTGGAGAGATTGCAATCCAATAATATGAATTTGGAAGCATGTATTGAATTTATAGAGCAGAATGAGTTAATTGAAAAATATAATATAAAAAAAAAACAAGAAGAAATGATGGAAATATGTGCCATTAAGAAAAAAACAATATCAAAATGCAAGTATTGCAGTTATGAACATGAGCCAAAAAGAGAAAAAATGTCCTACATGGGGAAAGATATGTGATATTTGTAAAAAAAAAAAAAAGAATTATTTTAAAGCCAGGTGTAAATGGCAAAGCAACAATGTAAAAAATGTAGAAATAGTACACAGAAGAAAAAAAATCAAATAGATGTTTTTAGGATAGAAAAGAAAAACAAAAGGAATACATTCAAGAGTATAAAGTTGAATGGTATAAATTTAAAGATGCAAGTCAACACAGGAAGGGAGGTAACTCTGATTCCTAGAAATTTGGAGGAAAAATTAATGAGACTGAAGTTAAGCCCAGTAAGACTAAAACAATTCAATGGAACCTGTATTAAAACGTTAGGTTCTTTTCAAGGGACATTTGAAACAGCAAAGAGATTTGAAACAATCACCATCATGGTAGTGGATTGTATAAAAAGTCATGGCCTAATAGGTACTGACTTAGTGAATGTTGATAGTACACAATTACTGAATGCTGTCAATATTAGAAGTTTTGAGACAGGAACATTAAAAAATTATAAAGCAAGCATTAATCTAAAAAGAAATGTTACATCATCATATTTTCAAAGTCATAGGCTTCCAATACATATAAAACCAATGGTGATTGAGAAGCTGAACAAAATGGTAGAAGGAATACTTAAACATGTTGAACCAGGAGGCAGTAAATGGGCATCCCCGATTGTCATTGTAAGGAAACCTAATGGTGATTTTAGGGTTTGTGGTGATTACAAGTAGGTGTGAATCACAAAATTTGTTCAGATTCATATCCTATTCCAAATGTAGAAAACATATTGCATTCCTTTGCAGGAATGAAATATTTTGCTAAAATCAACTTAAAAAATACATACAATCAAATCCAAATAGACAACGAATTCAAAGAAATTATGACAATAAACTTGCCCATAGGCTTATTGAAGTGGACTCACTTACCATTTGGACTTAAGACAGCCAGTTTGATTTTTCAAAGAGCCATGGAAAATCTACTAGAAGGAAAAGTAAAAAATATAATAATATACCAGGATGATATTGGGCTAGGCACCCATACTGAAGAAGAATTAAAACAGAAAACTAAAATGGTAATGAATATACACTGAGATGCAGGAATGACTAAGCGAGGATAAATGTATATTCAAGTACAAAAAATTAATGTTTTTGAGATATCAAATCTCAGAGGAGGGTACTTTACCAGACACCAGGTTGATACAGAAAATATTGAATGTTTCGCCTTCAAGTAATAAGAAAGTTGGATCATTTCTTAGATTTGGAATAATTTCTATAGCAAGTTCTTACCAAAATATTCAGAAAGAATTGAGCCTTTTGCTGATTTACAAAAGAAAAATAAGGAGGTTCAGTGGACTAATATTCATCAAAAAGCCTTTGTTAAATTGAAGTTAGCATTATCTAAGAAACCGGTTGTCAAGATTTTTAACCTTAAAAAAGAAGTCACCTTAACGGATGCGAGTGGACGGTCTGTATCAGCAATTTGGTCACAGGAAGGACACCCGGTGATGTATCTTTTCAAGAAGTTAACACCAGCCAAAAAGAACTGTTCAAATATTGAAAAGGAAGTGTTGGCTATATTATGGAGCATGACCAGAGCAAGAGAATTTTTGTTACGGAAAAAGTTTTTGCTCAGATCAGATCATAAACCACTAGAATTTATATTCCATCCTAGAAAAGAATTGCCAAAGGTCACATCCTCAAGGATACTAAGATGGGCAATGAAGTTGATGGCCTTTGATTATGAAATAGAATATGTGAAAGGAAACACTACAGTTTGAGGAGGAACAACACGAGAAAAATGAGAAAGTGGAAGATAAAATTTTACATTGGGTGGAGTCCAATGTATTGCCCGTTAATAGACTTGTGATGGAGACTCTACAAGATCAAGTAGTGAATAGGATCATCGAGAGAGAATAAGGAAAAACAAATGGAGTAATTGTTCTAAAGCAGAAAGACTGTACAAAGAAATCAAACATAAATTGACAATACAGAATGGTGTAGTTTGCAACGGAGGACAGGAAATGAAAAGGGTGCATGATGATGTGTATTGCAGAATAGCTGCTATACAAAAATGTGTAAAAATTGGAAGCCTGGTGGCCTGGTCACACTTGTGACGTGGAGATGTATGTAAATAAATGTCCTAAATGTGTGAAGATAAAAAATTTCGACAGAACAAGAGACATTCGTGGCCAAAGGAAACTGAACTATGGTCCAGGGTTCACATGGACCATGCACATGTGAATGGTATAGGATTGTGTCTGATATTGGTGGATGTGTTTTCAGCATGGCCTGAAGTTTTTAGGTTCAGGATAGAAAATCAGATACAGCACAAAAAATTTTATGAATAGTCTTTGCCAAGAATGGCATACCAAGGACATTAGTAACAGATAATACTCCAGAGTTTTGCAATGAAAACTTGTGTTCATGGTAAAGAAACATTGGATGCATACTGTATAAAAACCCTCCTTATCACCTGCAATTAAATGGAATAGTGGAGCGAATGGTGCAAACCATGAAAATTCTTTTAAAAGCCTTTTCCCCACAGCATGAAAGAATCAAAAATT
>OZ010580.1:83449181-83574181 GCA_963932145.1 Acanthosepion lycidas | reverse complement strand
CACGCACACATATATACATACGCATATATATAAATACACGCACACATATATACATACGCATATATATATATATATATAAATACACACACCCATATATACATACTCATATATATATATATATAAATACACACACCCATATATACATACTCATATATATAAATACACACACACACATATATACATACGCATATATATAAATACACACACACACATATATACATACGCATATATATAAATACACACACACACATATATACATACGCATATATATAAATACACACACACACATATATACATACGCATATATATAAATACACACACACACATATATACATACGCATATATATAAATACACACACACACACATATATACATACGCATATATATAAATACACACACACACATATATACATACGCATATATATAAATACACACACACACATATATACATACGCATATATATAAATACACACACACACATATATACATACGCATATATATAAATACACACACACACATATATACATACGCATATATATAAATACACACACACACATATATACATACGCATATATATAAATACACACACACACATATATACATACGCATATATATAAATACACACACACATATATACATACGCATATATATAAATACACACACACACATATATACATACGCATATATATAAATACACACACACACATATATACATACGCATATATATAAATACACACACACATATATATATACATACGCATATATATAAATACACACACACATATATATATACATACGCATATATATAAATACACACACACATATATAAATACACACACACATATATATAAATACACACACACATATATATATACATACGCATATATATAAATACACACACACATATATATATATACATACGCATATATATAAATACACACACACATATATATATACATACGCATATATATAAATACACACACACATATATATATACATACGCATATATATAAATACACACACACATATATATATATATAAATACACACACACATATATATATACATACGCATATATTTAAATACACACACATATATATATATATACATACGCATATATATATAAATACACACACACATATATATATACATACGCATATATTTAAATACACACACATATATATATATAAATACACACACCTATATATACTTAAGCATATATATATATATATATATATATGTATATACATACGCATGTATATACACATATACATACATTTACATATATTGACATATACATGTATATACACACATATATATAGAAATACATATACACACATATATATAGAAATACATATATACATACATATACATAAACATACACATGTATATATACACATAAACATACACATGTATATATACACATAAACATACACATGTATATATACACATAAACATACACATGTATATATACACATAAACATACACATGTATATATACACATAAACATACACATGTATATATACACATAAACATACACATGTATATATACACATAAACATACACATGTATATATACACATAAACATACACATGTATATATACACATAAACATACACATGTATATACACACATATACATATATATAAACATACACATGTATATATACACACACACATACACATGTATATATACACACACACACACATGTATATATACACACACACACACATGTATATATACACACACACACATGTACACACACACATGTACAAACATGTGTACGCACAAACACACACAGACAGACATGTGTACATACACACACACACACATATATATATATATATATATACACACACACATACAAATGCAGATAGGTGGAAGACACATGGTCATTATGAAATGTTCATTATTGCTATAATAATCAAGTACTCAATAGTAGAAAATAGAAAATCCTTCTGAAATGATAAGATTTTACTTGTTGAAAAAAAAGTAAAGCGAAACATAATCAGGACAAGGAAAGAAATTTAATGTTTGATAGTAATGCCAACTGTTCACTCTTTGCTTCTTTTCAACTTATGGATGAGAGAAAGAATAAGAAAAGTATATCATTCAGTTGCTGCTCAATACTTTGCTACCTAATGATTTGAACAGCTGCTTTCTTTGTTTTTAATGAGCCGATTTGAAGATAATGATAATAGTAAACATCATATTATTAAGTAACTTAAACTGTCTTAAAAAACTAGGAAACTTAACAGAGGAATGTAATTTAATTGTATCTAACCAGATCAATTATTCATTAAAGATATAAATGAACATAAGATATAGAGAAAAGTAATACTCGATAATAAATGGAAAAATAATATAGTGTTAGAAATATTGTCATGATTGCAATTGCTGACATTGTTCAGTTTAATGAATAAACATAACAGGTTGTCTATTATAAATATCTTTGGCAATTAAAGGGATTTGTAAATTGACAAGTATTTCACAAGTGGGAATAATCTTCTGAGTTACAAGTTCTAAATAAAATTTTGTGATTATATAAATTATTTCAACTGATATTTTCATCTTTATTTCAAAAAGTCATAATTGAGAAAATGAAAATAATAGTTTCAGTAATAGAAGAATGATCATGATTTTTATATATGAAGCCATATTTAACTTTATTCAAATGTAACACAAATCAACATATGCACAGTTACCAGTTGCGTGTATACATACACACACACACTATATACTTCATTCTGTTGAGGATTTTTCTAGACTCCATGAATTACTATAAATGATTATTCAAATCCCCCCAAAATTTCAATCTCTTGCTTGACCCAACTTCTAATGCTCTAGAGTGAGCAGCTTGGAGAAAGAAGACATGGCTCTTGGGGAACAATACGTTGGGTTACATATACTTGGGTGAGTATCACCAGGGAATTTAGTGAGTAGAAGCACTATATTGAGTCTAGTCAGTTTCTTCTTTGTCACAGTGTCCCACTGGTCCAGTGGTATGACACTTGTGTTGTATCGTAACGGTCTGGGTTCAATTCTTGATAGTGGATGCGCACTGCTGATAAGTCCCAAACAGGACGAAATGGCCATCCAGTGCTTTCTGCATTCTGCTGAGGATTCTTCTAGACTAAATGAATTACTATAAATGATTATTCAAATCCCCACCCAAATTTCTATTATTTATGTATGCAGGTTTACTTGAATAATAGTGAAAATATTCTCTACAGTTTGGACTATTTTTTTGATTTCTAGAGAAAATAAGAATAAACTCTTCAGTATCTTAATACCGCTTTCAGCTTTCATAAGCTGTTATAAAAGTTTTATTTTGAGATTGACAGAGCTGTGTCTATGTGAATGCATTTTATTTTCTTTGATAGTGTTTGAGTTTTGTGTATTCAAACTTGGTGGGTGCCATATTTTATTTTTTTCTATATAAAGTATTACATCTTCAAGCACTGTCTTTTTTCTATTATTAGTTGTAAAATATGTTTGTTGCTAAAGTGAATTAAATTTTATTGATGTTGGTTTTGATTTTTATAGTTAAGACTTTCATTATCAGTAGTTATTTTTTTTACAGTTGTAGTATAAACCAAGTCGGGACCATGTGGCAGATGCAGTAAAAAGTCCCAACCATATTGCTGGAGCCACTCTTTTGTCAGATTGGTTACATGTGGGCTGGTGTTATTATAAAGCAGAATGACACCCTTACATAAACACACTGGTCTCTTTCAGACAAGCAGCTTTTTTCAGTTCATCCAGTGTTTCCCATGCATCTGTGTTAATTGCCTGACCATGTGGTACAAAATCCTCAAGCAGCATTTATTTGGTATTCCAAAATATAGTTGTTATCAATTACTTCACTGATTGTTAAACTTTGAATTTTATGTAGGTTCTGTGACGATGTTTACTTCATGGAATGAACCATTGTCTCTGGGATAATATGATCATGTGCCCGAGAAAATCCCCATTGGCTTCCCTAAAACATTTCAAAGAGCCAAAAAGAAATATTCATATGCTGGACATTGTGTTCTTCAGTTAATGTTTTTGGATCTAGCATGAGGACACTTTGATATACCTACTTTGCATGAAACAGTAATCAAGTTCCATAACCATATCACAAAATTTGTGCTATTATCATCTTGAATCTAAGCTTTAAAACTTGCAATATTGTCTTCTGTTGTTGATGAACATGAATAACCCTACACAAGAACCATCCTGCAGATTCATACATACAACTGTGAATGAATTACTCCAGACCAATACTTCCTGTTCATGTTCATCATAAGTTTGTGTTGGATTATTGCCTTTGGCATACAAGCATTCTACCTCTCACCTCCATGTTTGTACAATGTTTTATAGTGACAGTCATCATTGCCATGATCTCACATACATATGCACTCATTGTTAAGGTTGTTCTCTTCGTTATAAAAAGTATTGCATACCTTGATGCCTTGTGTTTACAGCTTTTGCTATATTTTAAATCTAGTTGGATTTATGACTAACTTGTTGGATATCCATTATGTATAAAAAGAAATAATTCAATGACAAATTAGAAGATTATTGACAACACATTAATATGTTGCAACACACCAGTTGGAAAATTCAGGCATATATGTAAATATATTCGAGCTGATATACAGAATTAGTTATATAAAACTGTGTGTGTTTTAGCACACACACACACACACACACACACATTCATTATCATGGATGATTGGTTAGCATGTGAACATGAAGGTTATCAATACAATATACAAAGTCAAAAACATTTGAAGCATTCTTCTAAATGACTTTTAAAATAAACAACCAAGTCATGTGTCATATAGGAATAAAGTGTCATTTCTGACATTTGGGTTTGAACACACATCGCCAGAGAGCAAGCACAGTCGACCTCATCTAGAAATAATTAGATCATGTGATGGATAAAGGAAAAATATATATATTGCATTATTTGATCTTTGGGACTTTCCAATATGTGCCTGACAGAGTATCATTTGAAGGCGTTACTATGGTGATTTACAAAGTCTCTCCTACAAACGGGCATTACAAAAGTGGCAATAAGTATTTGTTGAACTTATATGAGGAAAAAATAAAATATACGTATCCTACACATTGTTATAGGACATTCAGTAATATTTACCACTTCACCAAAGAGACGTCATATTTGCAGGACTACAGAGAAATAACCAGGCAAAGTTATTCAAAAATTAATCTACAAAATATTCAGCAGATTACAGCAAAATGGAAGAACTAAAAGCTATCATGATTCAAATATTGACATTACAAAAGCAACAAGAACAACAATTGTAGCAACAAAAACAACAACATGAACAGCAATTACAACAACAAAGTTTTTTGAATTACTTACTAAAACTATGGAAGAAAAAAACTTCAAATTCATTCACTCCAGATTATGTTGCGAATTCAAATAGAAGATACGAATGGACCTTCAAAAGGGATTGTTCACATTGAAATGATGAAAAGAAAGTTTGGTTATTATTAAGGAAATTACCCCCTACTGAACATGAAAAATATGTTATTTATATTTTGCCAAAAAACCAGGTGAGATAAATTTTGATGAAACTTTTCTAATAGTATCAAAAATTTTTGGTGATAGGAATTCATTATTTAATACATGATGGTAATGTCTTAACTTAGTAAAGTGCGACAATGAAGATTTTGTCACTTAGGCAAGAGTCATTAATCAAGAATGTGAGAAGTTCAAGTTAAATGAATTAACTCCAGATTTATTTAAATGCCTAATATTTGTACAGGGTTTAACTTCTAATAAGGATATAGAAATAAGATTCAGGATACTTTCTAAATTAGAAATGGATCCCAAATTAACTCTCCAGAAAATAGCAGAAGAGTGTCAACCTATTGTAAATCTAAAACTTGATATTGCAAGGATTGAAGAAAGAGACATTTCACAAGTACATAACATCTGACCATCTAAGAGAAAAAACTGTAGGCATTTTTCAATTCCTAACAAAACAGTAACAAAAGACAATTACCCCCACCCAATACCTAATATTTGTCATGGTTGTGGAGGTAAGCATCTCAAAAGTAATTGTTTTTTCAACAACAAAAAATGCTACAAATGTGGGAGGGTAGGACACAAAAGTACTTGTTGCAGATACAAAAAAATGGAGGAAAAATAAAACATGTGTGAACATGATAAATACATGGAGTAAAGATAAGAATAAAAGGAAAATTAACAAGACTTCAAATGTGTTTTTAACTGAGAAACATCTCAAAAGAGGAAATTTGTTTTTGTGGAAATTAATAGTGTAAAAATAAAATTTACAACTGGATACAGGTTCTGATATCACTATCATAAATGAATAGAGATGGAAAAAATAGGTAAATCCAGTTTGACTTCTAATAAAGTTGCGCATGGAGTTTCAGGAAAGAGATTGAACTTTTTGGATGAATTCACCTGTAATATTTCTTTTGTTGGAAAAACCAAGAAAGTGGTAGTGTTTGTATTAAAGAATTCTGCTATTTGGAACAGACAAGATTGCATTATTTGATCTTTGGGACCTTCCAATTAACTCTTTTTGCAACAAAATAAATACTGTTACCTTTGGTGCTAATATGACAACTGAAAAATTAAAGAATGAATTGAAAAAGTGTTTTCCAGAAGTTTTCTCAAAAGGTCTAGTGACATGCACAAAAACTAAAGCTAACTTTGAATTAAAAGAGAATGTAACATTGGTATTTAAGCCAGAAAAGAGTGTACCCTTTGCAGCTTTAGAACCAATTAATAAGGAATTAGGCAGACTAGAAAAATTAGGTGTGATCTCAAAAATAGACTACTCCAAATGGGCATCAACAACAGTTTATGTTAAAAAAAGAAATAATAAAATCCACATATATACTGATTTTTCAACATAGTTAAATGAAAGTCTAAAATAATATAACTACTTGTTACCAAGTCCAGAGGAAATTTTTGCTAAATTAAATGTTGGTAAATTTTTTTCTAAATTGAACCTGTCAGACACTTACCCACAAGTAAAAGAAGACAAAAAGTGCTCAGAACTATTAACAGTTAGCACTCATAGAGGATTATACAAATTTAACCAACTTCCTTTCAGTATAATGTAGCATCAAGCATATTCCAACAGACAATGGATATGATGCTTGCCAGTTTGGATTGTGCACAAACATATTTAGATGATGTACTTATTATAAGTAAGACCTGAAAGCAACATACGGAAGATGTAAAAAAAAAGTATTTGGGAGAATTAAAGAATATGGTGAAGGAAAATGCGAATTGTTTATGTTCAGGCTTTAATATCTAGGACAAATTATCAATGAAAATGGTAGATGACTGGATCCTTCAAGGGCGAGTGCAATAAAAGACATGCCTGCTCCAACAAATGTAACAAAGTTAAAAGCATTTTTAGGGTTTGCTAATTACTATCATATATATATCATATATACATATACATACATATATATATATATATATATACAAACACTAAACATGCACAAATTAAGAGCACCCTTAAATAACCTGTTAAAGAAAGATATGAAATAGAATTGGTTAGATAAGTTTCAAAGTGCTTTTGAAGAGATCAAGAAAGTCTTAATGTCAAATTTGTCACTTGCTCGTTTTGATCCTAAATTAAAGATTGTGGTTGCATCAGATGCAGGTGATTTTGGTATTGGAGTGGTGATACTACACAAATATGAGGACAGAAAAACTAAACCAAAACTCATGCTTCAAGATCATTGATTGCAGCTGAAAAAAAGCTACAGCCAGATTGAAAAGGAAGGAAGCATTGGCCAACATATTTGCTATAAAAAGTTTCATAAATTCATACATGGTAGAGAATTCATACTACAGACAGACCATCATCCATTATTGTCCATATATGGATCAAAATGGGTGTTCCCACACATACAGTGAATAGACTGCAGTGCTGGAAAACTATCCAATTGAACTATAATTATAAAATGGAGTTTCTACCATCCAAAAACTTAAGTCATGCAGACAGATTATCTAGAATAATACCAAAATTCTGCAAATTACTTGACACAGTAATTACATCAATAAGGCTGAAAATGAAATTAATAATGCATTATACACAATACTGTAAGAGAAATGTCCATAACATTGGAGGAATTAAGTCAGAAAAAGACAACTTTATAATGAAAATGAAGAAGCAATTAAGATTTAAAGGGAAACATATTACTGGAAATAATGCATTTTCATTATGTAATGATGTACTTATGTATGCAGAAAGAATTGTGATATCAGCATTGTTGCAAAAAACATATGCTAAAGGAATTTCAGATAGGACATCCAGGAATTTCTAGAATGAAATTCTTCATGAGGTGTTATACTTACTGGCCAAGATTGGATCAAGATATTGAAAATTTAGTGAAACCATGCAGAAATTGTGCTCTGGTAGCGAAGTCACTGCCTATCAAAATTCAACCTTGGCCAAAAACTGATATACCATGGTCCAGAATACATATAGACTTCACAGGACTGTTAAATGGAACATGCTATCTAGTGGTAGTCAATAGTTACACTAAATGGCCAGAAATATTAAAATGTACAAGACCAACTACCGTGGTAACAATAAATTCCCTACACAAGATTTTTGCAAGGTTCAGTGTTCAGACAATGGGACACAATTCATGTCTAGTGAATTTAAGGCTTTTTTGTAAATCATTAGCAATAGAAACTCCCCCTTATCACCGAAGATCAAACGGACAAGTGGAACAGTTTGTCCATTTAAAAGGGCACTAAAAAAAGGGAGAGGAGTCAGATGAAGTAATACTACAACAATTTCTGAGTGTTTTCAGAATAACACCAAACCCAAACACTGTGTCTGGAATGTTGCATGCAGAGATGATGTTTACCATAAAGATTAAGTTCATTTTTAATAAATTATTACCAGAACATAAGGTGAGAGCAACAAGAAATAAGAATATAAGTAAATACTTCAAACTAGAGATCAGGTATTTTTTAAAATGTATCAATGTGGAAAAGAATTCTGGGAAGATGGTGTTATAAAAAAACGGATTGGCAAAATGACATACATGGTACAGAAACAAAGGTGGGTACATAAGTGACACCTTATCAGTTAAAATGCAGATTCACCAATTTAAAAAGTCTTCAAAAAGAGGTATCTATTAAAATTCTGTATGACACGTTTGATGTACCCATGTCATCAGAAATTGTTGAAGCCAGGTATATGGTAAGAGAAAAAGAATAGTAACAGAATTTCTAAATATTGAACCAAAGCTGAAGAAATATAGACTCCAGAGGAAGTCATCTCAAAAGGGAGAGGTCATATAGGAATAAAGTGTCATTGCTGACATTTGGGTTTGAACATGGATCAACAGAGAGCAAGCGCAGTCAACTTCATCTAGAAATAATTAGATCACATGACAAGTAAAGGAAAAAAAAAAAAAAAAAAATATATATATATATATATATATATATATATATATGGGGATTAGTGGTGTCTGACAGAATATCGTTCAAAGATGTTACTATTGTTTTATCTGTGATTTACAAAGTCTCTTCTACAAACGGGCATTACAAAATCATGTAAGTAAATCATTTGTACCAATACTTGTTTTGCCATAACATGAATGAATGTTAAATTATAAATAGAAACAGAAAAAAATAGTATAAGATTCATGTTAAGTTCAAAATGCAAAGGGAAATACTAAGTGAGAGAGAGAAAGATTGTTTTTTTCAGCCATTTTTAATTGAAATAAATTGAAGCAGTAATCAAGAATAGTTAAAGTTGGGTGCATACAAATATTTATCAAATAAATTGTTTGTACATATTAAGTTATATCTATATGTCTATACATACAAGACAATTTGTGTAGTTATATTATTAAAACTGAATTGAGCGTTGAATGCTTGTGTTATTAAATGCATTTTATATGCATAGAATCTATGCATATATGATAGGTATTTATCAAGCTTAGCTAGGCTAACTAGCACAAAACTACAAAAGAAGTGCACTTAATGATAATCAAACAGTAAACTAGCAATGATTAGTAAAGACTAATTTGCCATCAATCACTTTACATGAAGACTGTGATCACCCATGTCCTGGAGAAAACCATTGTCTGATCATGTGTACTTTAGAATACTTGGCCAGGTTTCTCCTACAATAAGAGATGCATGTTCAAACCTTGACAGAGAGCACCATTTATAAAGTTTCTTGAATACATAGGCTGATAGATGTAATTCACACTGTTTAAAAAACATGGCATCTAACTTAATCATGGGTATCCACAAAAAAATAAGATTTCAAGTAATAAGCAATAGTATCAGATTAAAAATAAAATCCATTAATTGCTTAATATATATATATATATATATATATATGCACACACACACTTTTTTAGTGGATATTCGTGTTCAAAATAAATGCCCCATTTTTATTTTTGTTTTTTAAAAACAGTATTACACCTGCATACTAAAGAAAACTTAAGAAAATGTGCTCTCTGGCAGAGAGTAAACTTGCATCCCCCTTGATAGGAGAAACCACCATCTGATGTGGTGTGTTTGGCCATGGAGAGTGTAACAGTGCAGCAAGTTTCTATTTACCCTTTCTGCACTTTCTTCAAATTTTCTCAAAAGCCCATATCTGCTTGATTCCATATCCAAAATGTAAACAAAGTAATTTCTAAAATATATATATATTATAAAAAATAATCTTTGAAGTAATAAAAAATGTTGAATTAAAAATAGATAAGGTGCATCAGCCAGCTCCTGGAAAGACTTATACACTACCATCAATCTATGTTAAGGGTAAAAAGTTGGAAGTTATAGAAAATTTCAGATTTAACACCTTTGATGAGGAAATTACTTACAGGCTTTCAAAGGCTTGTGATGCATATGGCAAGCTTGAAACAAGTTATGGTCACAATCAGATATCAATGCAACTACTAAGTGTCTACCTAATATGTGTTCTGCCACCTCTTTTGCAACCTATAACAGGTATATACAGTATCTGGAACACTATCTAAAATGTTTGCAATACATACTAAAAATATCATGGAAATCAAGAAAACCTGATATTGTTGTACTGCAACAAGCAAAGATTTTGAGCATTGAGTACATGATTATGAAGTGGAGAGTTGAGCTGCTTATTTAATACACTTAGAGGGCAACAAAATTTGAAAACAAGCACTTTCTAGTGAACTCGTAGAAGACAAACATCCACAGCAAACACCCACAGTGTGTGCCACACAAATGCTACAAAGTCTGTTCTAGAGATACACTCAAGGTCAACAGAGGCATCCACATTTGGCTAAAACAGATTACTCACTACATGGAGAATGTAAGCCTCCTTACAGTTAAAGATACTAAAGAGAATATATGGCAATCTATCATAATGATAGATTGCTATATATTCACACTCTTCACCTGTGAAGAGTATGAATATATGGCAATCTCTCTCTATGATATTCACTTGCAATCTATGCAACAAAACATGAAAGTTAGCAAGTGGACTTACCCAGCATTACAAGCTACAGCACCATAATACCAATGCACCAAGTGATAAACTTGCTTGCAAAATCTATGGCTTAAAGTGTAGGTCACTCGCTGTTCTAATGAGTCACCAGATACATCAGCAACAGCAAGGAAATCAACAATAAAGTCATGGAAGTGGTCATATTTGGACACAAGCTGACTTTCTAACATTATATATATGTTTGTGTGTGTGTGTACACATATATGCCACTGTATGTGCAATGTGGGTATACAATTATGCAAACTGTGAACATATGTTTCTAAATAAGTAATAGATATGGCTAGAAAGAATACTTTAAAGCTTTTACAAGCTTCACACACATATTGGCAAGTAGAGTAAGGGAATTACCCTGTTGTAAAGACAGAAAGATAGGCCAATATTTGCACTTATGCACCATATCTCTTTATTGATTGTGGAGTGTGAGGGTAGATAAAGATGACCAGTGCAGCACACCAGGTATCTGAGTTTTTAATTCATGAGGGAGAAAAAGAGCAAATGTCATCTTTTAACAAGCCAGGTGCATTTAATAAGTCAAATAAACACTTTTAATAGGGAGAAAGAACCAAAAATCTTATGAAAAATAAATTGATACAAAATAAAAACAATTAAATGAAATCACCTTAAAAACTTTTTGAAAATAAGCAAGGAAATTTATGTAGAAATTTTAGACAAAAAATGTGTTTATTCAGATGCAGCTTCAAACTCAATATAGAAATGTAAAACTATATCAAATGTCTTAAGATATACTTTATATATATATATATATATATATATATATATATATATATATATATATATATATATATATATATACACACACAGAGTTCAAAAACATTCCAGTTATTTAATAATAATGAAAAAGTAGCCAACCTAGGGAAATGATACCTTTGCCCTTTTTCAAATTACTTCCCTTACAACTTCATACATTTATCCCAATGTTACTTCTACTTTTCAAAACTTCTACTTTTCTACAAAATCCTCTTTAGAGATTGCAATTAGTTATTTTGACTCATACCTCTTAATATCATCCTTGGAGTGAAATTTTCTCCCTTTCAATAACAATTTTAGCTTTGGGAAAAGCCAGAAACTTGGGTGATGCAATGTTTTGCTTAAAAAAACCTGCCTGAGACATAAAGAATAGGCAAGTTTATTATGGCTGGATACTTTCTGGACAATCCATGGAATCCTTAAATCTAATTCTTGCACATTAAATCATTGATTTCTCTTGAGTGCAGCCAGCACATGTTCAATACTTTCAGATATTCTGCTGATTGAATGCCTTCCAGAATATGAATCACCAGCCAAATTTGAAGCTTTAGTAACAAATTTTATCTGGGCTTCATTCATTGAATTATAAATAAAAGCATTTTAAAATTCTTCAAATAGTTTCCACAAATGAATGTCAAACTTTCCAAATGGCATTTCACTGTCAACTGAATAATTCTATAGAATTCCCAGATGCATGGTAAAGTCTCCTCTGATGGGTGAACAAATTGCATCAATGTTGCAAAATCAATTCTTAAGTCATTCAAATGTAGATACTTTGACAGATCTCATATACATTATACATTACACACAGTGGGTATCACCTATATATGAGGAGCAGTCAAAAAGTAACACTTATTCTTTTTTACTACTAAATCTATTGCAATTAGAAACACATTAAAAATTTAAAAAGATTCCCAACCTAGTTTTCAAAGTAGCCTATGTCTGTCTCAATCATGTTATTCTACTTTTGAATGAAGGTATTATACCTGACATATAGAAACTTCTTGGTTGCTTCTTTTTTTTTTTTTAGACAGGTGTGAGTTTCTACTTTCATCTCCGTGTCATTGAAGAACTATTTTCCTCTATTTTACGTAACACCTGAAGCTCTTGTGTGGTAACCAACTACTACTTGTTCATGGATTCAATCAGTATTCTGAGAACTCACTTTGTAAAAACGTTTGATTAGCCAAGAGACTGCACTAAACTGCAGACACTACAATGGTTCATCTGAAAGCTTTCAAAGAGTTTTGCAGTAGTGATTCTTCAGTCAACTGGAATAAGACCATCAGCCTATTTGGCCTTATCTTTAGTCATAGCAGCAGCTGGCCTGTCAGTTTCTCCTTTCTCACTAGGATTGCCATTAATTTTAATGAACTATCTCCATGTGTTTATGTCAACTACAGTCTTTTCATGAACATTCACTTATCTCTAGTGATTGTTTGTAGCAACCTTCTAAAAAAAAAAAAAACACACACACACACACACAAATAGTCCTTTATATCTATGTCCAAAAGGGCAACTATTTTGAAAGAGGATTATTGCTAAGAAAAGAGAGTCTAACTTCACAAACTTTTCCCTCAGGTTTATAGGTATTTCATGACTTTTAAGCTTAAAAAAAGAAAAAATAATTCTAATAATTTTAAAATTAAATTTGAACAGATATTACTTTTTAAATAACCCTCATGTCTCATATGAGACAGGCCAAAAACACAATAACACAAATCATACATCTTCATGATATAAGCTTTGTTTTTTTGGTGTTTTTTTTTGTCAACTTTTTTTTACACAAAACTAAGCCTATAATGAAAGCTGAAAACTATCCTGATCTATGATAAACATACACAAAACATGATAAAAATAAAAAAAATAAGAAACATGCTGATACATGACCAAATAACTTTTAGAATTATACACTTGGTGTAGGGTTATAAAAATAAATATAAAAAAATAAATATAAAAAATGCACTAAGTAACTTCAGTAATAATATACACACACACAAACAAACACATACATACAACAGGCTTTAGAGATTTTCTGAACAGTTTTACCATTATTTTCTTTTTAGTGCCATTTTTTCTACAAGTGCAATGCAAAATTTTGTCTTACTTCCTGTCAATATTAAAATCTTTTAAACCAATCTGAAAATAATCACATCCATCCATTCATCTTTTATATAAATACTTTCATGGTAATTGTTCTGAAGAACTTTCCTCTATGGTACCTAAACTTCATGAATTGAAGCACAATACTAGATTGACGGCGAGGTCTCATCATTTTACACTTGAAATGGCTAGATGTAACCATAAGTTCTATGCTAACAGATTCTTCTACTGCATTTCCCACTTGTGAAACCCTCTTCTGGCTTCTTGCTTCCCAGTCAACTTTGATCTTCAAAAATTTAAATGCAATGTTTATCATTATCTTCTGTTTTCTTAATTCATGTTCTTTTATTGTTCTTCTTAATATTTTCTCTCATATTCTCTAACAATCAGTAACCTCCTGCATCCTGGTAGCTTTATTGACTTGCTTTGGGATGAAATTATATATAAGATGTTAATGGTCAGAGTTGAATTAGACCATAGAACAGTAGTAATAAAAAAGTTCTCAATACACATTTAAAAAGATAAAAATTTAACATATAGAGCTTTTAGGAGCTTATAAAAAAATTAGAAAATTGACTGATTTCCTAATTTTATATATATATCTCCTTAATAGCTAATTTTATCTTTTATATTTCTAATGATTACTATTTTAAAGTTAGTTGTGACAGACACATTATATTTTTAGTCATATTTCTTATGAAATTGATTACTCATTAGCAACTTAATATAGATAGCAGTGTTTAATGAAAAAACAAACATTTGCTATAAAGATACAATTTAATAAATTATATTTTCTATGTCCTCACCAAATAAGTCATTCATGTATAACATGGTGCTTATTTATGTATATTTGTATAATGCCAATTATACATAAGAGACTGTGTGTGTATATATATATATATATATATATATTAGCTTACATTATTTACATTATTCGGACTATTGTCCTCATCTTTGTTGCCATTTATTACAACGTTTCTGCCATTGTACACTCCGGCCTTCTTCAGGTGGTTGGAATGTCGAACTGAACCCTTTATTTCGCTCACTGGGGTAGACTGTTCTAGTTCCATGTGCCATGTTTTAAATGATGTCAGTTATCAGTTATCTCCTGTTAATTTTCCCTCTGAAAATTCTCCACTACCTTAGCCAGGTATTGAACTATTTGAGTCCTGTCACTGGATCTAACCAACGCCTTTATCCACTGTGCCATGAGGACATCTGTGTATGAATTTCTGGGTATTATAAACCTAATGTTTCAGCAGCCATTTTTACCAGTGCTCATATTGCAATTTTTTTCTGTTATCATTTATGTTTTTACCAGAGCTCATATTGCAACTTTGTTGTTGTTATCGCTTTTCTCTGGCACTCCTTATTACTTGTTCCCATACTGTATTTATTTCTATGCTTGCTCGGCTCAGGAGATTTTTGTAGCATAGCATACGTGCTGATTCCTTAAGTTTACAAATTTTCCAATGGTGTTCCTTGTCTATGATCTCAACTTGATCCCACAGAGGGCAGTGATCTCCCTTCTCTCTCCATATGTGGTCAGCCACACCTGATTTTTCCACTTCCCCTCGTGTTACAGCTTTCTGGTGTTCTTGAAGCCTTACCTTGAGGGGACGGCCTGTCTCCCCTTTATATTTCTTTCCACAGCTGCACAGGATAGCGTACACACAGTCTTTAGTCATGTTCTCCTCTATGGGGAGTCTTACTCAGGAAAGATATCTGCAAAATGTCGTCAAGCTTTTGAAGGTTGTCCTGATGTTATATGGAGCGCAGATCCTTTGTATTTTCTGATAACCCCTTCTCATAAGGCAGGCAGGCTGTTTTCTGAGTGTTGTTGTCCTCCTCCTTTTGTACCCACCTATCCCAGTTTTGGGGGGCTGCTGTCTGAAACATTAGGTTTATAATACCCAGAAATTCATACACAGATGTCCTCATGGCACAGTGGATAAAGGCGTTGGTTAGATCCAGTGACAGGACTCAAATAGTTCAATACCTGGCTAAGGTAGTGGAGAATTTTCAGAGGGAAAATTAACAGGAGATAACTGATAACTGACATCACTTAAAACATGGCACATGGAACTAGAACAGTCTACCCCAGTGAGCGAAATAAAGGGTTCAGTTCGACATTCCAAGAAGGCTGGAGTGTACAACAGCCAAAACATTGTAATAAATATGGCGACAAAGATGAAGACAATAGTCCAAATAATGTAAATAATGTACATAATACCTCATCTCAGAAATATAGACAGATATTTATTAGCTTGTGCAAATAAACATGGATTTATGTATGTATGTGTATTAGTAAATATATACACATCTAATATATATATAAAGTTTAAATTGCATATGTGTACAATTACATCCAGTAAATTAAATATTAAATGAAAATATTAGCAGCAGATGTTGATTTATCATTTATATCTACCAGCATGTATCTCATCTTGCCAAACTTAGTGGATCTGCTTAATGGCAATAATTAATTTGTATAATCATCATAAAAAAAATGAAATTTTTAAAATATCTCTTATTTCCAATCTGTTTTTTGTGATCTTAAAAATATGCAGTTGTCTTATTGATAGATTTTAGTATTAAATTACTTAGATATTAAAAAAGCCACTTTCTACCCAGGTAACCACCTTAGCATTTAAATCACAGCTTGGGAATAAATAGAAGCAAGCAATGTTGGCATTTTTTAATAATATATTTTGAAAATCTAACAAACATTATAACTTATAATATTCCATGCATAAAATAAATGACAATCAAAATGTTTAAACTGGTTTAATTACAATAATGTTGCTAATATCTCAAAGAAACTACTGCTTTATGACAGAGCAAATGACTTTTCTCCTGCAACACTAGGTATCATTACTAGTAGAATATAATTATGTGCATACCAGAAATATATCATACCATTCTTGTATAAATTTACACTCATGCTGGATAAGATTAAATGCATACTTTGAAAGTTGATAGTGATGTAACCTATCAACTTTCAAAATGTCTTGCAGGTTGAAATAAAAGGCATTCATCAATATGTGCAGTTTAACAGTCAAAATGCCAGCTGAACTTCATTGACTCAACATGGTTGTTACCCTCACAAAATTATGAACCTACTATAAGTAATTCATATTTCCTTGTCATTGTTTAATTTTATGCAACTGTAACAAGCTGTTTTCTATGAATAAATACCTTTTAAAATTACAAGTAACATTATAGCTGTTAAAGAACAAATAAAAGAATTTACTGAAAGAGAGAAAAATGTTTAACTAGTCCAGAGAAAAATTTATTTTTCAAGTTTTAACTCTTAAAAGTAAGGATTAAAAGTCTAGGGTTTGTCCATTTATTCTCATTAAAACAAAAATTCAAGAATCTTTTGAGGAACTAAAGCATTTCTAATATCTCAATGAGTAAATAAATTTCATGTTTTGATGGTTTCTAAATTTTAGTAATACAAACAGAAAATGTTACTACATACACATTTCAAGTAATTACATTTAAAAATTTAAAAATTATAGTAACTTAAAAAATGGTCTTATTTCAAATTCAATAAATCCTATTTTGAAAAATAAACTGTATAATAATTCATCTGCAATAAAAAATAAATTAACTGAAACAGGAGAAACATCATTCAGTATTTAAATTTTTAAAAGCACTTTTACAATACATATAAAAAAAAGTAAATGCTTTTTTGTTTTTATATGAAATTTTTCAACTAACAGTTTTGTAAATATACCAACTTAGAATCAATTAATCAAAACCCAAATTACTTCATATTCAATGACCTCATTTGTAATTTACAAGTATAAAATGATGATTAAAATTAATCACAAAATCTACTGAAATCATACAGTGGCTTATTTACAATCGTACCTGTTTAAATGTACAGAATGAATAATCCATTCAACAATGAGCTGACCAATGTAAGCATCACAAACTAAATGAACATATATGTATATATTAGCCACTTGGCAACAAACCCACAATCTATGTACATGTAAATCATAAGTTGCCTATTTACCTAAATATTAGGTTGGTGCAAAAATAATGACGCAATAATGTCGTTTTTTGACGTATTTTTAACGTCAAAAAACAACATTATTACGTCATTATTTTTGCACCAACCTAATATATAAAGTAAGCTAACCAAGTTATACATAATTTCTACTGCTAATTTACATGAGACAAAACAATTCACTTTATACAATAAGTTTAGACCAACCTAATAATTTTAGTTACCATAACCTCCCATTTTCATTACATTAGTAAAATTTGTTTGTGATACATTTGCTTAATGACATATTACTTTGTTTTAACTTTGATATTTTGTGACAGTATTTAGCGGTCGTGTGAAAATGAAAAGCGAGAAATAATTAAGGCAAGAAGAAGCTGAAATAATTAAGGCGATAAGAAGCTATCACGAAAAGACAAACTGAGCGATGTTATTTTTTTTGACAAAGAAAAGTGGTGAAGATTTTGTTTTCGTTTGCGAAAAGAAAAAGTATTTTTTTTTCTCTCGCAGAAGATAGGAGGTTTGTAAGATCTCGGATCTGTTGAATTAATTTATGTTATGAGGTGGTGAATAAAAGATAGCCATCTGCCCATGGCAATAATGAAAATTTCAAATTGGTCAAGTGGCCTACAAAACAGGATACTAAGAGATAATGGTAATCAGGTCACGCACTGACCGAGAAAGAACTCAGCTGAAGACCACCGCCAAAGAAAAAAAGAAAGGAAGGGAAAAGAGAAAGAAAAAAAGAAAGGAAGGGAAAAGAGAAAGAAAAAAAGAAAGGAAGGGAAAAGAGAAAGAAAAAAAGAAAGGAAGGGAAAAGAGAAAGAAAAAAAGAAAGGAAGGGAAAAGAGAAAGAAAAAAAGAAAGGAAGGGAAAAGAGAAAGAAAAAAAGAAAGGAAGGGAAAAGAGAAAGAAAAAAAGAAAGGAAGGGAAAAGAGAAAGAAAAAAAGAAAGGAAGGGAAAAGAGAAAGAAAAAAAGAAAGGAAGGGAAAAGAGAAAGAAAAAAAGAAAGGAAGGGAAAAGAGAAAGAAAAAAAGAAAGGAAGGGAAAAGAGAAAGAAAAAAAGAAAGGAAGGGAAAAGAGAAAGGAAAAGAATAAACCATTAACTATCCTTTGGAGATATCATTTGGTTTTGGGAAAAACACCTGTTTTATTGTCCAGACCTGAACATGATAAAAGTTTGATATCAGGATAGATAATTGGCAACAGAATGCGAATACGTCCAGTTAACCACCCACTTGACGCTGGCAGAAATCTCGATTGATAAAGTCCAGGTGACATTCGGTTAAGATAGAGATTAAGGACCACACTACAAGTCATAGGGGTTTGTTGTCGGGAAGAGAAATAAAAGAAAAAAAAAGAAGATAATTTTTTTTTCCTTTGAGCGATAATTGTAAACCCCCGCGCTGCCAAACATCATTGGCTGAGTGGTGGCGTGAGCGGTGGGCAAAGGTAAACATGTAAGAGAGAGGGAGGTCTGTTGACGCCTCTGAGGGGATTGGTGTGAGATACCACTGTGAGAGAGAAGGGGAACCTGTTGACGTCCTCTGAGGGGATTGGTGTAAGATACCAATATGAGAAAGAAAGAATTTGGGAGGACGATACCCTTAAGAACCCCTCTTAAGCAAAAAAGTAATGGACTTCCAAAAATGGAAAGTGATAGATTTTCCTGTCTGAAAACAAAGAAAATCCTTGTTGTGTTTTTAGAATTATCGAGGACCCCCAAACCACGACAAGCCCACACCCGATTTTGGTCAGCGTACATATAAGCAGAGTCGCAGCGAGTTAGTAGGCAGAGTAGCAGTTAGGGTTAGTCAGAGAGAGAAGATAGTTGCAGTTGAGGCTGTTGAGCTCTGAGACCAGCCTCACAGGAGGTGACTGGAGATCCACGCATCCCAAATTCAACTTCTAACCAAAAACAATTTATTTTTGAAGAATGACTTAGACTAACACCACCAAAACAAGTTTTACGAATATCGCCTGAAGATACAGAAAAAAAAAAAAAAACAGTTTCTTAAAAAAACAACTTAAGATGTTAAGACTCGCCTAACAAGCACAAAGTGTCACAAATCCATATTAGCGGTTTGGGAGAAACAACCAGATATAAAAATATTTTTTATTTTTTTTTTTAACACATTTGAACTTTGAGTTGTTACTTTATTTTCTTTTACATATACTTGTGTGGTGTTACCTTTGCTCAGACTCGGCTTGCATTGTGACCCGGCTTGCATTGCGACCTGGCGACTGATTGATTTAGTCTACCTAAGATCAAATCACAACGTGGGTAGGTTAGACTAGAAATCAAAGCAGTTACTTCAGTAACCAGACGTTGGAGGTGAGCTGGGAACGACAAAGCTGATACCGAATCTAACCAGATTCCCATCCGAATCAGCAAAAGGTTAGAATGTCACATTTGGTGCCGCGACCAATACCAAGTCACATTGGTCGTCACAGGATAGCACGGCAGTGGGCGCGGAGAGAGGCCAGGGGTGACGTCACATTTTTAGCATTTTTGAAAATTATATTTTTAGTTGATATTTTAAATTTATATATTATTTGTTAATTACTAAGTAAAAACAAATTTCATTAATTCTTTCAAGTGTTCTTTTAGATAAACAGAAAACCTTTCAATTTATAATTGAAAACTCTTTTATAAGAGTTCAAACTGGTTCATAAAGAAACTAAAGCTGTAAATACAAATTGTGCTTTTAGACAATAGTGAACAGTAAAATTTTGATTTGAATATTTTGCAAGGGGAAATTTTAATTTAGAAAGAAATTTACCTAACTCATGAATGAAAATTTGAAAGATGTACTTGAAAATGATCCAAAAAGCTGAGTCAGAGAACTTACTATCAACTATTTAGGTAGAAGAGAAAGAGAAAATTGAAAATCAAATGTAAAGGAAAAATACATATGAAAACAAAATATAAACTGAAATTATTTTTAAAACATCAATATTGTATTAATTCATAAAATATTTATAAAATTATCAATGAATTTATCAAAGTGAGAGTAAAAGTGAAAGAAATTAAGCTGCTTTCTATTTCCATAAAAATTCATGAAAACTTCTAAAAGAATTTGATTACTAATTTATAGCTTTATTTCAAAACTGAAAAAAGATTTTTTTCTAATCCCTAAAAAGTTATATTGAAATCAAAGGACATTAGTATATCATTTATTTTGAAACTGCATATGTACACACATCAAACTATCATAATGTTTTATTGGTTATTGGGGAGGGCGGGAAAATAGTGAATAAAATTCAGTCTACTTTTGATGAGTATCAATTGATATGCTTAAAGACTATAATAAAAGTTTAAGAATAAAGGAATATATACTTACCAATGAGTAAATTTTACATTTATCTGGTGCAGATCAATATAAAATTCTTAATTAGTAGTAGACAATATATTATCCCAATTAGAATATAATAATATATCCTGTCTGTCTGTTTGTTATTGAACTCCTCCTAGGGTTTTGGAGATAAACCCCCATAACCATCTGAAACTACCACAGGGAACTTGGATAAGTATATTTCACTTTGATCAGGGGGTTGGCACCCTTTGTCACAAAAACCCCCACTGAAATTTTTTTTTCTTTTGATATAAATTAAATTTAAATTTAAAAAAGGGAATGACTCCTAGGGTACTTGGATAAATATATTTCATTTTGATCAAAGGGGGTCCCCAACGGTCACAAAACCCCTCTGAATTTTTTTCTCTTTGATATAAATTAAATTTGCACAAGGAAATGACTCCTATCCAAAATATAGAAGGAAGAAACCAAAAGATAGCAAGATCATTGAGTAATACTGAAAGGCATCATTTTTCTCCACAAATTATAATGATTTAAAATCACTCATTTTCTTACAAAAAACATGTGTGGCACACAGCAAGTAATTCAGCTAGTAACTATATAAGTTAATCAGTTGGAAAGCATGTTATAGAAGATAAGCTGTCTCTGTTTGAAAGTCTAAATAGAGACCAGCTTGAGTTTTTATTCTTTTAAACTTAATTCAGTATTATCTAAATCAAAAAATTATTTAGATGTCAGTGGGAAGCATCAATAATATTTACGATGGAGTAATGGATAGCGGTTCAAATTGAGAAATCGGAGAGCCGAGTTCAAATTCTAGTCAGATCCATTACATTCACTTTCATGCTAATACCATGGGAAAAAATATAAATCCTTTTCTCTCCACCCACAAGCTATGGGTAAATAGCAGGACAGACCTGGTTCTATAGCCTTGGATGGCAACTGGTCTACCACAGAAAGAAATGACAACCTACTTCAGGAAAAATCTGCCTCATCAGTCATGTATTGAAAGATATATGATCATCTAAGTATGTATTATGCATGGCATTTAAAAAAAAATAAATAGAAAACATTATCTTGATAATGCTGAGAAAAATCTTTCTTGGCCTCTCCATTAAGATTAAAATATTACATCTATTTGTAACATAAATAAAAAATGTAAAGAAATAAGTGTAATGTACAGGTCAAGAAGTTGAAATTTTCTATTAAGTGTTTTTTTATTTTCTTTGAAATAAAATACTCAATAAATTTATTTCCAAGCCCTCTTTCCTCATTATGTGCCCTAGAAATTTCAACTATTACTTTCTGATGTTAGGTGTAAGTGTCCTTTTTGCTTTAATTTTCTCGAAAACTTTATCATTGCTCACATTTTCAGTCCATGGTATTCTCAGCATCCTTCTGTAGAACCACATTTCTGTTGCATTAAGTCTCTTCTTCATCTGTGAAGAGATTGAACTGCATTCACTGCCATATAAGAGAAGTGATATTATATAACAGTTCAGTACGATTTTCTTCGTTTCTGAAAAATTTTTTCTGTTTCTTAATATTTTGCTTAGCCACTTTCACTATACCAAAGTGTCTTCAGATATCAGTGTCACACTTCCAGATATTTAAATTTTTGTACTTGCTTGATTTTGGTACAAATAATGTAAATAATATTACAAGGAGATAAACTTAATTTTAGTAATTGTTTTAGGAACTTCTTTCAAATATTACTTCTTACACAAGGTGAGGATTTGCAGTTATAGCTTAATATTGTACAGAATAATTAACCACTAAATATGATTCTCATTTTGGTGCAGTATTGATGACACCAGTTAAAAGATTACCTTAAAGTTAAAGAAGAACTGTGTTAACAAAATGAGTAGACACTTCCTTTTCCTTTTAAGACTTGTAAAGATTTGAATTTCTATGAAAACAGAAAAACAATGAAAAAATAAACCATTAACAATGAGTTGAAAGAGAAGTACAAAAAAAAAATTGCAAAATGTACAGAGAAGCCTTGAACTATGAATAGGTTCAAGTATCTAAGTACAATGGTATGAAAAACTTATTTCAGAAAGCCGAACATGACATTCACCTCACACAAATTAATCTATTCTCCTTTCAAAAGAATTTATCCATCAAAGTATGGAAGGCTCATCAACACCACAAGTTTTCTGCATTGCATTCTTGACTCTAAGTCAAATTTATATCAAACCTATTTAGGTAAGGTGTATCATTTCCAATAGTTTCCACAGATATGTATAAACGTATAAAACATATGTATTCTGCAGAGGTCCCAAAAATAGACCCAGCATTTTTTTCATGCTGTATAATTTAGAAGAGTGAGTTTATGAAAAGGCCTTTTTCATGTTAAAAATCATTAAAGATCAAATATCAGGATATATTATTTCTGGGTTATAGATTGACTTCCATTTTTTTTAATACCATGTTTCTTCAGGATATAGGTGATCATGGCTGCCCTCAGGTTCCTTTTTATTATTATCTGTGAATGTTTTTGGGGAAAAGATAATTGAGTGATTTCTTGTTGCATTCTCAATGGTTTTGAATTCAGAATTATCCTTCTACTAGAATGGCAGTGTCACCTAAGCCTGGAAACTCTAGTTTACCCTGCTATTTAACCCATAGACTAGGATAGAACACAACTCACTGATCCCCTTTTCTAAGTCAATAAGTGTTACACTGCATGCACATGCATCCTATATAATTGATAAATCTAAAAAGATATGTTGCTTACTTTTGTTTTGTTTTTTTTTAAGATTCCTAATGGATACACATTCTGTGATTCGTTTAGGGAAAATTGTACTCAAAATAAAAAAATAAATTCACTTGAAATAAGTGGATTATTTGTAATGAAATTAGTGTGAATTGTTATTGTTTAAAAGCTCAAACAGAAATCAGATTATTAGTTTAATTATTTATATTGTAAATCAAATCGGATTTTCTTGTGCCAAAAGGTAAATGGAACAAATCTGTTGTAAGCAACTATTAATATTATTTTTTTTTGAGATTTTTTTTTCCTAAATCACTAAAAATTGCTCATTTTAGCACCATTTTAGCCATCTGTCAACACAATGTAATTCACTTAATAAAAAAATCTTTCAAAAATAAAATATACTTTTCTAAAACATTTTCAAGGAATATTAGCTGATTTAAAGTTTAATTAATCTGATTTGAAATATTACTTTTAGTTTAAAATATTGCAGAAATACATTTTTTAACAGGTGCTAATACATTTTTTTAAAGTGTTGACAGCTTGATGGACAACTGGAAGTTTATCTAATTTTTTTTCCTATGGGGGGGGTAAACATATCTATAAAATTTACTTGAGGGATATAACATGAGAAACTTTTTTTATAAAATTTTTAACAACCCAGTAATCTTGAAAATTTATGAAAACATTCTCCATTTTGTTGAATTTTAGGTATTTTGGCTTTAAATTTACTATCATTATTGCTCTTATTTTCTGATAATGTCATGTATGGACATCCATATTGACAAAAACTAGCAGGTTTATACATACACAAAAAAAATTCAAAATTCTTTTTAAAATATTGGGTTGGGGCACTGAATTATAGTAAGCGTTTCCATTAATGATGAGAAAATATAGTTTTTACATAATAGCAATATCACCTAACCGATGCAAATTAATACAATTCTTGTAAAAATTCATTATTTATCAAAAAAATGTTTTTTCTTAAGAGAATAACATAGCTTATCCATAAAAGCAATTAAAAACTTTTCTAATTAAATAATGTCTTAGATTTATTGAATTTTTTATTTCACGATTCAGAGCAGATTTTTAGTAACTGAGGGTCCAGTTTGACAAAAAAAAAAAAATTAAAAATTAATGATTTAAATTTTCCAAGGAGTTCTATGTATAACCAATATAAACATTAAGCAGTGCAAAAATGAATTCCTCAAAATTTCATAAAATTAAATAAGTGGGGAATAACAAATATAAAAAATGTTTTTAGCAAGATTTTCTAAAAACAAATTTCTAAAATAATTTAATGGGTGCAGTTCTGAAAATTTCATTAAAATCTGACAATTATTTGATTTTTGCAAGAATTTCCAAATCAATGTTTTTCACCACAAAATAGATGCTAAAATTTCCTATAATAATCTTTGGCCCCGCCATTGATGCAAGATAAATAAAACTTTTAACTAAAATTTTGTTCAGAAATCAGGATCAATAGTCTTTTCTTTTTTAAGGTCAGAAAAACAATTTTAAAATATTGCTTATAAGTTGTACAAAAATCATTTAATGCAAATTCCATTAGTATATTTTTTAAAAATACAAAAAAATCAACACAAAAGATGTTAAATTGGTCTTATGAAAATCTCATAACATGCCATACAGAAAAAGACACTTTACTCTTCTAGCAATTGATATTAAAAATTATTTGCCAATCTTAAAATGTTCTCATGAATTTATTACATTCATTTTGTACACTATAATATAGTTAATATTTACAATGTGAGCTATGGTAAAAATGACTTTTATATTTACAGAATATCTCAGAAAAAAAAGAAAAAATTCAAAATCATTCAAATTAAGAGAGCATTTTTTTCCTATTTCTTATGTGTGTTTAAATATTATTTATTAATTAGCTGCCCTAACTTACCATATGGTATTTAAATTACAAAATATAACTAACTATTATCACTAAAATGGCAAATTTACAATGGCTATCAGAATCATATGATGAATTATAAATTCACCATATGATTCTGATGGTCATTGTAATTTCCTCCCTATATTCATTAGAACTTTTGTGATGTATACGGAAGGGTTAAAATAGACTTTTTGAAGACTTGACTAAGATAATAAGAAATTCTTACAGATAAAATATACACAGCTGGAATGTTAAGTTTAACTGTGTAATTAATTAATTAGATCTCTCATGACTTATAAAATAGATTTTTAGTGATTGATTGGTTTTATGGTATGTCAAGGTTTAATTTAGTCTTTTTTTCCTCCTATCAACAATGTATTCCTATATAACAATACATAATACAAATAATTGGTAAACAATTACAGTTTCAATTCTTATTCTTAATACAAAAAATTTGCAGTTATATGCTTTCAAGTTTTCCTATCTAATAGTAATATTTTTCAAAGAATACATGTCTAGTCTGTTTCTTATATCTTGGAGTTTTCAAATAGATCCTTCATGCTACTTATGCTATAAAATTACTGACCACCACACTTGATCAGGAAATGCTTCACCATTTATAGTGCCTGGCATACTGCACATTCCAACCACTACTCTTCTCTGAATATAAAAAGTGTGTACAATTTTTGTATGGTAGATGTTTAGTTGGGACAAGGTGTTTTGTTTTTTAGCTTTCCCATGTTTCCACTTTCCTAGAGTAGACCTCTCACTTTAAGGAGTTTGTTGTTCATGATTTTACTGCAATGCATATCCAGAGTCAACCTTACTGCTGAGTTGATTGTGTTACTTCTTTTAATTCCAGTCTGGCTTGGGATTCAATATAGCATAATCATTCTTGACTTGCACATGGAGTTCAGTTTACACAGGAGTTTAACACTTAAAAATCTTTACTGTTCCATTTTTCAGAAATAACAGATTAGAAAAATAATCCAATAAAATAAATCTTTTCAAACCGTTTTCTGAAATTATGTTAAGTGCCAAATCTATTGCATAGGTTTTGGCACTAAAAATGGATGTCTTTTGAAAGGTGTTTCCTAATAATTGTTTTTATTGAAAACGTTTGCAAAACCAGTTTTGTTAATGTCTTTAGAGCCATCTGCAAAAATGTAGCTGCATTTAGAATAATGTTTTTTGATTTTGTAGTTTTTCTTGGCAATTGGGTGAGATTTTGTTTTTGAAAGTTTACTTATGTCTAACAATATTTCACATTGTTTAATGGTACAAGAGGAAGTATTCACTAGGAGAGTATCATATAAGTGACATTTTTATTCTTCAATAATAGGTTCTATGCAAAAGTGTATGGAAAGGTCTGTTTATTTTTTTTGTTAAATATATGCTTGTATTTTGGATTAAAGGTGCAATCATAAGCAGGATTGGATGTACCAGAATTGACTTTTACATACTAATGTAGCAGTAGCATCTCATATCTGACTCTTATGGGTGCTTTATGTGTATAGAATCTCTACTGGAGATGTCTTAAAAATTTCAAGTACTAGTCTCAAATCTTTGTCATGGATCATACTGATTTCAAATAAGTGTTTCTTGCCAATTCATAAGTAAAGCAATCATAATCCAGTTTTGAACAGATTAATGATCTATATATTTTTATTAAGATTTCCACTCTGTACATATCACCAGTGTGAAACTTTGCTACATTTGGATTATTTAGGTGGAGATAAAAGTCAATATTTTATGATAAATGATCCCAAGAAATTTATATTGATCATCTACAGGTAAGTAGGTCATTGTACTTTTTTCTCAGCTGGTTAACACTTAGTTTTTTAAAATGTTAAACCATTCTTTGTTACCCATTCATTTACCCCATTTAGATATTGTTGCAGCTAATGCTCTATTGCTTAGAATAATCCTTTAAATAACCATTCAGATTTTATTATACCAGTCACTGATTTTCCAATAAAATATTGGTAAAAGTTTCAGGATATACTTATAATTAAATGATAAACATACTAAGCAAATTTCAGTTTAAAATATCTGTACTAATAGGGGTGCAAAAATTCATAATGCAATTTGTATAATATAACTGTTGATATTTATTTCTAAATTTCAGTTTGCCATGAGTAATAAGAAAGCTATAACCTCAAAAGAGAAACAATATATTATAAAACCAATGAGAAGAGGGAACACATCATTGAAAACAGACATGCTAGAATAATAAAAAAAATTGATAGCATTGGCAAAATAAGAACAAGGAAAAAGAACTGGCTTTAAGAATATCAGAAAAAGAGATTTGAACAAAATTAAAAACAGTGATAAGGAAAAAAAGTGGATTGATTAGCAAAAAAATATTTAAAGCTGATGTTGTAACAGAGAGAAAATATGCAGAATATTAAGAACATTGGCCAAAGATATGAAAGTAAGCAAATTACCACATTTAATACTTTACCTGCCCAGTAACAAACTGCTCCATGTATACTCTGCCATAATACATGATGACATCATCACAAATAATGCAGGAAGTCACACAAGTCAATATTTATAGGCTGGGTTTGAATGTGTTAAATGCTAAAGGGTTAAGTAAACATAATAAAGAGGAATGTGTAAGTGGAGTAAAGAGGCACTGATTTTTCAACAGTAATTTTTAGATTATTTACATTGTTCGGATCTTTATTGACATATTCATGAGGTTTTAGATGTTGTACACTCCAGCCTTCTTCAGGTGGTTGGAATTTCAAACTGAACCCTTTATTTCATCCATCAGGGTAGATTGTTCTAGTTCCACATGTCATGCCTCTTCAGGCTATCTCAGTTATCTCCCTTTAATGCAGTTCTCCAGTAGCCAGATTGAACTCACAACTCTTTGGGTAAAGTCACCAGATCCAATCAATGCTTTTATCCACTGGCTCTACAATCATTACTATAAATTACTGTCTATATTGCTGTGGTATTTTCTGCATATGAATTTTGGGGGCTTATTAGGTTGGTGCAAAAATAATGTCGTTTTCTCACATAGTAACATGTGAGAAAACAACATTATTTTTGCACTAACCTAATATAAACTTAATGTCTCAGTAACCATTTTTTTTTTGTTTTTTACCAGAGCTCATAGTGCAATTTTTGTTGTTATTATTGCTTTTCTATAGCACTCTATATTACTGGATCCCATATTGTATTTATTTCTATGCTTGGCTAGCTTAGGTGATTTTTGTGGCCTAGCATATATGCTAATTCCTTAAGTTTGCATATATTCCAGTGATGTTCTCAACCTCATCCGACAGGGAGCAACATTTCCCTCCATATGTGGTCAGTTATGCTGGATTTTTCTATTTCCTCTCATGTTACAGCTTTACGATGTTCTTGCACTCTTACCTCAAGGGGTTGGCCTGTTTCTCCTTTATATTTCTTACCACAGCTGCACAGGATGATGTACACACAGTCCTTTGTCATGTTCACCTTTATGAGGGGGTCTTACTAGTAAGAGGTGCCTGTGAAATGTCAAAACACTTTTGAAGGTTGTCCTGATGTTATGTAGAGCACAGATGTTTTGTATTTTCTCTGATAATCCCTTTACATAGGGTAGGCAGACCAGAGCTCTTTTCTGAGTGTTGTTATCCTCTTGTACACTTCTATCCCAGTTTGTTAGAGATGCTGCCATGTACCTAGGGTAATTGTTATGCAAACTTAACAACACAGAAAATATAGGCAGTAATTTATAGTAATGATTGTAGAGCTGATTATATGGATACAGATTAGTCTTTCATAAAAATATTCAATAGGATTTAGAAACCAATAATGGGGAAGAAATATTTTGGATTATCATTGTAGACAGCAAAATTATAGGTCCTTTCAAAGTTTGTGATGGTGTCAAAGTAAATGCAGAGAATTATTGTAAATTTCTGAACATGTGTTTTGAGTGGCACAGGATCATAACAAAGAAGTGTTATACTTCATGCAAGACAATGTTCCTTCATAACCTGCAATGTTGACTATTGTTAATCTTGCAAAAAAAAAAGTTTAAGACCAAATTATTCAAATGCCTTTCTTATAGTTCATCATTAAAAGTTATGTATATATAAAAATAAAAAATAGGAAGCAAAATTTGGGCTGAGAAAATCTCTGGAAAGCCATAAAAAATGTTACTGCAAATAGCATTAAAGTAGAAATAGTTAACAAAATCAATAGGTGAAAAACTTATGAAGATTACAGAATATTAACAAACTATAATTAACATGCAAGATAAATACTTATGGGACATTCTGTCAAATAAATGTTTCTTTAGCGTATATGTTTTTTGAATTTATTTATAAATAAACATTTAGTTTATTTATTTGCATAAAACACACCTTAGACAAGAAATTGTTTTTTTTGTTTTTTTAATAAGGATAGATATTAAGCTGAAATTCATATTGCCCATAAAAATATACATCCTAATGACACTAACAATTCTTTACCTTATTTATTAAACCTTTTTCTCAAATAAAGAAGGTTGTCATTTTTAATCATGGATCAAAATTCAAAAGCAAAATATTCTTCAGAGATCATTTTATTTTTAAGTCTTACTTTACTCATTTGTATCAAGCAATAACAAACCAACTTTACAATATTACATTTTTGTCAAGTTTATACAGGTTTAAAAATTGTGTAATCAACAAACACACACATAAGAGGAGAGAAAGATTATGTTGCATAGCTTGCTTAAAGGAAACACAACTATGGATATAAGAATACATGTATGTTTCTTTCACACATAATTATTTTTTATATTTCAATCAGCTAGTTCTTTAACCATCATTGACATTAGGTGAAGGAAAAACAAACTATTTTCACATAAAAGTTTGTGGGCCAAAGCCGTATTATTACAATATTGCCAGGGTCATTGAGTCATTTACTAGTTATTCCAATCCTTTTTATTTTCAATCCATCCTAAAATGAATTTTTTTACTTGAGAAATAAATGATCTTCACTGGTAAAAACAGAGAACGGAATATTAGGCACTTTTTGTCATAGTTCGATCATACCAAGAGAAACAGAATAACCACATAATAAAACAAGAAAAACGTATATACAAGTTATATCTCCTCAAGAAATCAATATTCTTCTTATCACAAGAGTTGGATGGGCGATGCTCGTTATCACTCTCTAGTCTTGTACTTTTGTAACATTACCACGTTTAAGTGTTTAGTTTGCAGTTTAACTGTCACTAAACAAAACATGGTTTGATCACACACACAATCAGCTGCTACAGGTCTGACAGAACCTGCCTTTATAAACATATACAAACATCATTTTTCTTTAAGGCAGATTTTTTCTTTCTCTGCCAACAACCATAACTGGAATTCACATGGGTCGTAATAGCGTTTATGAATTTGAGACTAAGCATAAGAACAAGTGTAGGTGTTTGCTGTAGTGTAGTGTAGCTTGTTTACAGTTGCATGCGAAATAAAAAAAAAATTCAAAGCAAAGCAACAGCAAGGGATTGGTACTTACTACTTAGGTCGGTAGGTAGAGCTAGGTAAACTTAAGAATCAAATTTCTAATTTAAGAATAGCCTAGTCAGTAAGAATGCTATATTTTATTTTAGCTCAAAAAACTGAAAAAGAAAGCTTGGCTTGATCTACGAGTCTAATCAGTTTTTTAAAAGTACTAAAAATACATTTTTTTTAACCTTAGTAACTTATTTTGGATAAACGAAAGAAAAGATGAACATGAATTCTATACTACATCACGTGTCAAAAGGCGCTTACAGTTTATTTTAAATAAAATCCAGTCACTAAAAAAAGTTTAAATGTTATTTATTGTTACATAATGAAATAAAATTCAACACCGACAAAAACACGATTAAAAACATTAAAAAATCTTATTTTCTCACTTAAAAAATACTATGCACGTTATTGTTTGCAACGACAGACGATCATTTTTTTTAACTTTAAAAAGAAAAACTTATTTTTCTTCCAGTAAGGCGAATTGAAAATGTACACGTACCACCCACATTTACCATAAAGAAGACTTTTTTAGTTTATTTCCAAATAATGGTAAAATTCAATGAAATAATTAATTTTATTTCGAATTTAATACTTTTTTTTTATCTAAGAAGAAAGAAACAAACAAAAACGAAGATTATGAACTAAATTATAAATTCAATTATTGCAATTAAAGAAAAATGCAGAATTGAAAAAAAGACGGGATAAATAAAATAAATCTACAGATTAAGAAAGTTAGTGACAGGTGTTCAATAAATAAATACATAATCAAATTCAAATATGAGTTGACTAGGAAATGTGTCACCCAAAGAAGTGGAAAAAAAAGGTTAACCGGCCTCAGCGTCATCACATTGACACCCACTGGGAAACTTACGCAGATACCATGTGAAAATAAAAAGGTCATTTTAAGGACTTGGGCAGAACAGGACATATCAACAAAAATATTCTTATATGGTCTCATCGTAAAAACAAACAAACAAAACTTTAATGACTTCATCACTTCTTAGTTGCCTCATAGATGCTATTTATTATCATGATTGTTAAAAAGCACAAACGTGTAAAAAAAAAAAAAAAAAAAAACGGCACTTTAAAAATCCTAAACTGGTTTCGTACGGACAAAAAACACGAGCTGGCACGAAGAGATTACTACTTTTAATAAAATGAAATAATTTACCTTTTTTCTGAGACATGGCACAAAAAAGACCTAGGGTGATTTCAGCGTGTTGAAAATATTTGTTTTTAAAGAAATCCAACGTATTTGTTTTGCCCCAGTAGAGTAATAGTTTTGTGAAGTAGAATGTAAAAGTAATCCAAGTCTTGTCGTTTGTCAGACACCAGCAGCTGTGAATGAAAAGACTGACAGACGGGCTGGTTCGAAGAGAGCGCACCTCCTTCCTCTTTCACTCATATCTACTCCTACTCTTTCCTTCCCCCTCTCCTCCTTCACTTATAGATTCGTTATTTTCTAGAAAGTCGAATGAGAGAAAGAAAGAACAAGGAAAGACAGAGGAATCCCAACAACATTCTGCAGGAGAGTATTAGAGAGAGAAAATGAAAAACATTAAATGCTGAATAGAGGAAGAAGGGAATGTCACCGCCTTCATCCATTACTGCTTTCTATTTGCCGTATTTGATGCTGTCACCTCAGAGAAAGCTGAGTGTGAGAAAGCGTGGGGAAGAAAGAAAAGTGAAAATGAACGATACAGATTTTTACACTTTTGGTTAGATTTTACGTTAACTTAATGTTTTTTTTTGCTTTTTTTTTTCATGGATCTATAAAAAAATAAATAAAATACAAAGATTAAAAACACGCGGCTTTCAAATTGCAAAATGAACACAAAACACTACTAGGTTTTACACTTTACAAAAATTAAAAAAGTATGAACGGTAATTTTTTATAAAATGAACAAACAAAAAAGCAAATAGGAATATAGAACGTTTCTAAACTTTTTACTATCAAAGCAAATGTGGAAGAGATTCATTGGACTGAATGAGATCTGAGGTTAAGTGAATTCCATATCGGTCATAGTTAACAAACTATCCTATCTTCAAATTTGACTAGTATAGCTATGTAGAATTCATTTAAAAATATTAAATATAAGGTTGGTGCAAAAATAATGACGTAATAATGTCGTTTTTTGATGTTAAAAATACGTTAAAAAACGACATTATTACGTCATTATTTTTGCACCAACCTAATAATTTTAAAGTTATAACATATTTAAAAAAAAAAAAAAAAAAAAAAAACATTAAAAAAAATGTGGTTCAAAGCAAACAAAAGAAACTATTCATTGTCGCATTGTTGCAGTGTGACACCTTTTTTAAGTTTACTCTTAGTCTTACAGTCTCAGGATGATTTTGGCTATCTTTGTGTTCAAAGGCAACTGGAACCAATTTTGGTTATATTTTCAACAAAGTAAAAAAAAATATTTTTATTTTTACTTTCAACTAAATACAACATTCAAATAAAAATTATTGACCTGATCAAGTTTATGATGAGAAATCGCATTTTTGTGTTTGTAGAAGAAAATGCACCCTTCAAGATGATATAAGTAAAATTATAGATCAAATTTTAGAAAACTGAATTTAGACATTTATTAAATCATGGTGGCATGAAGTTGGACTATTGCGAGTATAAACTATACAACATATATTTTTTAAATTACATATGGTTTTAATTAACAGGGTAGACTAGTTCCTATAGACTTAGTTGGTAATCACTTTAAGAGAAGTAAGACTATGAATTAAAAGCAAAGAAGGACTGTTTTCAGACTTCATGACACCCTGTACTATTCCACTTTCTTTCAAAATGTGTGGTTGCTTCAATACAAGCCATCACCTCTCAATCATTCAATGACACTTACGTGTGTGTTATTTAATGATAATAATGGTTTTAATTATTAAAAAATGAAAGACCACATTAGATTTTATCTAGACATTTCCCTTGATATAATACATCATAGTGCTTCACAGAAAAATAATACTCCTAACACCAAACAAGTATTTGGGTGACCACAGTTTGTCACTGTCAAGTACATAAGATTACCTTGAGGTTTACCAAGGCCACATATATCACAGTTGCTGATGTCTTCTCCATCATATATTGAATAACAATAGCTCTAGTTTCTGGTGGTGATGCAGGGAACAGTTTTGCCATTCTACCATTCAGGAAGTTGGAAAAAAGACAGTAATTTATCTTTCACAAATGACTTACAGAAGAATATCAAAACGTTAATCTAAACAATAATTTCTACTATATCAAGTGTCACCAATAGCACAAAACATGATCATGATCCCCTCAGATGAGGTTAAACACCTATGAGGTGTGTTAATGCTAAGCTTCTTGAGATGATGATTATGCTACTGTCCAAGTATTTGTATTTATTATATTACCTTCAGAAACTGGTATGCAACAAAGCATTCTCTTGGACCACTTCTATTCATGCTTGGCATTATTGTTGGAATCTTTCTTCAACATTTGGTATTTTGATGATATTACTTTTGGTGAGCTGGCCGTCATTGTGTATGACATCTTTTACACTATACCAGCTCTCGCATGGATATTGAATTTGAGATCAACTTGGGTAAGTCTGAGATGATCAATATTGAAAGTGATCCATCAAGATTCATTGATACCCTTGGTGTCATGCACTTGCTCTTGTGAAAGACTCAGGTGAGAACAAGAGAGAATGTCCAAATTCTTTGTCCTCTAACCTTTTACCAGCTGTGGTACAAGACCCTGAATATCAGGAATGAATGACTACACCTGCTTGCCACTCTCCTGGGGGTATTTTTATAGGAGAACTACTTCACTCACATGAAGTTGTATACTCTGTAATATGTTGACTGAACTTGATGTTACCATGTAAAGTGAAGCAGAAGTCATATGTAACATCAAGTTTAATGATATCAGCTCTTCTTGTTTGAAATAAGACTTGGCTTTCAGTCACTGATCAATATTGTCCTACCAGCCTACTTGTCATCATTGCTCTCCTGCTAGCCACACATCCATAAGGTTTTCTACTATATAATTTAGCCTGCAGTGGATAAGTACACTGGATTCTTTTGATTTTGAATTCAGGATAGTTTCAACATTTTTCACACTACCGTGAAGCAGCATAAACAGAGTAACATTAAATATAAAGCCATTTTAAACAACCTTCAAGCTTCAGTCAACAAACTTCAAATGGCTTGTCAAACTTCAAATGGCTTGTCAATGCACCAGTTTCCTGCCAAACAGTAGAGATTGACTAAATGCTATACCCCTGCTAAGTACTGGTACCCTCTTCAATAATGAATGTGTATATATGTGTAGCTTTCTATCTTGGCTTTTGCATATGCAAGTCTTAATTGTGTCACTATGGAGCTACTGTCAACCAACAGGGCCTACTTCCCTTCTCTTGTTTAATACAGTCCATCTCTCTCAGCATGTTACTTGCATTAGGAGAGGTTTCAATATAGCTGGTATCCTCTCCGAGTTAGAGCCAGCAGGTCTGAATCAGAGAGATAAATGCCCTGACAGCATAACAGTCTTCCCATTTGTGAGGGGCAAGTCCTTTATTTGGGATATTTACCTGTAGCACCTCTTTCACAAATAGCAATCTGATGTTGCCTGACAAAAAGAGAAATGTAAACTGGTTTTAAATTTTGTTCCTTGTCCGACAAATATTGTGCCTGTTGCAATCAAGACATTTGGTATGATTGGTCTTTTAAAGTGGTGAAACATTTGCCAAAAAAGTCTCCATAGCAATTCAATTCCATATTAAACCATGTGAAACCATCTAGCTGTTCTAGAGATTTTCAATCACAATCGTCCATATTAGATGATTGGCTGTTATCCCTCAAATTTAGTTTATTGTTTTGTTACTTCATCAGAAACTTTACCTATACAAGTCAATAATTATAAATAAAACAAATGATACTGAAACTAACAAAGGTCATTTCAACAGGAAATGTAGGCAAAATTCCTGCCAAATATGGTGGCATTATATCTAATAGTTTTGTTTGCATAAAAACAAATAATGATAGCATTAGGAAAATCAGTTTATAATAGTTACCAGTGAAAATTCAATCCTATTAGTTAAAAGAAACTTTATCTAAAATGTGAGGAGATAGCTTGGGATATACATTGTCAAGCAGTATGAACTGAAAGAGACTTTCTTTTTTATATTTTAATGACATTCTCTTTTTAAAGGTTTTTTTTTTCCTTTGCAATTTTGTTTTGAAAACATTTCTGACTTTTTCAGATAACTTCTTTAAAATGAAAGAATGATGCTTCTGTTGTGAAAAAATATTTAAAAAAATTTGGAATGTAAAGTATAAAAAAATATCAATTCTTCATAAATTTAACTTACACAAATTCATTCATATGATACTTGAACTAGTTAACAAAAATATCACCTTTGCTGCTTTTCAGTAATGTTCATCTTAAACAATGTATTTTTGTCACAAGAAATAAGTCGAAAAGTAACATCAATTTTACATGGGTTATGTAGTGATAATTTTCTCTTTTGTTGTGGTAGAAGTAGGAGTGGCTTTCTTTTTATTTGTCTGTATAAAAGATGAAAGAATAAACCAAACAGTAAAAATATATCTATATAGGTTTTGCAGCATTATGCAGATGACTGTAAGCAAGAAGTATGAAAATCTGAACCAAGAACCAGGTAGCCACATACAAGCTCAAAGCGCAAATAAACTTTGTTTATACAAACATTACAAGTTAAACAAGCCAAAGCAGATAAAGCATAAAATTCCATCTTAATTTATATGAAACAGAGTCTGATACTGGAGGAGGTATAACTGCTTACTCTAAAGATAAATGACTTGGCATTAGTCCTGATTCATAAATGAGGAAGACACACTTAACAATTTAGTTTTTCAGATTTAAGCAAGCACTTAAACAGAATGACTGTCAGTGGCCTGTATCCACCCCTAACAGTCTTAGTAGTTTAGAATTTCTACTGAATTTATGCTAACAAAATATGAGAAATAAAATAATCATGAAATGAAATGTGAAACATTTATTTGTATATTCACAGTTGAATGTAAAACAATCAATTTATTATACTCAGTATAATAATAATAATATATATATATATATATATATATATATATATATATATATATTGTCATTTCTGCAGTACTATTATTTATGAAAACCAGCAGGTGTGTATGTGTGCTGTTTGTAACATTCACTTTCATAAATTGTGTTTTTCTTTTTCATTAGTCATTATGATATTCTTGTAAAGAGTATTTTAAAACTGGGGCAATACTGATAATTGTAGTAGGAAAGGAATACTCCTAAGATTTTCTTACAAAAAGAAAATACAGCAAAATGAAACATGGATGGAAGTGAGAAAACTTATGTGCTCACCAAAAATCATTAACAGAAAGATTAAATGTTTTATTTTTAAACAACTTCAATAGTCATTTTCAAGTTCTAGTACAAAAATCCACATTTGTGAAAACACCTTTAAAAAAATAACTAGGAAAATGAAACAAATTACCTTTCTTTTCTTGACAAATGATGTTTAGAATTTTTAAAAATATGTTCCCATTTCTTAATGAAATGTCTAAATCTTAAACAAATATATATTTTTTCCATATTTCTAGAAGAATGAGAATAATCTGAGGAAAATATACAATATATGTTATTTCTATACAATAAGGACTAAATGTGCAGAAAATATAACCTTCTTACTTATTTCTTAATGAAAGGTCTAAATCTGAAGAAAATATAAGATTTTGTCATATTTCTTAATAAAAAGACTAAATCTGAAAAAAAATGAGACATTTTCTTGCAAGTAGTAGGAAAAATAGATTAGATATTTGAAAATTAAATGGGGACCCTGTGAAGTTTTTTTTATCAAGCACTTTCTCCAAACATGCTTGTATTGATGTTAAAAGAAAGTTAGCATTTCATTCTATCCACAGCAACAAAAAATAATAAATATGAACTTATTGTACACAAACACAAAATGAATAATTCTTACAAAAATAATAAAAAAATTATTCATTAAATATGACAGTATAATGGTTCAATAGATTGTTGCATTATATATATTTAGTTATTTACATTTGGCAGATGACTTTGACAGCAGTCAAGGAAGTAAATAAAGAAAGTGTATCATACATTTCTGATTCAGCTACTCTTTTCAAAGGTTACGTTATAAGTTAATAACTATAAAATTGAAAATAAAGTTCACTGGTAGCTTAGTTGTTTACTAAACAAAATAATGAGAATATTAGTCAAATTCTCAGTTTCATATTTTCAACTAATATGAAGTGGAATGATTATATTGAACCAATTGCTGGGTCTGCTACTATGAAATTTGGTTCAGTGTGTTGTGCCAGACAATTTTCTCACCAAAATCCATTTTGCATATTTATAAATCTATAATTCAACTATCCATGCATTAAATATTGCTGCCATATATGGTCTGGTGCTCCTGCTATATATCTCAAGATTCTTAACAAAATCCAAAGAAAGGTCTGTAATGTTATCAGTCATTTTCCCACTGCTGTAACAGGGTTTCTGTCTGCCTTTTCTATAAATATTTTCATGGCAATTATTCTGATGAGCTTTATTATTTATACCTCAAATGCATGAATTTAAGTGTAGTACTAAATTGGCAACTAGACTTCATCATTTTACAGTTGAAGTTGCTAAATGGAAATGTAAGTTCTATACTGTTAGTTCCTTTTCTCATACTTTTCATCCATGAAACTCTTTACCTGCTTCTTGCTTCCCTGTCACCTATGATCTTCAAAAATTTAAGTGAAACATCAATTACCATCTTTTATCTTCCTGAATCTTGTTCTTTTTGTTTTTCTTCTCACTAATGCCTTTCTCATTCTCTTTCATTCTCAGAAAGCCCTTGCATTTTATTACCACTATTGCTTTGCACAGGGTGAAACAAAAAAAAAAAAAGGAGAAAATATTCCCATCACTTTCAGTATATCAAATGGGAATAATATTATTATTATCACTATATAATAATTTTTTTTTTAAAAAGCCGAACAGTATCCAGGTCGAGAGATTAAAATTATACTTATCAAGCTCACTTATGAAAGTAGCAAATTATGAATTGCACAAAGAAAATTTTACAAGCAGATTTATTACAATGATAAAAATTGACATGAGTTTCCTTCTCCATAGTGTATTATGAAAACAGATATTAAATAGAACTTGAGATTTCTTGGTTACTAGTTTGCATGTGAACACCTGAGCTATACTTGTAACTGATGAGAAGAAAGATTAAAAGCAAAATAAGTTGAAATAAAGACATTATCCATATTTACTATCTTCTAAGACATATTTTATAAATTAAATTGTATTAATTACTGAAATCTGTTGCACACACTTAGTTGCCAAGCCTTAATGTTTAATCCTTTTACTGATAATTAGATACAGTGTAATATTTAAATATTTATTTTATTTTAGGGCAAACATTTATAAACCAAAAAATACAATAAATTGTGAGTAATTAAATTTCTTACTGATAAAATGAGAATGGGAAAAATGGTTTCAATAAGATTGAAAAGTCTAGAAACTATTGTTTCTGTAAACACACACAACTATATGCAAGTGGGAATAGGACTGATCAAATTGACCAAAAATATTCAGGTCAAGAGTGAAAATTTTCTACAGTGGCTGAAGATAAAAAAATTGCCAGCATATTCCAGCAAATAAATTATGCATGACTAATTAGCTGATTAAAACATTACTAAGAGAGAAACAATTGGAAAGGTTTCTGTTTTATTGGCATCAGTATTGTTGATATTATTATCATCATTACATGTTATAATTAGATGAGGAACTGCTGAAAAGCTCTGTTTGTTTCACTTCCTAAAATCTGACCAAAGAATTTTTCTATCCAACCCCATAATCATTATTATTATTATTATTATTATTATTATTATTATTATTATTATTATTATTATTAAGAGTTTTTACATTATTTCCACTTAAGTTTTCTTTGGATCATATTATAAATTTTTGATAAATTGAAGATAAACTAAAATAGGAAACTTTCAAATGAAATTTGTTTTATCAAATAGAGCTTTATTGTCATATTCATGATGTTTTGGCTGTTGTACACTGCAGCCTTCTTCAGGTGATCAGAATTTCAAACTGAACCCTTTATTTCATCCACCAGAGTAGATTGTTCTAGTTCTTTTTAAATGCATGTTGAAAGCTCATGGTATTTTGGACAAAGTTTTCAACTGATTCAGTCTTTCTTATCAAATTTCAAAATGGCCACACTTCTAGATCTTTTAGCATTAGGTGTTTCCCAGGGCTCTATCCTTGGACCTATGTTATTTTTAATTTTTATAAATGACCTTCCTGATGTCATCAGTTTTCAACCCAGTATTTATGCTGATGACACACATTATTTTGAATATTGCTGCCACATCTGGTTTGGTGCTCCTGTTATATATTTAGAGACCCTTGATAAAATCCAAACAAGAATCTGCAATGTTATCGGTCCTGACCTGGCATCTTGACTTTGGTCTCTTTCTCACTGCTATAACATAGTTTTCCTGTCCCTTTTCTATAAATATTTTCATGGTAATTGTTCTAATGAACTTTCCTTTATGATACCTAGATTTTATGAATTTAAATGCAGCAAAGTTTCACCATTAAGGAAAGGTAGAAATGCTAAAATTTGAATCAAAATCTGAGTTTTAACATTTTGATTTGAAATGTAACTGTCATTTTTTTTGTATTTCACCCTCACACCTCCCCACCACCCTTTTATATATCAGATTTCATCAATAAAAGTGGTATTAGCCTGAAGAAGTTCATTTTTGGAAGAAAATGTAGAAATTGTTTCTTTTTCTATTTTATCATTTATTTACCCACATAATATAAGTATTTCCTTTAAGTTAATATCTCTTCACAATAATTTGATTTGAACTATTTCATTTTATTTATTCAATAAAGTCAATTTACTACCCACAGAATAATAATGAGATAGTAGCAGTTTGCAGATTCCAAGTTCCAAGGATATTTTGCAAGGTAGAAATCTCAAGTCAACAGAGTGATTAATCCAAAATTCTACGCTAAGCAAAAGAAAAACATTATTACTGTTGATGATGAATGATGATGCAATCAATAATATTAACTTTCTTATCCTCTTTTGAAAGCTAAAAAGCTTTAGACCTTGAAAGTGTAGCTCAATATTTAAAACATAAGAATGCTAGCTAAAGGGTTTCAATTAAAAATGTTAATAATAGATAAAAAAAAAAAAAAAAAGATATATTTCAGTAAATGTTTTTGTTTATTTCCTTCAGAATATGACAGGTTAATATTTTCTCAAATCTCGTTAATATGTACTAAGAGAGTTTGTTATTAGCTAATTTTTTCATTTTTTTATGCTTTGCAGTTTTCTTTGATATTTGAATCCTCAAATGGCTATCAATGATGCTAAATGTTTCAAAAAGTATATGTTTAGTATATGAAACCCAGTAAAAAAATAAAGAAAATCTCACTTCACTATTCAAGTTCAGATGAGATGCAAGCAATGTTGACCACTCTTTTATTTAATCCAATTCACATTTGCTATAAAGTAAATTGACAGTGACAAGAGGAAGACAAATGTGGATTAAGACTAATGGATTAATGAGGAAAAAACAGCAAAAATAAAGTGAATGATTTCTTATATAATAGAAACTAAGTTACCATACCTTTTTACAACTATATCTTATAGCACTGAAGTTTGAAAATGCTACAACAAACCAATGTTTTTTTCACAATTTATGTACTGCAAGACAATTTTTTAAAAACTATTATTCACCTAATACAAGAGCCACTCAAGGTAGAGTGTTATTGAATCAGGTTGTTTTATGGACATAAGATATGTTGATTATGAGGATATATAAAATAGACAATGGTTTACCTGAGACTTGAAAGGAAAAAAACTGTCCAAATGGAACTTCCTTCTTACTAGTGGAATACAAGGGAAATGAGGATGATTGAATCATGTTATTGGGGGGGGGCTTAGCTATAAAGGTCTGAACTTGTGGAAGTAGGGAATTTTGCTCATCAGAACATTTTCCATGAAAATAGTTATAGAGTAGTGATATTCTTGCAGCATAGTTGTAGGCTATATAAATGCTTTTTAACTCTTTGGGGGTTGGAAAGAGAAGATTGGGTAGCTCCAGTCCAGATATGGTAGCAGTACTCAATTTTTCATTTGAGCTGACTCTTGTAAAGTGGTTCATGGCAAGTGGAGTTTGGTACTTCCTGGAGCAGTATAAAGATCCAACCATTTCACCAGTGTATTTAGCAATGGATTGTATATATAAGTACCACTTTGAGATTTGGGGTATTCTTGAGTCCCAATAGGCACTAAAAGCAAAGAGTCTCTTTAAGAGTGCAACCATTCATCCAGACTGGTAAAAAAATTAAAGTCAGCTAAGTGATGATAAAAAGTTATTAGCTTGATTTTTGAGGTATTGAAAGTTACAATCTTGTTTTCTCCTCATTGGGTTGTTAGAGCTAGGTTAGATAAAAGATCATCTGCAGGCTCTGGTCAACCAACTGTGGCATCATCTGTATAAATATTTACTAACAATCTTGAATGTTCTTAGAGAGATCAATAATATAAAGCAGAAAGTGAGTAGAATTGATTAATAAGCACTGTGGGATTCCTGCATTGATCTCACGGGCTTCATAAGCCTAACCACTGATCTTCAAAGACCTAACTAACAGGAAGGACTTGAGGATTGCAAAGATTCTTAGAGATTCTGTAAATGGAGAGTTTGTATGATATACCTATAACCCCTATGCCAAAGGACTTTGAGATATCTAAGGCAATCACTCTCATAATTTATTATCAAATGTCCCACTGATTCTGTGCATTATGACAGCAGTGGGTCTAGAAGAGCAAAATCTATAATGCTTGTTGCTCTGAGGTTATTTTTAATGAGGTGATCAACAACCTTCTTGTTGGTGATAGCCTCAGAGTGTTTGCTGATGCCATGAAGGAGGTGGATGGGTTGATATTGAGTACAGGGATGAGCACTGCACTGCATCATTGAAGAAAGGGTAAAACCACTGACACCATCCATAGATTTGACAAATATTTCTCCTTTAGTCAGCAGCTAAACAATTTTCTCAAGTTTGGTGATAATACTGAGCTAAGGTTCTTAAGGACAACTACTGAGATTTTATCCAGACCAGTTGCCTTCTAAGAGTAAAAACTGGAATCTTCCCATGCCATGATAATGATATCACAAAGTTTGTGCTTCATGAGAAGAATCAACTCAGGTAGAAGATGGCTCTTGTCATCTAACATGTAGTTAAAGGCAAACTCTATTGCCATGTGCTTATCCTTAGATATGATAACCCCAGAGCCATTTATAATAGTAGGCACGGATGGTTTTCCTTTACTGAGAATTTTGCTTGAGATTTTCCATAACTCATGAAAGCCAAGTCTTTTGTTTTCAATTTTGGCTTGGACTGACTGCACATAGCTGTCATTTGCACTTTCCACAACTCTCTTGCATTGATTGTGGCCAGTCCTGAATGCAGCAAGGGTTCCCTGTGATAAAGATTGTAGTTGTGATTATGGTGAACTCTGGCTGCAGCACATTCTTAAAAGAAATAAAAATTATTTTGGCTTTTTAAAAGCAATAATAAAAAACTGAAAAGTTTTTCCTTGAGTAAAAAAAAAAGGTGCTGCTAATTGAGTTTACATGCTTTATATAATTCATATTTATGCATCAATTAAAATTATATTACCAGGAAGTGTCAGAAAACAAAAACAGTGAACAAATAAAATTTTCACTTCATAATCTATTAGGATGAGTCATAAGTAATTTCCTCTTTTGAGAAACAAATGTATTGATAAATATATCATCCTAACTACTATTCATATATGTCAGTTAAGAATAAATTTGGAGTACACTAACATCAGACAATGATCAATGCAAAAAGCAGTGGATGGACAAGGATAAATCTTCACAACTGATCATAAAAGCTGAGGTCTATGCAAGAAAGGTAATGTTGTGTATGTGGTATGAATATCAGCTTATTAATTTAGAGTTCTTAAAAATGCAATGAAACACTAAATGCACATTTATATGTTCAGCAATGGCAACGTCCATAAATATTTAGTCAAAACAAACCCTGCACTCATCAATAGGAAAAATGTTGTTCTCTTCCATGACAATGCAAGGTTGCATATAACAAGAATAACGCAGGAAAAGATTTTGGAACTTATTTGATCTATTCTACCCACAACCACTATATTAACCTGACCTTGTACTAAATTATTATAACCATTTTCGATTGCTGCAAAATGTTAGATAGGGAAAACATTCTCTAATGAAAACCAGATTCAAGATTTTTTTTAACATTTTCACATCAAAACAAGCAATATTTTACACAAAACTTATCAAAAGCTGCCTGATAAGTGTAATTACAAATAATAGTTATATAAATGAATAAAATGCAATTATACTTTATTTTCTGAAGAATAAATTTGATAAACAAAAATAGAAATTATTTATGACATCAAAATCATATTTTTTCAAGCATTCTTCATAAAAAAAGTTACTTTGTAAAATGTATGAACATTTTTATGGCTTTCTATTACAACTGAAAGGAGAAATAATAATAGTAATAATAAGGATATATTAATTTATATCAAATTTTGTAAGAAAATTACTGAAAAGCAATCACAATCCTCATTTGAAAATTTATAATAAAAAAATTACCTAAATTCCGATACCTACATTCAAACAAAATAAATGCTGACTGTGTTTGGATTTTTGAGCTTAATTTCCATTGCTAATTAATTTTATTCTTTTTGTGCAGTAGTAGCAGTAGTTGGCACCTGCTTACATCGGAGCATCATCAGCTCTCCTTATTCCCTTTCTCCCCTCTAGTGGTGGTGGAGATGGCTGTGAAGGTCCATTCTACTCCTGAAGAGTCATGAGCAGGAGTCACAGAGGAGTGTGGGTTGGCCCTCCTGACAGCATGTCACAGGTCCTCTTCATGTTGATGGTTTGACTCAAAAGTCTGGGTCCCTCCTCAAATGGCCCTACACCAGGAAAGTCGATTTGCAGCAACGGTTTTCCAGGTCTCAAGGTTGATATGTCAGGGTTGTTTTGGTCCTCCACTTAGCCTCTTGTGAGGATGATACATGGGAGTCAACTGGGACACATTCTGGACACATGACCCACCCAGCAGTGGCAATGTTGAAGGATGGTAGTCTCTGATAACTATAATCAAATATTCAAGTGTAATGTCAATCAACATATTCTGATACCTTGATCTTGTTCTCTTGTCCTTCTCTTTATTTTCTCCCCAAACACACCTCTTTACTCTTGTTCTCTACCCTCTGTAACCTCCTGCATGCTAGTGGCACTGCCACCTTGCTTGGGGTAAAATGCTTAAAAAAATAATGACACATAATAATTTGGGTTTTGTTACACTTGAAACATTTTCTAATTTCATTTTGTTTAAAAACTGAAATAAATAAATTTTATAAATAGATTATTTTTTCTTGTTGCCAATATTAACATTTTAATTAAAGCACTTCAACCAACATTAAACAGAATTACAGATTATCAATAAATACACCAAATATTTTGTTGAATTAATGGTTCTTATCTTATTCTATATTTGTTTATAGATGTCATATTTTTATTTTGACATTTATCAACAAATTCTGACAGAATCAATTCAACATAAAGCAACAGAAATTGTAATATTAATGAAATAACTGATAAAAGAATTAGTAAAAGGATATCTAATTCTTAATCCTAAGAAGCAATTTTTTTAAAAACTTAATAACATTAATATTCCTGAAGACAAGTAGGATAAACATTAAAAAAAAAGTATGAGTAATATGTAGAATGCAACTTTTCAGTCACTGTTTCTTAAAAATAATAAAATGGAAATAAAATTAATCTTTAAATTGTAATGTTTTTTTAATTTTTATAAACCCTTCATGCAAAATTTAATAAAAATTAACTGGTAATTTTAAAGATTCAAGTGCTACATATATTTACAAAAAAAAAGCTTTTTATTCAGAAAGTTGTTTTTTAAGCAGTGGAACTATTGGAATATTGCCTATATTAGATATTTCATGAAAAATGAGTAATTAGCTTTTCATTTGGAAATAGTAAGATTCTGAATTTTCCTATAAGCAAAACAAGTGTTTAATAGAAATTCTGGCTTTTTTAATTTATTGAAAAAAAATCAACATTATGCTTTGTTACTGATGATGTGAATATACAAAAATAAAATTGGTTAATATACAGTTTTCATACAGACAATATCCAATAATAATGCAAATATCAGAAAAAAATTTCCTACATATCTCGAGACTTAATTATATGCTTTTGTATCTCATTGGTTTAATAGTAATTAAAACTAATTTTTTTTAAGTTAGATTAGTTCTACTGAAGCTCAATAAGCTATCATATATCAGATGTTATTATTTTAACCTTATATTTTCAAGATATTTTTAGTTTAGTTCTTTTTATCTTCAGCAAGCATCTAATCAGTTCCTTCCTAAGTTCCTTCCTCAAAAAACTAGTTAAGATCATCAAGAATACATCCACAAAATCTTTTCACAGATTTTACTTATATAACATGTGGTATTTAGTTTGAAACCATTTAGACTACTGTTATTAACCACTGAGCACCTAGAGGTGGTCTTGTCTTTTCAAGTCTTTCCTATTTTTCCTCATTTTCAACATTAACTTTATGGATAATTTTCTCCATTTTATTTTGTAATTAGGAAAAAAAAAGAGATCTGAAAATAAATGGACTGATAATAGACTTTCCAATAAAAAAATCTATTATCAAACCAAATCTGAAAGCAAATGTTTGCATGTTTACTTGCAGCCCATCAATCATTAGAAAGTCAGTGTCAAAAACTACTCACAAGATGAGAAGGAAGTAATTCGCACAAGATTCAACATTGCTGAGATTGCAGTTTTTTTTATATATATGAAGCCTTGATTTACAGTCAAGAAAGACTATAGTTCTACATATGAAAATACCATGTTGCTCATTGATATCAAATTAGTTATAATATAAGATCAGGGAAGAAAAAATATAATTATGAATTTCAATGCTAATACAGTAAGATTTTATTTAAAGAAACTGCTTAATGTAACAATTAATTTGATGTATAGGTTGTTAATAAACATGGATATTTAGCTATGCATTTTTCTTTTTTCCCAATTATTTTTACAATTTCATAGATTTACTTCTTACAGTTAAAATAGATCCAATTCAGTTTCCCTATCAATTATGAACAAACAAGTATTTATAACTCATTGTATTATTTACTGAAGTATTTGGTCAGTAAATATTTTACTTATTCATCTTGGATGAAAATATTTTTGTTGTTCCTCCAAACATATTTATAAAGAGTTAGTCATCTTATTTCATCATAGTAATCTTTCTTCATTACAAACGGTATCATGTTACAGAACCAACTAGCTAGTTTTAACAGATATAAATGCCTCTCTAACATTCTTTTCTTTCTATATGCCATGTACTTTCAGGACGTAGGCGATCATGGTTCTCCACCTCTCTCTATCCCTTGTAGCTCTCAACAAGTTCCCTTCCTCTGCCACCTCCCCCAGACCATGTTCTGTCATTCACTTGCTTAAAGCCTCTAGGTATGTCATGTGTTGTTTTCCCTTGTCCCTCTTTCCCTCTATTCGACCCATGAGTATCAGATTCTCCAGGCCCTCCTTCCTTATGTGTCCCAGAAACTTCAGCTACCTCTTCCGGATGTTAAGTATAAGCCACCTCCTTGTTTGCATCCTCTCATCATTGTTCACACACTCGGTCCATGATATCCTTAGCATCCTTCTGTAGTACCACATTTCCATTGCCTCGAGTCTCTTCTTTATCTCTGAGGGAATCGTTCAACATTCACTGCCGTAAAGAAGGACAGATGTCACATAACAGCTCAGTATTCTTTTCTTCATTACCAAAGAAATCCTCCTGTTTCGCAATACTCTGCCCAGCTTTTGGAATGCATCCTTGGCCATCCCAATACATCTACGGATCTCAGTATCCCATTTACCATCATCCGTCAGAACACTTCCCAGATATTTAAACTGCCGAGTCTGCTTGATTCTAGTGTTCCTGATCTGAAAATCGCATTTCGGCCTCATCCTTTTACTAATGACCATGCATTCTGTTTTCTTGTAGTTTGCTTAGTCCCTTCTTCACACTCCCTGTCACTACCTTCTGTAGGAGATTTTGTAATTTCTTTTCCATGTCTGCTATTAGTACTGTGTCATCTGTGTATCTTATGTTGTTAAGATTATGGCTGCCAATGCTAAATCCCAGTAGGGTTTCCAATTCTCTCGGTATTGCTTCACTGTATAGGTTGCACAGGTCGGATGAGAAGACTCACCCTTGCCTTAGCTTTCCTTTTAGGTGAGTGTCTCTTAACATCAACTCATCATTTTTAATAGAGCTTCAGACATTCAGTCAACAATCATTTTGAGCAACTCAGAAATAACAAGATTTTATATTAACAAAGGTAGCCATGTGTGGCATTGACAGACAATTACCAATTATACAATTAATGCATTAAAATGAAAAAAAAAACAGTGGTTTCCTGTAAAGGTTTACTGTAAACATTAATATTGTGATATTAAAACCAAATTAGCTATTTTCTTATCTCTCTAGTCATATACAAGTCTTTTGGCCTCTAATTTACAAAAAGAAAGGGTGATGTAATTTGCAACTAAACAGATATATGAAAAAATAAACCCTTAAAGAGAGGAATTAATTAGAGAAAAGTTTTCTTTTAAATACCTTTTTAAATATTTGCAGATAAATGTTAATTTTCCTTTAGAGCAAACAAAAAATTACTCAAATAAAGATATTCAAAGATTCTTTCAAATTAAACATTTTTATTATTTTTAACACAATATTTCTGTTGATGTTTTTTCTAGATTTTTGCAATGCCTTGTTTTAGGAATTTTTAATTTAATCCATAGTCAAATTTTCATACCAGAATCCATTTTGCATGTTTATAAATATACATCTGGTCTGATGCTCTTGCTATATATTTGAAGATTCTTGAAAAACCCCAAAGAAAAGCCTGTAATGCTATCAGTTATGACTTGGCATCTTGACTTCAGTTACTTTCCCACTATCTTTTCTATAAATATTTTCATGTCAATTGTTATAATGAGCTTTCTTCTTGGTACCTCAACAGCATAAACTTAAGCATATTACTTGATTGGCAACTAGGTCTCATTGTTCTACTGTTGAATTAGCTAGATGTAACTAAGTTCTAATAATTTTTTTTCTTGCACATCTCACCTATGAAACTTTTTTCTAGTTTCTTGCTTTCTTGTCTTCTACAATCTTCAAGAATTTAAATGCAACATCAATTGTCATCTTGTCTTCCTGACTCCAGTTCTTATTGTCCTTTCTCCTCACTAATGTCTTCTCATTTTCTTTCACTCTCAGTAACCCCTTACATCTTAGAAGCATTATCACCTTGCTTGGGATGAAATGATTACAAATAGTATTATTCCCGCCCTGCCACTGCAAATAAAAATCCTAAATAAGTAACTAAACTTTAACATAATAACTCAGCATGGATATATCAGATTACAAGTTTGTACTTTAATTCTTATTATAAGTGATGCTAAACCAACAAAATTTTAATTCTCATTAGAGATAGCATCCAACTGAAAGCAATCATGAATTACTGAAAAGTTTATTAAAACATCACTAAAGGGAAGAGATAGATACTGTTAGTTTGTAAAGTGCTCTATACATATATAGAGAGATAAACAGCTAAAACAATAAGCATGTTTTTGAAGATGTCCCAACATCAGTTGATTTACAAGACATAATACATAAAATACCATGCCAATAAGCATCAGATTTCTTTTTAAAATCATAAAAAGCAAAGGTTTAATCCTTTTGTATATGTATACATATATTGTAAGATCACTCAAACACGTGACAACAATTTGTAAGATATGAGAAATATAAGCAAAAAATCAACTGATGATGAGTCACTTTAACTTTCAAGGATATTACTAAATGCAGAAAATTTATAATGAATCAGAAATAATATCAATAAAAGATAAGCAGTTTATTAAAAAAAGAAATAAAAATTCTGGCTAAACAAAAATATCACTTACTTAAAGAGTGAATCATTCAAAATTCTAAAAGCTGAAGAAACTTACCTGAAGAAAGAAAAAAATCTGTTATTGCACTGGATAACAATAAGATCTTTAAATTCTTTAAAAATATTAATTTTTCATATCAGCCAAATAAGCTATTCTCAAGGTCATGAGCATTTTACTTTCTCTAGTGTATGTATTGAGTTATATTTTATAAATGCTCATGTCTTATTTTCATGCAAGATCCTGTCATTGATGCACAAAAACCCAATCTTATTGTGATGGATAAGCAATTGTCAAATTACTGATTTTGTTGTTCCAGATGATACAAGAGTGGATCACAAAGAAACTGAAATGATTTTTTAAAAATACTAGTATCTGGCTAAGGCTTTGAAGGAAATATAAAACATGACATTTGAAGTAATTCCTGTAGTAATGAATTTGCTTGGAACACCACCTAGAAATTTGAAAAAATACTTAGGGAAAATTGAAATTGAAAGCAAGATTGTAGAGTGCCAGAAAACTGCTATCATTTACTTTGTGAGGATTCTCTGAAAAGTTCTTGAGTTGTGAAGTGTCATGTTGACACCAGGCCACAAGAAAAGAATTTCCATTGACTACATCAATGTTCAACACAAGAATAATAAAATGGAATACAACACTAATCCCCAAGCACTTCAAAAGTAAAAGTAGATGTGATAACTCACAAATCAAAAGTGGAATACTTCAAAGATAATCTTTTTCATATTAATTATTCTGTACTACATTAATATATCTCTCAAATGAGCTAAATAACACAGGTCATGGATGTCACATATTAGCTTATAAATCACTTGCTCTACACAAGTGATTTGAAATTGTTTGACAAAAATCATAATGAACTCAAAGGTATGTTAGTAATGGTAAAAGAAATTCAATCATGATAACATCATAGAATTTGCCTGAGACAAATGTGCTAAGGCAACCTTTACAAGAGGGAAATCAGTACAAACAACACTTATTAAATTGAATAATGAAACCATTCATGAAATAGATGAGGATGATCTATACAGATATGTTTAAATCAATAAAGGAGAAAAGATCCAGTATCATAAGTGAAGGTTTTAGATGAATAAAAGGAATAAACAAAACTGAGCTAAATGCACAAAATAAGTTTGATGCAATGAACACTTTAGAAATATTTATTGTTACATATTATTTTAATGTGATTAATGGGAATTTTGACAAAATGTGAAAAATAGATAAAAGCATGAAAAAAACTTCTAACTATATATAAAATGCCTCATCCCAAAACAGATGTACATCCTTTAGATCTCCTGAGGACAGTTCGAAGTAGAGGATCAATCTACACTAGAACTAACACACAAAATCACAACTAGAAAGCTTGAAAGATATCTACAACTAATAAATAACTGGCTGTTAAATCTTGTTGACTATTTTGAATCAAAGTAAAAAGCTGCATTCAATAAAGAAAGCTAAAAAATTAAAACAAAATCTACAATTAAATGATCAAAATGAAGTACAAAGAAAAATAATGACAAAGGAGGCAAAAAACATGAAACAAAAAATCCAAAATTAAGAACCTAATCAATCCAGAACCAAGTGAGAAGAAAAACACTTACATAGCCAATACTCATTGCAAGCACAAATTCCTGATATTGACAAAAATTTGAACCAGCAGTGGTTGTAGTGCTCTGGGTTGAAAGCAGAAACTTTATCCTAACAACAAAAAAATCACCAACAGTTCTTGATGGTAGTGGTATTAAAACTTGGTCTTTACTATTGTTATGGGAACTTACCTATAACAATAATGGACTCTTCCTAACACTATAAATACTGCACCTCTCAAGAGGTATAAAGAATGAATGGTGTAATGAGTCGAGACAATATTAGTTCACTCTAAACCAGACAGACAGTCATTACTAACACTTTCAACTTCTTGTACTATATTTCTGTTGAAATGTATCTTTGTTATTCTACTCTTGTGTTCATGTTGTTCTTCCTTGGTTCTAACCTTGGACCATAACTGTGGTGCGAGGATATTGGACCATAACAACTATGCATATCAACTGGCTACACTATATAAGCTAATAAAATAGATAGTCACAAAAAAAACTTACAATGCTATCTTATAGGCATACTCTTGAGTAAAAGAAAATCAGTAAAATAATTTCAAAAGCTTTCCAAATATAAAGATTTGAAAATAAAAATTACAAGAATGTAATTAAACACAATCAAAATTCCAATAATTGTAATATGATTTAGAATATTGATCCACACACTAAGAGAATTCTAAGAAATCCATCTTTATCTGAAATACAAAAGATTGAGTAAATGAGTACTATTCATATACAAAAACTATTTCAAGCTAACATACTCAAAACCTCCATTAGAAAAACTTTACTTTACCTTAGGTCTAAGGTGAAACACTTGTAAAAAGTTTTACAAACAGTATATCAGAAGAATAATAATAATAAATTTTTTTGAAAAGAATACAAACACCACCATGATAAAGTGATCTCACATCTGCAATATGAACTTGAAGACAAGCAGAAATGGTAACACCACAAACCAGAGAAGGTGATCAAAATGATCAAGTCAAGATCTTATGACATTTCAACCACATCTTTAAGGCCACCAAGCCAGACATCACTGTCATTGAAAAAAAAAATTCCCTTCTCACTGATGTGGCTATTCCTGGTGTCCAAAATATCATGGTCAAAGGAACTGAAAAGCTTAAAAAGTACACCAACCTATTAATTGAGGTTGCCAGAATGTAGGATTTATCAGGCAACTATTGTTGCAGTTATCATTAGGGCATTTGAGTCTATACCACCAAACCTAAAAACCAATATTCAGAAAATCAGAATAAAGCCTAGTATCCCATCACTTCAGAATTCTCTGGCTGTTTGGCTCTGCAAATATTCTGTGAAAGGTTCTATCTGTTTGAGGTCATATGACTTGATGGAGAATGCCAATAATGCAAAATCTCCAGTTGAAAATGAAAAACTGTATGGAAGAAGAGATGATAATAATAATAATATAACAGACATGGTTTCTGATCTTAAATGATTAGAAGTGTTAACATGTACATTTTATCTTGATGAATTAAGATTGACTACAGTATATATCCTGTTCAGTAACATAGATTTGCTTGTCAGTTGTCGGACCATAACCAGTTGAATATGTTGTTAATGAGCAGGACTAGTAAGAGAGTATCATTATCAAGTTTTGAGAGAGGGTTGTTTTTAAGCTTAAAGAATGAGACAGCAAAGGTGACTTAATAGTCACATCTAGATATTTGGGATCAAAGTCCATCTTAGCAGAATAGGTTACTTGACCTGAAGATATTTCTAAATGTTCTGCACCTATAAATTGCTTTTATCAAAACCTCTCACCATATTACACACATTTGGTTGTGAGGCATGTGCCTAGTATATCATTATAAGACTGGGTGTTATGATGACTATATTAAGCTTCATATATTTGCACCACAACATCACTTTGTTGGTGTGCTTCTCTCTCACTCAATAATAATAATATAATAATATTCTTTTTTTTTTTAGCTTGTTGACTACTTGACTGATGAACAAAACCATTACCCATTTCTTAAGGCAGTTTCCTGATTGAGACTCAGCTAGCAATGTACCAAAGAAGAAATTTTAAAGGAACTTTTTTCATAATAGTAATAATAATTACTATTATTATTATTATTTCTTCATATACATAGATATTAAATTAAATTAAACCAATCAATCAATTCAAACCCATCTATTTTCATATGGATGATGATTTCAACTGCTCCACAAATACTAACTCTGTGGTGGACCCCACTGGAGAGGGCATGATATGAAACCATGGCCCAAGCATCCCCGTATCGTAAATGATGAAGGTCACAAGAGGCCCGCTAACGTTTTTCATATTAAAGACATTAAATCTGACAAGGTGAAACAAAATGGACAAGAGAATGAGGATATGTATGATTAATGCTAAGTTTATTTTATAAAGAAGAGACGATGGGATATATTGGTCTGACAATCATGGTAATGATGGTTAGACTGGTTGTGTCGATGGTTGGACTCGAGGTGCAGACGTTCCGGTCATGTCAACAGTTAAACATTGAGGTCGACGACGGGATGCTGAGGTGCGTTCATTCCGGTTGTGTCTACAGTTGGAGTTGAGGTGCAGACGTTCCGGTCGTGTCGACGGTTGGATGTTGCAGTGCAGGCATTGCTGGTCGAGGTCAGTGTTGAAACCTCCCATAGTAATTACAACTGATAGTATATAGGAAAGGTTGGTTGGTCATCGCAGGTGATCGATGCTGGTCATTGCAGATGATCGCTGCTAGTCGGCTGGTTTGGTTTCAAACTGGACATGTCGGGAAGAAACGGGGAGCTGACGTTGCGATGTTGTTGGGCATATTGAATGTCCAGTGCTGGCGTTGCATGTCTGCTGGTCGAGTTTGATATCGAAACCTCCCATAATAATCATAACCATAGTGTACGGGAAAGGTTATGAACAATGTGCGGGCAGCCAGTAGGGACGGAATGCGAGAATCGAACATGGGCAAGGAGCCAGAAGTAAAGAGGCAAAGTAAAGAGAGATAGATCCAACTCGCATCCAGTTGGCAGACAAAAAAAAAAAAATGAGAGCATAACTTGATACGCAGCCCGGATTGGCATCCTGGCCACAAAGGCCAGGAGCCTGCGTACCGATCATTCTGGTGTTTGGGTACCGACTGTTCAGACGCCTGGGTGCTGACCCCTTGAATTCAGCATGAAGTCACTGTGTTATGTTAACGAAGACAAACCACAGACACGGTCTCGCAAAAATGCTAAAAAAATCTCTCAAAAAATGAGCTGAGATTCTATACAAAAAAACAAACTAAAAAATGCTAAGGTATATTACAACTAGTTTTGTAACACCAACGGAACTAAAAAGTAATTAGCTCAATTCTAGAACTAAATTACCAGTGTGTAGGGAACATGATGTCAAGGTCAAAAAGCCCTGCTCTCTTCCGTTTTAGGGAGTGGCCAAAAGTGGCCGTGACAACTCTGATATTCAAATCTACTATATCTTTACAACTACATTGTCTGTTAAAAATGTATGGGATATCCTTAAAAATGTATACACATCACTGCAATTAATTTGTTTTTTTAAGTTCAAAATTTGCTTTAAAAATGGATTATTATTTAAACAATGAAAATTTGTACTGAAGTGGTATTGCAAGTGTGAAAAGAAATTTCAAAGACATAAAAGTTTATTAATAACCAAAGTGTATACACATTTTTGATGATATAAACTTCACAAGATGTTATAAAATGCACACATTAAAATTGTTAATAACAGTTATACTTATTTTCTTATATATTTATATTTTTATAATTGAAAAAAAATGTAATAAAATGAGATATTATTTCAAGTATCAAAAATATCTGGTAATGTGTGTAGATATCATTTTTAGGAAGTCATTGTTTCCAACATGAGTAGTCATGACATTTTGTTTAAAAATTTTTTTTTAGAAAAATTATCTCTTGAGTTTAGTCATATAGTAAAATGCATATAAAGATGCACCGGCTGGAAACAATCCATCTATTTATTTATGCTTTTCTATTTATTATAATCAGTTCTTTTTCATCATTGTATATTACAACCCCCTGCTAACATACATATGTAATATTTGCATATAAAAGCTCATATATAACTTAAAAGTCAACCATTTCATAGAGATAAAACTGAAAATACTAAAATTTGCTTTTAACCCAAATTGTTGATGGTCCCAATCTGGTAAACTGAATTAATAAGAATTTGTAGGAGGCTGAACAAGTTATTTCCTAGTTAAACAATATAGTTTTTATGTAAATTTGGGTTTTTTTCAAATATTTTACAGAATAATCAATTATCATTATTATTATTATTGACAATACCAAGAAAACTTAATTTAAATCCTGAAAATTTGAAAACCAAGATAAAACAAGCAATTTTAAAACTCATCTTTATTACATTTCTCTTCTAAAATTAAAATAAGAAAGTACAAAATAATTTTAAAACCTTAAAACTTATTTGTTTCTGTCATTCTCAAATTGATTGTTTCCTTCAAGTATTGTAATAATTTAGGAACATATTAAACACACTCACAGAATGAATACATTATAAACCACTGCTAACACTACACTATACAAATTAATTGAGTTCTCATAATTTACTGACAAAATTTCCTGAGGAATAAGGATCCATACATCTGGAATTCATCAACAGTCAATGATGTTATATTTACAAAAATACTTATCACACCAGATCAGTGTTTTTATCAATACTAAAGTGATAAGAAAGATGCAAATTTATTGGGTTCATTCCCTTTAAAGAAAAGAAGCCTGAAGACAAGGAAGGTCCATTTTCTTCATTGCAACAAGCTGAGGTTTAAATTGTAAATTATTTCAGAAATTAAAGATAATAAAACATTTTCAAATATTGTTATTCAAAAACTTTTCAAATTATGAAATAGTTATTATCCATGCATGTTATATTTTTGTATTTCATGGTTTTATCAAATTGGCAAAGTGATGAGAGTGAAAAATACAACTACATAATGAAATCTGTTTATTGTAAGAATAAACATTCTCTCAGCATTTTTTAAACAGCAGAAAAGAATAAATTGTTCTAAAAGAAAGTAACATTTTTATAAATACAACTAATAAAATCAAGTAAATATTTATTTACTAAAATATCAAATATATGGAATGAAATTAAACATTTAACTTTACAATGAACAACAAATAAAATTAATGAGAAAGGTAAAACACAAAAATTGAATGAAAGCACTAAAATATGTATTTCTATTTTTATCTGCTTTTTATGCTTACATAAAGTGTAAAGCAGAGGAATAAAATCAAGATATAGATTAATGTAAAAGCAATAAAAGGGAACAACCTTTTGAAAAAGTGAAATTGGAGAGCATTTCCTGAGAGAATAAGGATGAAACTAAAGAAAGAAAAGATGGTACGAAGGAAAAACAGAGGAGGAGGAGGAAGAGATATAAAAGAAAACAAATAAAGAAGAGACAAAGGAAAAATAGAAGTAGGAGGAAATAAAAAAGTAAAAGATAAGCGATGTAAATGAGGAAGTATGAAAAAATAAGAATTAGAAAAAAGAAAAGAGACAAAGAAAAGGAAAGGTAGAAAAAAGGATGAAGAAAAAAATCAATAAGAAAGAGAATGAATACACTGGGTTTGCAAAAAAAGGCAATGAATGTCAATCAATAATCTAATATTCATGAGCAGATAAATGATAGTTTGTGGTTACTTTTACCCAACATTGTTCAAGGAATATTTAAGCACCAAGAATAAAACTTAGAGTTAATGATTCCATGAGATCAACATATCCAGTCAATGCATTGAGTATTCCTATGAATATGGGGGGGGATAGGGGGGGAATGGTGGACTCTCTAGTTGCGGACGATAAATGAGGGCTCAGTATGGACATGCATGTGTCTTCTGAGGCTTGCAGGTATTTTACAAACTTTTAGACAGATGGAACATGTGGTTGACCCATTTTGCTCAAGTGCTTGAGAATCAATTGCTACATGTTTCCATGAGTGGCTCCCAGGACCTGCTTTACTGCATACAACAAAGCCACACTGGCAGGTAAGGCTATCATTGAGAGGAACAGTATACTGCCAACTTGGTTTAATATTTGCACACAGTTGATCCAAATGTTCAAGTCAGCCTCACTCAAACACTTTGTATAGATGAGAAGCAGGACAGGTGCCAACTCCTTTGCTCTGATACTTTGTTTTCCCAGGAAGAAAAGGGTATGCTGCATTACTTCAGATTTGTCTTTGAGCCTATCTTTGAAATGCAGAAGTAGCCTTCCAACTAAGCTGCTTGATAGAAGCTGACAAAGAGTTGTTTTGGAAGTCTGCTACTGCTCATACAAGAAAGATGTCCTGCCCACCCAAGTTGGATTTCCATTAGGATGATTTCAGTACTTGTTATGTTACATTTAATCAGAACTTGAATGTATCTAATGTGATCAGTTTTTCTGTTGCAGGTGGTATGTAGGCAACACATATAGAAGGCATCAAGTTGATTTATGTATCATTGCTACAGAGTCCAATATTCTGCACCAGAGTGTAGGGATGTCAGTAATACTGATTTTCACACATCAATTTTCACCTTTAATGAAACATCACAAGAATTCCAAAGCATGTGCTAAAGATTACTGAAGGCAGAACTAGCCTTTCCAATCTTGAAGTCAATTTCTTTGTCCATTTTAGTATTGTTGGATACAATGGAGCCAAGATAGAAGAATGAGGAAACAGTTTTCAAGTGTGTGTATATATATATATATATATATATATATATATATATTGTTTAAAATTTGTAATATTTATGAGATAGTGTGTTTATAGATCTACAGTATATAGAAATCAGGACATAGAAATCAATACACACACAGTGTTGATTTTTATGTGAGTGTATGTGTATATATATATAAATATATGCATGCTCCTGAAAAAAAATTATTTTGGTTGAGCTCTCAGGGAGGAAATGTGAGTTTTAAACAGTGACTATTACTGCTGCTAATGCAAGACTCTTTGATAAAATAAATCGAGTTCTCCCAGTCAATGGCGTGTTTATCTAAAAATAAATACATTTAAATTCACCTTCATAAGTGCTATTTGCCAATGGCTTAGGTGTAGATTCTCTGACTGATACCAAATCAGTCAGGTTGCCATCCTAGCTTGAGGCAATCTGATGTCTAGCCACACTGATGAGCTGTAAAACAGCAAAACAGTGTCTGTGGATGACTATATATATATATATATATATATATATATATATATACACACACACACACACAATTTTATTATAAGAGATTATAAATTAAACATATTGAAATTGCTACATAAAAGCATTCATGTTTCAATACTTTGAGTCTACTTCTTCAGGTGATGGTAAGTAACTGGTGATTAAATGAATTTTTACTTATTTAACTTAAATAAAAAAAAATAATATATTGCTCTACTTTGTATTAGGTTGGTGCAAAAATAATGTCGTTTTCTCACATATGTTACTATGTGAGAAAACGACATTATTTCTCAGAAAAGAAACCCGAAAAAACCAGGATCACCTACGGGAGTTATTGAAAGACAAATGGGGGGGAATTACTGCTGATTTTTGCAAGAAATTAATGAGATCATGTGGTCGATGATGCAGAGAAGTCATTGAAAATAAGGGGATGTTTACCAAATATTAAATTTTATTGATATTTTGTTCACAATCAAGTATTAATAAGATCGTTCCTTAACTTTTGTCCAGTAGCTTATTTCCTTTGTTCCATTTAATCTTTATTTTTAAAAAAAAACTATCATGTAAATTTTTGTAACTTTGTATAATATTTATTCATTACACCCTAATCTTTATTTCAGTAAAAATCATGCATTACTTTTTAAGTAATACACATATTTATGTCTTTGTTGTTTCCGTTCCTTATATTATGGCTGCTACTGTATGTTGAATTTTGATCTGAAATTGTAATTATAGAATATTTGATTTATATGATTAATACTCAACACAAAATGAAAATGCATTGGCAAAGATGGAAATTATATTATATTAAGTTTACATGTGTGTGTGTGTGTGTATATATATATATATATATATATATATATATATACACATTTATATATATATTTCCATGTGTATATATATTTATACATGTATATGTCTGTGTGTGTGAGAGAGAGAGAAAGAGGTTTTTCTATGAATGTTTGTCTATAATACTTTTCTAAAAATAAGTAAAAATTTGCTTTAGTGTTGGTTGCTGCTACTTTTCTGTACATCTCTTAAGAACAGGTGTACAAGTAATAGCTCAATTCTGAAATCTGAATGCTGCTTGATATGTGGTCTGAGAGCTGTATTAATATTTCTAGATAATCTGCCTTTAACATGAGAACATTAATCCAATCAAAATAAATTCAATCAAAAGAGGTACAGAGAAAATATGTGCAAGTATTTTAAAATTACATCATATTTTTTGCAAATGCTGGATTTTTCATTAGAAATATTCTAAGCAAATGTTTAATACATAATAAAAGAACAAAGCATTTTTTAAGTATTTTTCTAGATTTCTTTGCTAAAGGAATTGCCATTGCTTTAATTCTTTAGCCATATGCAAGAGAAAAAGAAATGAAAGAGAAAAAGAATTAAAATTTAGATTTTAATTAAATTTTCAATACATAATTATCATGTAATGTAGACTTGTACTATAAGTTTTATAACTGTAGAACTAAAACTGATATTTCAAGCCCAGGGAAAGCTGGTTTTTTTTTTTCATATACAAAACATTACTTATTTCAATGTCTTTAAATTTTAAATAAAACTTGCCTGCTAAAAAGGAGGTAGCAATTTACATTGTAATATTTTTACCAAAACAATTTGTATTTAAATTTTCAAAAATCATTTTGATATGCATATACAACTACACTTCCATTTCTAAGTCTGTCATTGAGATATTAATAAAATTACCCCTTCACCATGATAGTTAACCAAAATAAAAAAAATCTTTGATTTGACAACACTAGAGGAGATTAGTTCCTCTTTTGGCCTCTTAGCATATATAATTATCAAACATATTAGTTTAGTAGCCTACTGTGTGGTTACTATTGCTAGTCTTAGGTACAGAGATTTTTAGCATAGGATTGTTTTGAAGTCAGATAAATTTCACAAGAAGAAATAGTATTTTAACCTAATCACAGAAGATTTTTTTAATTTTTTAGCTTCCAATGTGATGTTCTAACAACAAAAATTAGTAACCCTTGGGAAAAATTATCTTGAAGTTTTTAAACAAAAGCCTCTCATTTAGGCATAAACACAGGCTCTTAATAGAATGATTCTGAGAAGCATTGTGATTCCAATCTCAAAGTTCATTTAACAAACAAAACTACTTGACACCTCCAGAGACATCTCTACTTCTAATAGTCACCATCATAAAGTTGGTAAACATACCATTTCTTACAGCAATTCTTTGTACATGTCAAATAAAACTCTATGCTAAGAGCAAATCACTACCAAGTAAAAGAAAACAATGTATAATTAACTGAAAAACATAATTTTACACATATTTGCACCAATATATATTATATATGTGGGTAAATCAATAAATTCATAGTCAAATTTTACACAGCATATATATTTCTTAAAACTTATCTTGTTTTTTGTTATTGCACTTAATTCTGTGAACAATATTTCAGATAAAAATTCACCTATTCTTCAGACTGTGGACTTAGTGATTTATCCTTGTATACTTATATGTGTAAATGTCTGACAAGGATAAGATAGTTGTTAATCAAACTTTTCTTTGGGAATAAATGATTTCACATACACTTGAATTAAAATGTACAAGACATGCACAACATTACTTTGCTGTTTTTTTTCTGAAGTCCTATAATGACAAGCCAATAACAATTGAAAAAGAAATTACAGAGTTCCTGTCATTCCCAAACTAAATAAATAAACTTCAGATATTAGATGAAAGATTTTAAAAATTAATGAATGACATTTAGGGACTTCTAGATAAAACTTTTACCTGAGGAAGACTGAAAACGATATAATCTAAAATACTTTAATAAAAATAACAGAATACATATTTGTGTTTGAATAAATATTAAAATTATAAAAATACTATCAAAAGTAATTGTCTTTATATAAAAAGTAATTGTCTTTCATATTGTCTTATTAATTCATGTTACTGATATTTTTGGTCAGTGTTAAATTGATTTCATTTTATAGACATGTGGTTTAAAAAGCTTCTAGCTACCTCATTGGTAACAAAAGCAGAAAACACAGGCACATAGCAAAATGCCATATAATTAATACTCTTTTAAAAAATAATTTGATTTTGCTTTCATTCTGGAAAAATTATAGTATTCAGGTTGATGCAGTTTAAAAATGACTGTCATAAATGATGGAAAACTCCCTAGTTTTTACTGTAAAAATTGGTTTGAATCGAAAAAGCATGAAAAATAAGTTTAACCAGGAGCTTACTTTCCTCTAATAAATTATTATTAAACTTAGAAACTAATACTTTGTATTTTACATTTTGAAACATTTTTAATAAAATTTTATATGCTATGGAAACATTTAATTAAATATGTACCTTCCATTTTTCTTCATTAAATAACTGAAGGTGTTTATATTAACACCGGATATTGAAGTATTATATTTTAAATAAATATGCCTTTGTTAAATAAAACATACTGATATTAGGTAGTTAAAAGTAAAGATTTAGAAAAGATATATTTAATATACTTTTGAACAATCAAGAAATAATAAAATGATCCTCTATATTTTGTATAAGTTTGTCTCTTCCATTCTATTATTAAAAGCTACTTTAAATATAGAATATGTAAAATAAAAAGCCAAGTATTGTTCAAAGCTACTAACATCCAAATATTGTTAAATAATTTCTTTAATTATAATCAATCGCCATTAGATCTGTTTGGAATTTGTTGATAAGAACAACAATATAAGTGTTAACTAAACACTAAAGGAGAAATAATGATAGAGTAAAAATATAAACAATGAATCTTGTTGCTTTTTGTTTTCCTCATGCAGTTTAGAAAATTCTGATAAATACTAAAACTAACAATGAAACCAAGTTATCAAGAGATTTACTTGTTGCATTTTTTATAGTCTGTTTACATATTACTGGAAAGAGGAGACAAATTTTTGGCATACCTCACCATTTGGGTTGGCATGTAAGCATTAAACCAACTTGGATTTGACTTTTTCTGGTTATCTTGATTTAAATCCCAGTGACACATTCAATGCTCCTTAGCATTTTGTATTTACAAACTTTAATATTCTTCATATCAAAGAGTGAATACTTGATCTTTTTTCTTACACTTTTATCATGTGCTATCAAGTATAGAATGGGCAGAAAAAATGATTTGCTTCTTTGTCATATGCTTTATGTATCTTTTCAATCACTCACCATAAAAAATACCTTCTCAGTAAAACTGACTTCATGATGGTTACATTATTATGGATGATGAATTATAGACAATAAAATTTCACTAACTGTTCAGATCAATGATACTAACTTCTCGTAAACCATGTGATAAAAACTGCTTATAGTTGGTCATTTATGAGATGATAATTGAATTGAAAACAAGAATTGGCCAGAGTCAAATAATTAAAGAGAAGAAATCTATTGAGAAAATAATATTTAATTAATTAATATTTGTTAATTAGCTTTGATATTTTTATTGGAAATACCTCTAGTAAATTTTTATCTGAAAGCAAATATCTAGAAACTTATTTTGAAAAAAATTGGAAAGGGAAGAAAGTAAGCAAAGTTTGGTAAAATTAGATGGGCCAATTTTACAAAACAGATGCTACTTATACTCACATATGTTAAAAATCATAATTTGGTTAATTAGTATCATTAAATTACAAAACTGGCATTCTGAAGACATTTAAAGCATTTTAATTGTGAATTCAAAGTTTTGATACAAAGAAAAACTGTTTGCTATATACTGAGAGTTATTTCATTTTCAGTTAACTGCTGAATTTCCTTATGATATACCTTCTCCATTAATCAAACCTAAATAATACTTTACATGAGTTTAAGAATGAACACTGAAGATGTGTTTATTGATCAAAAAGTGTCCCTTAAATTTTAAGCACCAGTGATAAAGTATTCTTTCTAATGTTTAATGTTTATATGAGTCATTCCATGTCAAATCAACAAGGATCTGACCATCACTGTTGGGGCGCACCCACCTTCTCATCAGAATGTACTGATCTCTCTACTACTAATAGGACGGTTCTGTAGAGTTCTGGAAAGAGATCAGGTGACCATCACACTTCCGTCTCTCTACCGGAAGATACTGTTGGACTTTATACTCTTTCTGATTGTTACTGACTAACCTGCATTCGTTTGACTACTAATCTCTCTGTTGTAAATACTTCTTTGAATATACCAGTATTTTTCCCTACATATGTGTTTGTTGTTATTTTAATACACGCGGAAACACTCAACATCTCAACAATCACCAACACAATTTTTTTTTAAATTTGGTACACTGACAGACCTTCATGATAGAAATTGAATGGTATCTATTTTACATCTCTAAGTCAAAGGATTCCCTTTGACCCTTGGCAAAAAATGTGAATTTTGGAAAATAGTCACAAAGTTTAAATATCAATATCTCAGTTGTTTTTTTACCTACAGAGCTAAATTATATACCATTTCAAAGTACTTGGATAGATCTAAAAGGTGATCATTTTATTTTTTTGTTAAAGGTCAAATAAGATAATTTGACCGTGCCCTTAACCTCTGACTTTTAATTTATCAAAAAACAGTTCTTTAGTTTTTTTAAAAATTGACAACAAATTTGTCAGCTTTATGGCAAGATATGTACAAAATTTTCTGATGGACTTTTGACTGAGTTACAAGGCTTTTACTGAGTTGGGCCAAATTCAAAATGGCAGACTTTGGTATTTGCCACTACATGCTAACATTTTTATAAAAATCTATTTGTTGCATAATAAAATGTAAACAAAACCAAAAATAAGATTGTTCATTTTCCACCAAATTGGTCAACATTTAATCACAAATAACAGAAATTCTGTTGATTTCATGATCATAGTTGTTATGTGAATATTAATCAGCATTCAAAGAGCTTTCTAAAGATATACAGCTTGACCATATTGGGAGATATAAAAATTGCTTATCTTGACAATATTTTGCTGTAAAGTGGAAACCCAGAAAAACATAAGCAAAATGTTTTTGGAATTTTGAGAAGATTCAGGACTATGGAATCAAGCTGAAAGATGAAAATGAATTTTTTATGGATAAAATATTTGGGACAAATAATTGACAAAAATGGCAGGAGACCAGATCCAGCACACAAGCCAGTGCTATAAAAACATGCCTGCTCCTGAGAATGTCAGCTCCCTACAAAGTTTCCTGGGTTTGGCAAGTTATTTCAATGTATCTGTGCCAAACATGCATTGTTTGGGAACTTTGTTAAATGAACTATTAAAAAAAAGACTGTAAATGGGTTTGGACAATAGAATGCCAGGAGGCATTTGAAAAAATTAAAGAAATGCTAATGCTGGACTTGTTTTTGATACATAACAATCCAAAAGAAGAAATAATAATAGAAAGCAACACTAGTGCATACAGAATAGGAGTCTGCATTATGCATAAACTCAAAGTCAGTTTGATTAAACCTATTGCACACACATCCAGGACGCTTCTTCCAGCCAAAAATAATTATTCCGTGATAGAAAAGTAGAGTTCAGGAATTGTGGTTGCCCTTAAGAAATTTTATAGATTAATTCATGGAAGAAGGTTTATCTTACAAATGGATCACAAAACATTTTTAGCTGTTTATGGGTCCAAAAAAGGACTACCAACCCATACAGCTAATAGGTTACAAGGTCTGGGGCACCAGATTCTATTGTTTCAGATAACAGCGTCCAATTTACATTAAAAGAATTCAAGATATTTGTGGTAGAACATATAACAATTGCCTCTTATCATCTTAGAAGTAATAGCCAGGGAGAGCATTTTGTTGACACTTTTAACAAGGATCTAAAAAAATCCAACAGTGAATCCATAGATGCAGCATTACAACAATTTCTACAGGTGTATCGGCTTACACCAAATAAAAATGCACCTTCGGCCATGATGCCAGCAGAAATTATGTTTGCGTGGAAAATAAGATCAGTTTTTGACAAGTTGATACCCAATAAGAAAAAACTTGAACATATGGCACAAAAAGCTGGAAATAAATTTGTGACGGGCATGTCAACCTCTAGGACCAGTGTGGCCAAGCCCCTGGTTGGGTCAAGCTCTCAGTCCCCATTCCCTGAAAAGCTTTCGCCCACTGCTAGTGCAGTTGTGGAGAAAGGAGTGGGGAAAGGCTGGTGGCTGGTAGGGTCAGAGGGAAATGCCAGACAGCAGAGCCTCAGTCCCCTGAATCCCCCAGGGCTAAAGGCACAGACAGACCCACTCCCTCTATCAACATTGAAGGTGACGCCCCTGTCTCAAAATTGTCTTCCCAGAAGGATCTACAGAAAAAGTATGACACCAGATGTGAAAAGACACATATCCAAACAACAAACATTGGATGGAAAAAAGACTTTCGCCTTCTAAAAAGGCAGCTCTATCCATGATCTTTACCTTGTACTCCCCTACACCACAGAAACATTCCCCTATCATTCCCTCCCTCATCAAAACACTCCTTTGTAGAGACCCCAGCCCATTCTGACTAAACCCCCCCTACACTCCTCATCATACTCCTAGTCCTTCTCTCATTAAAAATCTTGAAATTCCTCTTCCCTCCAAAAGACACAGAAGCCCTTCATTAGAGGCAAAAGATAAAAGGAAAAAGATAAGTAAATATATGTACAATTTAGGGGAGGATATCTGCTATGTTAACAGGATAAAAAAATCTCAGAAACCTCCTGTCAGTTAAACAGTATGGTGATAAAGATGAAATGAGTAACTTCCAGATAGAAATCAGAGGAACATGAAAATTGGTGGCACTGACAAGTGATGCAAGAATGGGACCACCAGCAACTGACAAGGCTGGTAACCACTCAACAATCTGCATGAAATCACATTCCTATTCAATGCATTACATCACTCAACATATTAGTCAATACATTGTGCAGCATACGCTGTATTCCATTGAGTTTCATAATTGTTGAGTAGTAATGGAACATGTTGTAGAGTTTACTAAACTTTCTGCAGTTATACCCAACAAACTCAACTCAGTTATGGAATACAAATATTTTGACTTATAGACTTACTGTTGGTTATCAATATGAATGATGTTTAACAAACTAACATTTAGATGGATTATGTTATGTCATTTTTTGATAAGTATAGAGCTAATTTTTGAATTAACTCTCTATTGAAAATATAAAGGATTTTTCTATATTAATACATAAAGAGCTTAATAAAGTGTGCACTATGGTGTTACAGAGAAAAAACACAATAATACTGAGCATTAGATAACAGATATCCAAATTATTAAAGAAATAAGACTTTCTTCAAACATCTTTCTTAAAACAAGGCAAAACTATGTCTCTACAATCAATATTTTACTCATAAAATCCATGATAATCAAGTTATATTTCTGTCAATAATTAATATTGATATGCCAGAACAGTTTTATATGTATCCATGCAAATTAAAAAAGGCACATTGCAAATTATTACACAATTTTTGTATATCATAAACTGAACAATATATGGCATCAGGAAGACCCATAACAGTTTAGATAACAGTCACTCTTATTCATAAAAGGTCATAGAAATGTGTATGGCTGCTTATAATTAAGTAATTATATGCTGCCATTGAGGAGGAGAAGGAAGAAGAAAGTAAAAGCAAACAATATGGGGCCTCTGCTTGCAACAATAGAAAAGGGTTGATAAAGTATGGGTAAAGAGGTGTGTGTAGTTGGAAAGGAGCTTTTATTTATACTTTACAGCTAAAAAAGAGAAGAAAAAAAAACAGGATTTAAAGAGGATGGGGGTTTCTAGAGATAGTATCCCAGAGATGTTAACCAGGATAGGGAGCAAAAGAGTTGATTAGAACTCATAACTGCAATTTCACACAATCCTATTCAATGCAAATCCTATACATAGCAGATGCAGAGAGAAAGCATTATATTTCTATCCAGAGAGACAATCTTCATAAAATTTTATTTCATTAAGAATAGAGAAAAAAAAAACAAAGCTAATTTTAAGATGTTATTCACATTGAATTAAAATGATTGAAGAGTAAAAGGTACTAAATGCACATGAATGAATTAAGTTTGAACAGGAAAACAAATACTTAGTGCATAAATGAAAGTATATGAGAGTTGCTTATATAAAAGGTGGTCAAAAAAATGAAAAGGATTTGAGGCCAATGTAACATCAGGGTGGTTTTCAACAGCAAAACTGTACAACTTCCTTACAAACCTTGGATCATTGTATGAAATTAATATAAGAAATTACTTGACCTCAAAAATTTAAACTCAAAGAACACTAGAAAGCAATACCATGAAATTGGATATAACTGAACATATTTAGAAATAAAAAGGAACATTTCCTGATAAATATGAAATCCAAATGACAGCAAAGAAGCCTCACTGGAGAGAGTGTGTAAAATAAATGAAGCTGTTTATATGTGTCTGCAGAAGCCAGGCCAGTATAGAGTTCAAAACATACGCACACACAATAAAAAGTATCAACAGAGAAACCCACACAATTGAAAAAATTGTATTACCAGTGTTTCATAAGTGCACTGAGAAGATTAATGTGTGTGTCGATCAATTCAATATATGTAGATAGATTTTTTAATTTTTTCTTGGGTAAAAATATTGATACAAGCTGCAGGAATCTCTGAAGCCCAAAAATAGAATTAACTGCAGTAAAATTCTTACTGAATTTATCAGACAAAATATAGTGATAAAACAACAAGGATGAAAATACTGGATTCAAATTACTAAACTAGAAAGAAAATTTACTGCTTAATCATTAATCAAATTTTATGTCTTTATCCTAACAGCTTTATAAACAATCTTCCAAAATTACAAATTGGCAATTGCAAATTTTACAAGTACAAAACCATCATGATTACTTTATTACTGTTTGAAATTAATTTTCCTTTTAAATTGTTGATATTAATTTCATTTAGATATAGTGAATTTTACAAATAATAAATTAGTTATTAAAAGAAAGAGATGTTTGCTTTAACTTGGTCCTATTGGTAGAGAATTTAAATAAATTTACTAATACAAAATACCATAGGAATTGTTTTTTTTAACTTGACAAAACATCTCTGGAGATGTGTGTTCTTTGCCAAGTTTTGTTGTTAGCATGTCTCTTTAATATATGTTGCTAGTACCAGTAGACAGCTTGTTCCAGTTTTACAAGGGCCAGAACAAGGAAAATAAAAGAAAGTCAATAAAACTGAAATGTTGTAGCAAGAGAAGGTGCTAACAGTCAAAATGGACACATACTTCTTTGTCTATATATTGGGAAGAATCCAAGGTTTTCAAAACAATGTTTTCTTACTGCATTCTTTAAATTTTTACAAGTTTTGTTGTTGCTTCATAAGATTTACAAGAAAATATTTTGGTTCATTTCCAGAAAGTTTACTAGACCATAAGTCTATTTTATATACAGGATTGTTTAATGAAATAAAAATGCTAGTAGGAATAAATGTATCTTCTTTGTTTTAACTGTCTTACATAATATATAAATGTGGTAGATAGACCAAAAGAATTATATCTGGGAATAATTTAACAGAATTGATAACTATTTTTAAGTATTAATACTAAAAAATATGAAACCAAGTAATAACTATAAATCTTTTTTTATATCAAATCAAGTTAAATAAAATGTAAAAAAACAATATTAAATTTTTAACATTTTTGAAAATGCTTAAATACTCAATAGAAAAAGGAGTTTTTGCTCTAATTTGAAATTATTTGCTTTTTTGTGGGATTTCTATTTTAAAAGAAATTAACTTGCTGAAATTAACTAGCTGAAAACCAGAATTCAAAGTATTGAAATTTATCATAAAAGTTTCTTTTTAAGAAAAAAAAAACATTACTCTTCTAATCTACTAATTACCAAAGATAAGAAAAACAATAATACATAAGATATTTGATCACTGCTCTTATGATAGAAATAAATTTGTTTAACATAATAGGCTAAAATGAACTGATCTTTTTTTCAATATTTATTTGTTTTCCTTCTGAAGTTTTATGGCAAATATAACCAAATACACAAAGTTTCTGAAGTTGAAATAATTTCTGAAGTCAAACTTCAGAAATTATTTCAACTTCAGAAACACAAACAAGTTTTGGTTATCATCTTGCTTTTTTATCTGAGTAAATCATTTTTTAAAATAGAATATTTAAAAACAAAAATAATCCACAGAACCCCAAATCCTCTTTATATAACTGTAAGAAAAAATTAAATTGCATATGAATGTCATGCAAATTTGTTCAGCTAAATTTGAAACACATTTAAATGATGGTAGATCAATAAATCTGTAGCTTTACAATGTTATTAAATAAATTTTAATCTGAAACTTTTAATCTATAATGCTTGATTCATATGATTAATGGAGAAACCCTGGATTATTTGCACTGGCAAAAAAATTTATATTGAAAAATATATATTTGATATGTAAAAAATGCTTTTTCCTTTCATCAGACTTATTGATGTATCTACATAATTGGAATAATATTTGAACTTAAATAACAAAGCTAGTTACTCAATATTTTGCATTTTAAAATATTAAATAAACAATTAACCTGTGACAAAATTTTCCCTCTATAGAAAGTAAAATGCTTTTCTCTCAAGAAAGTGTTTACCAAACCAAATAACATTGTAGGTTTAGTACAAAAAACATGGCCTTGAATATGACAGTCATGAGATACAGTATCTGGAGCTTTTATCTTTGAATTCAAAATTCATAGTCAGCCTTTTTCAATAGTCTTTAACAACCTCATAGCTGCAGAACAGTTGATGTGACACTTGTGTTTACACTTAGCATAATAAACTGTTCAAAGTAGTCCATGATAATATAAGCCCAAATTTGCATTATTTATAAAAATAAAAGCCATATTCATTCTTAGTAGAATTCACATCTGTTGCTTGACTAAAATGGCTTTGCATGACATTCACTTTTTATGAATAAATTTATTGTCTTAAAAAAAAAAAAATAAGAGAAAAATAGAAACTGAAAATTTCCATTAGTTTTCTTACAACAGTGCAATATAAAATCTTCCGGCATTCACTTTGTTGTAAGATCTACATGAACAACGATAAGGTTTAGACTTTAAAACATCCAAAACAAAGAAATATGATAAATTTAAACATAAAATGTTAGTAATAATAATATCCAAGTGGTTCAAAGATGTTCATATTCAAATAGAAAAAAGGTTTTATACAATGGTGTTATGAGGAGGTGCTGAAAGGTTCTTTGCCCAATCCACTTCCCAATATATGACCAACCAGCCAAACATTAGAATTTTTCTTGATCCTTTGTTGGTTAGGCTGAGAAATTTTTAGCAATCTCTCATAGAAAATAATATTATTCATTGTTAATGTATAGTTTTGTAATAGAAGTTTCTTCCTTCTGCTTCTGATTTACAGATTAGAAGTTTTATGAAAAACAATCTTGTAAATTATAATTGCTGTGAATATATTGGCAAGTTCCATTTGTTCTTTAAGGATTATTGATGCTTACAAAACTATTAAAATAGAAACGTTTTTAATGATTACAAATAACAAAGGAGAAAGCATCAATTAAGAAAAGAAATTAAAAAAGAAATTCATACATATACAGTTTATTTTATCTCTCTTTAATTGGCTATACTTCTAAAAAGATCTTTATGAAAAGAGAAATTGTAAATCCTTCAAGGCAAAAATGCACATTTGTGGATGAATACACACACAAAATTGAAGAAAAAAAATCAAGAAAATGCAAAGTGAGAAGGGATACAGAGGAAAAGAAAGATAGAAACATAAGAAACAAGAAACAAGAAATAAGCAAATGCAAAGAGGATGAAAGAAAAAGAGAGTGAAAGAGAAAAAAGAAGGGAAAAAGATAAATATACCAAAAAACAAGTAAAAAAAATTAAATAAGAAAAAGATATATAGGATAAATATTTGTAGGGTAAATTTAACTTGGCACAAGGCACTATTCACACACAGCACTCAGTGAATGGATGCACTATTGTGGGATTGTGAAACTATTACAATGAGTTTTTGATTTGATTAGTTATATTTTTAAAGCTTATCAACCCTTTGTGTGTTATTTAAAACCAAAACATATTTCAGATTATACGCAGTCGCTTACAATTACAAGCAGCCTCCCCCATCTAAATACTGACTGCTTAACTTTGGTGATTGAATGTGAACCAGCATTTTCAGCATAATTTGACCATAATCTATTATAGTAGGTACCACAACATGATAATGAAAGAGGTACATGCAAGATGAGAACAGAAGAGACAAATTTAAAATAATAAAAAATATTTACAAATCAAAGAAAAATTCCCCAAAAATGTGAGAATGTTGATTGACTAAATAATATGAGTAATGAAGTAGATTTGGTTGCTCTGAATACTTATATATATATATATAGAGAGAGAGAGAGAGAGATAGATAGATGGTTCAAAATCGTGGCATTTTTTTTTTTTATTAATGTTCACTTTATACAAAGCCCAAGGACAACTCAAGGTAGAGGGTTACTGAAGATGGTTGTTGTGTGTGTGGTAAAAGTAAGGACTGAAGTTTATGTGAATATGTGTGAAACATAATAGTTAATCCTAGACTTGAAGAGGTTAAAATTGTAGTGTTCGGGAAAGCACCTTCCCAGAATTCTGTTCCACAAAGCAAAAGTGCTTTGGAAGAAGCTATCTGAGTGAAACTTACTCCTTACTGAAGGAATATAAAGAGAATGGTGGTTTGCTTCTATCATGTTTAAAGATAAATTTTCTAAAAAGCCATAAAAAATCTTATATATATATATATATATATATATATATATATGAGAATGGCAAAAAGACTATAAATTTTAATATTTGAATGAAATCTTTCCTGAAAGTTAGCTGTGTAAACAGCAGTATGACTTTCTTTATAACTGTTATTCAAGATTAAGACAAAGTGCACAAGCAGGTTACTTACCTGTAGATTAGTGAAATGATCATGTAAATTTCACTGGTACACAGCTGATCAGAAAAGTAGATTTTTTAAACTATACCCAAATAGAACTGCATAATTTTGAACCAGTTGATTTTCTTCCAAAATCACGTCTTTTTAATATAACTCATCCAAATGTAAGTATCATTAAAAATTTCATATGTTAAAAATTAAAAGACAAAATATTGATAAAAGAATTATTTTTGCTAAATGTTACATATTATAGTTTTGTTAGTTGGAAGATTATGCTTACCGAAAGAATAGTTAATTATTTGCTTTTCAATACTCACAAAAACATTTACTGTGATTGCTGACATGTGCAATTAGAGAGGCATACTGAAAAAAATGAAATAAAAGGAAAATGAGGGTGGGAAAAAGAACAGAGAGAAATCAAAGAAAGGGAAAAAAAAAAAAAAAAAAAGAAATGATAAAAAGTGCTAAGAAAAGCAAAGGTAAAATATACAAGAAATTAAAAAGAGGGACAAAAAATTTGAGTAAAAAGAAATATTTTATTTAATAAATTAAAAATATAAAAACAAACAAAAATATAATTTAGAAATAGTAACAATAATTAATAACAAAAAAAGAAAAAACAATTTAAGAGAAAAAGAGAAACCTTCCAGACAGTGTAATCTGATCTAAAATAGTTTCACATGTAAAGAAATTGGTTTGATTGAATCCACAGTATGTTGCAGTTAAATGAGACACAATTTCTTTTTCTGCTATTTAAAGAATGTCAAACTATTCTCAATAACAGATTAAATAGAAGAAAGAATGAAAGAATTCCTGTAGCCTAATTTTGGAAATAAAGTAAAAGTATTAGAATTAAGACTTATCCAGAATAGCAAGAGAACAACAAAGACAAGGGAGAATAGTATACAATGGCTATATTGCTTCAGTGGACATTGAATAAAAATGATTTGGCTATCAAAAATACTATGTCTTTGGAAAAGAATGGATTCAGCAATCCTGAAAAAGAAATTCCAGTCAATAGTGACAAAAGAGATACAAGCTGGGAGAATAAAAAAATTACTTCTTAAAGTTATGCAAAATAAGTAAAACAGATAAAGTCTTAAATTGCATTTTCTAACAGGCTGTTTGCAAATAGCAAGAGAAATAATAAAATAAATATTTTCTTGAGGCAAAAAAGTAAATTACACAGTATAAAAGTACCAAAATGTTAACCCAATTATAGACAACTGTTTTAATTTGTAAATCCAGTTCTACAACTTGAGTAAGTAATACTTTTTTCTATTTTAAACCCCCCAAATTATACAACTATATATAAATTGCTATGTGAAGTAAACTCACATAAGAGACCTCTCTCTTACACATATTCACAGCTCAATGTAAATTTATGAGTTTTACAAGTTATTGATAATTACTAGATACCCTATAAAATGTGATTTCTGTCTATATTTCTGAGATGAAGTATCCACTTTTATCCACAGTGGATAAAAGCATTGGTCAGATCCAGTGACTTGACCCAAAGAGTTGTGCGTTCCTGGCTACAGCAATGGTAAAAAAAAAATCGGGAGTTAAAGGGAGATAACTGAGACATCTGGAAGAGGCATGGCACGTGGAACTAGAACAATCTACCAAGGTGAACAAAATAAAGAGTTCAGTTGAAAATTCCAACCACCCACAGAACGCCAGAATGTACAATGGTTGAGATGATGTGAATATTGCAATATAGATGAGGACAACAATCCAAACAATGAAAATAATGTAAATAAAAAGTGATTTTCTTTTAAACTTGGTTAGGTCCAACTAAATAAGAAAATATGGACTTTTAATTGGCACCTTTTGAAAAAGCACAGAACTCAAACATTGCTGGCCTCCAACTGATTTTTTTTATCATTTTTCGAACAATATATTTGCATGAAAAAAGAATTTTGTGAAAAAACAAAAAAGAAGACTCAACGCTATTAAACAATTGTATTCTTTTCATCCATATTTGATATGTAAATAAAACACAAATTCTTCCAAAATTCATTTTGCAACAGATAATTCTGAAATGTATATATTTTACTTGATAGTTTTTTAATGACTTACACACACATTATATATATATATACATATATATATATATATATATATACATATATATATATATATACACACACAGAAATAAAATGTGAACAAATGGAGTATAATTCCACTGCCTGTAACATTTAATTTATGTGTGTATCAATATATTTTATAAAGATTTGTTACCAATGTTGCAATAATCTAAAGAAAATGTCACTTTACAAAGTTCCTGCAGATTTTGTTTTTCCTGACCAGTAAAACTTTTCAATGAAAACTATGAAAGATTGCCATTTACAAGTGCAAGATCAGGACATGACATCACAAAAGAAAAAAAACAAAAGCTATCATCTTATAGGAGTTGAGGTTTATTGTAGACAGTAGCAATTATACAAAATTCACATTATTTAACAAAGTTATTCTATCTTGTAGCTTATATAAGATTAGCAAGGAGGTAAAAAATTATAGACTGAAAAAACCAGAATGGAAGAACTGTTTTGTTCTTTATTCAGTGATTTGTCATCACAAATCTGTTGATGTAACCAAAACAGATGTTCTTTGAATTGAAGAAAAATAAATAAAAATGTATAAATAAAATAGAAGAATCAAGACAGAAAAAGAATTCTAATTTTTTTCTTAATACAACATATATTCTAACCTTGTATCCATCCTTGAATAAAGGAAGATCAGCTTCCTTTAGGGTAAATTGATAATTAAATAACTACATTTCAATAAGGTATGTGTAATAAAGAATACTTACTGAAAATATATGGTGAGAAGACACTAGAACTGAAGCAAATATAAACTATACAATGTTTAACAATTAAATCCAATAATTCATATTTTTCATTAACAAATTTCACATTATAAAATAATAATCATGGTTGTACCTTACTATTGACAATATTTGAGACAATATTAGAGACAATATTTTTGACAGTAAAGAATAAATGTTGATTAAATATACATTAAGCAAAAGGATTGTCAGTGATCAGAAATTAAGTCAAAGATTACTGAAAGAATAGTGTTTTTAACTATGTATCTGTGTTTGTTTGTCTCTCTATTATATATACATATATATAAGAAACATGATACTTAAGGTTTAAAATTTCAAAGAAACATGATACTTAAGGTTTAAAATGATTTTTTGAAAATGTAAAATCTTTCTTGGAGTTTTTATTTTAGTTTTAATTTCAATCTAATAGATTAAATTTAATGTTTCCAATAAGCAAAATATTTTGGTGTACTTCAAAACTAATTTAAATTGACTAGGAGTTTTTTTAAATCATTAAATTTAGCTGATTTTAGCCATCTGTCAGCACAATGTAATTCTCTTTATTAAAAAATCTTTATTTTCTGAAACTTTGAGTTAGCTGGTTTAAAGTTTAATTAATTTGATTTAAAACAAATATTACTTTTAATTAAAAATTTTGCAGAAATGTATTTTTTAACACAGAGGTAGGTGTTTTTATTAGGTGTTGCCAGCTCTATTATGTTACACAGCTCTATATCTATTAAATTAGGAGTTGACAGCCATTATGCAAGTTTTGCTTCTTCACTTTGTAAATATTTTATGTATTCCTATGATCCAAGGATAATAAGTAAACAAAGTACCATATTTTACAGACTTCAGGAAATCTTTTCTAAATCTCTCCCCACTTATAAGATCAGTGAGTTTAAATCTGGTGCTATTACAAACGGCCACTGATTATTAGGCTGTGATTAGTTTAAGATTATCTTCTTGGTCATTGGCAGCAGTTGTAATATTGCATTCAGCTAAAATCTTTATCACTAACCATTGCCTAAGTCAATGGAAATGTTTTTCCTGTCAGTAAATTTGATATGCTATGATTTATTCAACAATGAAGTCTTTCAGCTATAGTCAAAACATCAAGTGGGATTCTTGTTTATCACACATACAAAAATGTTTCTTTCAAAACACAACTGCTACATATAACATTAAATTTCCAACAACAATTTTACTTATGGTATCTATGTAAAGGATTGTAAGTTCACTGAAATAGTAAATTATTCAGAAATTTGATGCAACAGATATTGTAATAGTGCTACAGATTATGCTTTATCTTTGTTAGCATAAGAGAAACGAGGAAAAGTGTGTCTCCTTTAAATTCATTACAATTTTCTTGGCAGGAATTGTGTATGTGTGTTCATTACAAGTCTCTCTGTCATACACAACACCAGTATTTATTCATGATCATCTGATTATGGATGGTAGGGTTATAAGTTGACACAGCTTTTTCTACAAACTACTCAGAATGAGTGCCAAAACCAAACTTTTGAGAACTCACTTTTTATGCCAATACAGATTTTTCTAGATCTCACTAAGATGTCAACATGATTATGCATTAAGAAAAATTGCTGCTCAATTTCAATGGTTCTGGGTATATTTTGTATTTGAAAACAACATGCCATATATGTTAATTGCCAAAAGTTTGATTTGTAAAATTTTCTGGACAAGATTTTTCAAAGGAAGTAAAGATTTTCAGTGAATAGTATTTTTAAATAGTTTAATATATTTTTTATCATTTTTTTCTGAAACTGATTCTACTCCTGATTCAGATTTAGTTGACAATTTTTCCTTTAGTTTTCTCTCAGCCTCACAGACCAAAAGAAGACTTTATAGCATTTATCACTTAATTGACTGATTTGCTTAAACTTCTTTAAGGACAGGGATTTATATGCATCAAAAAGTAGAAAGTTACCCTTACAATGGTAGATAAATCACCACTTACCATTATTATTATAGCATTTTAAGCTGAAATGCAAAAATATTGCACATTTACTTTAAGAAAAATCAGTTAAGAATAAAGCATCATTGTAATTCAATTTTTTTTAAATCAAACTCTAAACTGTATATATGATATAAGCTCAATTGTATTAAGAATTTTGTCAGACTAGTGAAACAATGTTGCACATTGTTAAATCTATTGCTAAGCTTTGTCTGCTGAAGATATTTCACAGCTTTTCATTACTAATTGGCATATATTTAATGTCTCCATTTATTTGTAGAAACTGGAGAATATTGTAATTTATAAAGTTAAAAGTTAAAGTTAAGTTAAATTTGCTCTTAAAAAAACTCAACTTATACAAGCATATAATGCATTTATTTGACTGAATAAATTTATTAAGAACTTATTTTCTAGTGAGAACAGATTTTGAAAGGACATAAAATGTACTTAATGTCTAAAATGCCAGCTCAGTGTTTTAAATCTAAATTAATATGACAGGGTGTATGATGACCATGTGGTAAATAATTTATTCTTTAATTTTGTCAACACTGGTTTGACTTCAAGTCAAGATGTGAATGTCAGAAACTGAATATTTTCCTTGCCTATTTATAAACATTACAGAGCTTAAAATTAAAATATTTAATGTCTTAGATTAATAATAAGAATTTGTCTTAAGTTTTTAAATATCTAGTATTAGTAAACAACAAAAAGAAAAATATTTTTTAATAGAACATACAAGGATATTTAGCATTAATCATTTTATTATAATTATAAGTTAAAAATGAGTAGTATGGGTTGTCTTTCAAGAAAAACTGTTATACAACAGTTTTCAACTCCAGATGGCAAATAACCTATCCAATGAAAGCATGAAATCAATATGACACAAAAGACACAAAATACTTCCATTAAAAAGTAAAGATGAAACCTTTTAGAAGCCTTTTAGTATCAAGGAACAGCAAGTTGAGAATATGTACATTGGTTTTCTTGAAAGTGACTGCTCCATTTGAGATATTTCCAAATCTGTTGCTAGTAATCATTTTTTTAATGTAGAATTTTGGTACATCATAAGTAAATGAAGCAGAGTGTAGATAAACTATCAGAGGAACTGGATCCTTTAAGCAAAAGTCAACAAAGAGAAAATAAGAAGCTTAACATGTCAAATATTTTGCATCATATAACACTCTCACATTAATTTATATACATATTAGCATATGCACACACACACACTTTCTTTCTTACCTGCATGCACCCATTATACTTAGATTTGCAAGAATTTATTATCAAATGCTAACACTAAGTATTGAAATTTACTTTTTACAATTTATCTTATTTAACTTACATTTTTAAAATAAAAGCCATCTCCAAAACAATCAATCCAGAATTTGTAAATCTACAAAGCATACATATATTATTTATACGAGATATCAATTATAAACAAAATTTAAAGTAATAACAGAAATTTTAGCAAGAAATATTAAATGAATACTTAATTGCCACTTTTTCCAAAAAAGTATTTTATTCTTTTACATCAACATTTTCATTATTACAAGAAACAAATTCTAACTGGCTATGTAAATCTTTAAAAAAAAAAAAAAAAAAAACAATTAAATTACAAAAAAGTAATTAAATTAAAATAAGTAAATTTTGAGATTAAAAAATTTTAATATATCACTGCTATTAAAAAAAAATAAAATAAATAATAGAGCTTATTCTAAAAAGTTTAAAAATCAAGTTTATTTCAATATATATTTATTTGAATTTTGGTTTACATAATGTTTGTATATTTGTTTTCTATGAAGTGGTGCTGAAAGTTTCTTGGACCAGCCAACTCCCCAAAATGTAACTAAACAGAAAAATTTTTTGAAAAGGCTTATTTGTCAGTTGAGATTTATGCAATTAATAAAGAAGTTTAAGTGTATAGATAAGCACGATTGTGTTGAAATATATATTTATTTTGTGAAATATATGCTTTATTATTAGGGTGGTGCAAAAATAATGACGTAATAATGTCGTTTTTTGACATTAAAAAATACGTCAAAAAACGACATTATTACGTCATTATTTTTGCACCAACCTAATAATTATTAGGGGAGATAGACAGACAAATATTCATGCAGATATATTGCTGGTAGAGAGTAACATTCTTACAAATCAATTTTAGCTTAATTTTAATTTTTATAATTTTTATTATGTTCTATAAATATAATTCCATGTCAAACTAAACTAAGTTCTATAAATATCTACATATATATAAATACATATAATAACAATAAATATAGTTGAATTTGCTTAAATCAAATATTTGGAGATCATATCAATTTTAATTTCTTTCTTTACCTTAACTACACTGCAGTGAGGAATTTTACATTTTCATAAGCTCTAAATTTTTTTAAACTATTCTGTGCAATATTTTATATAAACGATAATTCTAAAAAATGTTAAATATAAAAATTTGTAGAATTTTTTTGTAATGATTACAAGAGTGCAAGAGGAAACAAGTTTTTTATTTTTATATATATTTTTTTTATCTTTAACTATTCAAGTTAAAATTCAAAAGGAAATTCAAAATTCTATTTAAATTTTGACCATGTTGTTTTGACTAAAAGTTTATATATATATATATATGTGTGTGTATATATATATATATATATATATATATATATATATATATATATATATCACTTTAAACATTATTTTTAGTGGATATTCATATTCAAGTAGACAGTCCATTTATTTATTAAACAGCATATTTATTTATTTTCATCTACCAGCCTGAATATCTGAGAAATCTTATTAAAGAAAAATATGAAATCTCCAAAAGGATGTGAACCAACCTGTGTCCCTCTGGGCATAGGAAAACTGTCATTAGATCAAATGTGCCTTAACTGACTCAGTCATGAAGAATCTTTGCCAATCAAGCAAGGTCCGAATAGTGCCTTTAAGCAAAATCCTACTCATCATAAATGAAATTTTAAAAAATCCACATGCTAAGCTTTGAGCAGACATTGCTGTCCATTCTCTCAATGTCTTAATAAAATAAAATGTAATTTTATAGAATTGCATTGATTATGGTTCTTGGAATTTTCTTTGTAATAACACCTTTCGAGAATACATTTTCACATATTCCTATGTTCAGTGCACGTCATGCTATAAAGGATAAAACGAAACAAGGAATTATATTGAAAAGCAGCTGAACTTATTTCCTAAGAAAAATTAATTTAGACTTGCAAAGAAATACAGAAAAATAATTAGTATTTATTTTAGTATTACTAAGAGTAATAAAATCTGAACTGCTACATTTGATTTATCTTCCTTTGATTCTGTAGAATTATTTATTACTTGAATCAGATATGGCCAAGATGGCATACTTCCCATTGCTTTTAATTAACATAGTTTTTTTTTAATGTTCAGTAAGTTCAAATGTCTGTATCCTTGAATAGAGAAGTATAAGCTCAGTAATTAGGAGTATTCAAAATAGCAGCTTAATGGTGAGAGTGTGTAAAAGACTTTCAAGTCCAGTGATAAATAAATAAAACTGAACTATAACTCTCTAAGGAGATAGAACTAAGTTTAATTGAGATAATAATTACTATATATATATATATATATATATATATATATATATATATATATATATATATATTGATCACAAAACTTATCACTATCAGATAAAATTGACTATAGTGTCAGCTTCCTCTTGTAATGAGTATGCAAACCAATTACAAAACAAATCAAATTTATTCTAATCATTGCATGCTCTTTTAATAATGGATGGATTAACTCTTTAATAGTCCTTCAAGTAACATTTCTGTTGTCTTTTTTTTCTTCTATACATATATACATAACAAGCTGAAGTGCACCACATTTGCTAAGAGGTCAAAACTTGGATCTCATCTAGCTATGACAGTAAAATGATATTTAAAATGGTGAGTACTCTTTCTCTCAAAAACAAATTATGCAAAAATGATATATATATATATATATATATATATATATATATATATAGACAAAAATGATATATATATATATATATACATACCTATCTATATATACATACATATATACACAAATGAGATATACATATATATATATATATATATATATATATATATATATATATATATATATATATATATATATATATACATACATACAAAAATGAGATATATATATATATATACATATATATACATATATACAAAAATGAGACATATATATATATATATACATACATATATACAAAAATGGGACATATATACATATATACATATATATACATACTTATATACAAAAATGAGACATATATATATATATATATATATACATACATATATACAAAAATGAGACATATATATATATATATATATACATATATATACATACATATATACAAAAATGAGACATATATATATATATACATACAAAAATGAGACATATATATATATATATACATACATACAAAAATGAGACATATATACATATATATATATATACATACATATATATACAAAAATGGGACATATATATATATATATACATACAAAAATGTGACATATATATATATATATATATACAAAAATGTGACATATATATATATATATATATATATATATACATACAAAAATGAGACATATATATATACATACATACAAAAATGAGACATATATACATATATATATATACATATATACAAAAATGAGACATATATACATATATATATATATACATATATACAAAAATGAGACATATATATATATATATATATATATATACATATATACAAAAATGATACATATATATATATATATACATATATACAAAAATGATACATATATATATATATATATACATATATACAAAAATGATACATATATATATATACATATATACAAAAATGATACATATATATATATATATATACATATATACAAAAATGATACATATATATATATATATATATACATATATACAAAAATGAGACATATATATATATATATACATATATACAAAAATGAGACATATATACATATATATATATATATATACATATATACAAAAATGAGACATATATACATATACATATATATATATATATATATATACAAAAATGAGACATATATACATACATATATATATATATATATATATATACACATATATACAAAAATGAGGCATATATACATATATATATATATATATATACATATATACAAAAATGAGACATATATACATATATATATACATATATACAAAAATGAGACATATATACCTATATATATATATATATATATATACATATATACAAAAATGAGACATATATACACATATATATATATATATACATACATATATACAAAAATGAGACATATATACATATATATATATACATACATACATATATACAAAAATGAGACGTATATACATATATATATATACATACATATATACAAAAATGAGACGTATATACATATATATATATATATATATATACATACAAAAATGAGACATTATATATATATATATATATACATACAAAAATGAGACATATATATATATATACATACATATATACAAAAATGAGACATATATATATATATATACATACAAAAATGAGATATATATATATACATACAAAAATGAGATATATATATATACATACAAAAATGAGATATATATATATACATACAAAAATGAGATATATATATATATATATATATATACATACAAAAATTATATATATATATATATATATATATATATATATATATACATATATACAAAAATGAGATATATATATATATATATATATATATATTTTATATATATACATATATACAAAAATGAGATATATATATATATATATATATATATATATATATATATATATATATATACACTCCTGAAATGTAGTCATATATATTTTCTTATACCAAACGGAAACAAATGAAATGTATAACTAAGCACACATTTTCCTTGTCCAGATCTTTGTTCAAAGTTAAACCTACATTTTTAGCAATGAACCCATTATATACAAAACACCTGAATTTGAGTGAACAAACAAACTTGCTACATTATTTATATGTATTAATAGAAAAATATTTTTAAAAATATAAAAATTATTTTTCATACAGAATTTTTTCTTAAACACACTAAGAATTTTTTTTTAAATTATTTAACATTTCAGTGGGTACTTTTTCTATACAACCACAAGGTTGAAAATAAGAGAGCAAATGTCCATATCTTTGTTCAGAAGAATTGCTCAGAAACAAATGTTAAACATAACTTTTTCAACTGGAAACATAATTCTTTTTATTAATTCAAATATTTCACATAAGCACTTTATCAATTTGCAAGTATCATTATAGAAACAAATCTAACAATCAGAAAATTAAAACAAATAATACTCCAAAAATTAAAACAAAAGTAGAATACTCCAAAAATGATAATTCAGTAGTAGAATATAATAGCCATAAAATATAAAAATTTAATCCTACAACAAATTTAGTAAGGTTTGTTTTATAATTAAAACTTAAGCTTTAAAAAGTGGAAGAGGCACTTTCTTGGCTAACCTGAAACAGGTAAAACCTTTTTGAACCAACTCAAACATTGTTTGTTCATATCACAGTTAAATTCAAGAACAATTACCATCTTATTAACTGAACACCATGCATGAAACATTTACTTAGGATCACATGTTGTATCAAAAGCTTGCAAGATGGACAAGTGGTCATAATAAAAGAACAATAATCTTACATATTTAATAACATGGTCAGCTTTAAACAGATTTTGCACCTTGTGATCAAATTAATTATTTTGCAGCTGAAAATAAGCAAAAACATGTTTGGATATTTGCATAATGAATGCATTTAATGTAGCTATATATAAAACTTCTAACTTTACTTACTGGATAGCTTTCAGGTATAATGAATAAATGTGATTTTAATATATTTGAAAGATTTCAACATTTCATAAGGAAATAAAGGAATGTAGATCATTTTATATTTTGATTTCCATCACCATAATAATACAAGAAAATGTGTTTTGTATTATTTTTTAAAAAGAATGTTGAGAATAAGTAAAATTGAAAAATATAAAGTGAAATAATAGTGATGTCATGTGAGCAGAGATAGGTAAATTAAACATGACCATAAATATATATACAGGTATGTATGAAAAAATTTGTATATGCACATACTTAATATGTACATCTATACACAAATGTATGCAACAGTGACATAATATCTAAACATATCTTCATCCACAATTCTCATTCAACTGACTCAATAAAGGGTAACCCATGTCAAACTTTACAAAAATACAATGGCTCAGAGTGTTCACAGTTTGCAGACCAAAATCAATAGATTTTCTCATAGATACAAATCACAAAGGAAAGAAGTAGACAAATAATTTCTCTTTCATCCAAACAGAACAAGTGAATCATGGACATTGTCTATACACACAACATATACACAGTTTGATCTTTACATAAAAAAAAAAACAATGCAAATAAGTGTGACTTGGTACCAGATTTCATGTCATTTGAGCATCATTGTCTTTCATAATTTTGATATTCCTGAACACTAATTATAAAGAAAAGGATTATTTCTTGCTTTTATGAAAACAATAATTTGATCATGGCAAAGAATAGAAATGAAAGATACTAGCTTGTACCAATGATACAAGGATAAGATTTTGATTTTATAACTTATCTATTTATAGTAATTCATGAGGTAAAAAAAATCAAATAATAAATTTGTATAAAATGCTTCTGCTTAAACAAAAATATTCAGAAGAGTTTTTACTGGCAACTAAAAGGTCAGATCATTTGTTGAAATGGAAAGAACATAAGTAGTTTGCTACTTGATGGAATGAGAATGCTTATATAGCTAAAGAAGAGCTACAAATATACTAGTCAAGACATTAAATATATTATTTCAGATTTTATTTGGCAAGACAATGTTTGTAGAATTATCAGGATATATTTATACGTGTAATATAAGAGTGGGGTTTCATCTTATAATATTTAACCTTAGTAGATATATTAACATATTAATAATAATTTGTTTTGAAGATATAAGGTTTTATTAACCAAACAACCTCTTAAGTGCAACATAAATTTTAATTTATAAATAATTCCAAAAGACATATTTGATTAATACAATATCCCATATATCTGAATAAATTATTTTACATGTTAATATAGGTTCTTTGATATTCTATAACCTTAATCAATGTTTTATTCATTGGTTTTGTTAACTTTTCTACTGGACCAACCCTTACAGTACTTGCAGTAGTTTTTATTGCTTCCTGCTTTTTGATTGAATATTGTTTTTCATTCTTTAATACATGTCTTTTAATGTTGAATTAATAGTTGAAGAGACTGGGAACTGCTCTATTAATTTGATGTCTTTGAAACTTTTTCTTCTGGCAAAGTGGGAAACAGTCAGCATTGCAGAATGTGAAGGAGAACCATCTTGCCTGAATATGCTTTTCAATTTAAACTTTTATTATTGTGACCTATACCACATACTTTCCAAGAACTTACAATAATTCTTTGCATTTATCTTCAATTTTCAAGGGATCTATAATTTTACTGTCTGCAATACTCTCCCAATACATTATTCAATATCTCTCTGTTGTTGTTTAAGTCATGTTGATTGAGTATTTCTATGAAAGACCCAAAACTCTAGTCCAGCCATCAAAGCCATCCAAGGCAACTCTACATTCATCACGAAAATATACTGCTGAGAAATCATTCATGGGCTTCTTCACTTACACATTTCTCTTTGTGATGCTTGTTTAATGGTGGTAGTTTGATTGTTTTCATGTTTTTATCCAATATCCCTAATATTCTATATCTTTTCAATCTGTTTACATTCACTAGTTTTTCAAATATGGTGTTGCTGATCAATCTACTTTTCTTGCTTATTACTCATTTAATTTTTCTCCAATCTCTTTTGGTAATACTATAATGCTAGTTATTTTTCCTTTTTTTCAGATACTTCAATTTTTGTTGATTATTCTTTGATATATTTTCAGTATTCTTACAATTTCCAGCATTTGTTTCTATCACTTCTTGGCAACTTTGATCACATAATGGTATCTCTTAACATCACCTTCCACTCCCTATCCATCATTGAACCTACTAACAGAATATCTTTCTGTTATCAATGTGCAAACTGGGACTTATTCCATAATTTCCTTCATGATGTCCCCTAGAATGTGGTTTTTAATCATCTTGTAAAAAAATGTGTGTCTGAGGTTTCCTCCTGGGTTAAAGCTTGCATCAAGGTTTTCATCCCAGCAAAAAAATACCAAATTAAATTGCACTCATCTTCTTGGTTCTCAGATGATTGCTCAGCTGATATAGCCCACAGGAATCACTTCTTCCATCTATACTGGAGTGACATGTTTGATTGCAACAGATGTCTCTTTGTCTCTGCTCATAATGAGTGCAAGTGTGTCCTCAATGAAGCAAAGTTACTGTTTGCTGATAGAATGAGACAGCATATAGCATCTCACAAGTTTAGTTATAAAGATTATTGGCAGCTCTACAAGAGTGTGCTGAACTAAAAGCAAATCTTCAATCCTTCCTCTATTCAATCAATTCGAAGTCCTAACATCCTCAGCTGATAAGGCTAAATGCTTTGTTAGTTTGCTAGTTCTCATCCAACTCAACACACAACTGATCTGGGATACCCAAACCTGATTTTCCCCTTAGAACTGAGACTATAGTGAGTAAGATGTGTATAACCTCATCGATGGTATTTTTAGACATAGTCCTAAAGCAATGTGCCTTAGAGCTGGCTCCAGTTCTTTCCAAACTATACAACTATTGCCTCACCAATTCTTGCTTTCCAACCTGTTGGAAGTCCTCCTCTGTCATCCCAGTCTTTAAGAACTCTGGAAACCCTTCTGACCCATCTAACTACTGTCCCATTAGTCTCCTACCACACTTTGGCAAAGTAGTTAGCATCTCACCTCCCATGATCTGGTCTCTGACAAACAATATGCTTTCTGCTTTGTTTGGTCTCATTCATGCATGGCATACTGCTGCCATATATGGTCTGGTACCCCCATTGTTAATCTCAAGGTTCTTAACAAAATCCAAATACGGATATGCAATGTGATTGGTCCTCATGTGGGGTCTTAACTCCAGTCATTTTCTCATTGACATAATGTGGCTTCCCTCTGTCTTTTCTATAAATATTTTCATGGCATCTGCTCTGATGGGCTATTTTCACTGGTGCCCTGACTGCATGAATTTAAGTATGCTAGGTTGGCATCTGGGTCCCACCCTTTTACTACTGAAACAGTTAAATGTAACTGCTTCTTCTATTCCAAAAGCTTCTTCCCTCATACTTCCTGACAGTACAACTCCCTTCCTCTTACATGCTTCCCTGGTAAAATCTTCCCAACATTGGTTGGTTAATAGCAATTTTATTGAGAACAATGACTTACATAATACAAAATGTGTATATAAATGATTCATTCACAATTTTATATAACTACCACAAAATTGAGCATTTTTATTTCCAAAAATAAAAAATACACTTTTATTTTACTTCAATCAAAATTACAGTAGAATGAATGTTTATTTTCTTACAAAAAGAAACAAAATGATTAGAAGTATTCTAGCTAAAAGGAAATTCTGGTCTGTTTGAAGAAAAAAAGGTTCTTTACTAAGAAAAATATCTTAAATTATTTTTTCTGTAAAGGAAAGCAGTAAATATGCAATATTCTGTTTAATTCATGATGGCATACAACCTTGACCTAGAACAGTCTTGACCAACAACCCTGACCCAGTAAAGAACAAATTGCATTGATACACATTTTTTGAAACTGCTGATCTTCATTTATTTTGTTTTTGTGAAGTTGTGACAGTTGTGCATTGAATAAAATTTTTACATTAATTTTACAAACTGTTTTAAATATGATTAATGCACACATCTCCAAATGCTGACTGTATAAAGACATATTTGCAACTAATTTTTTAGAGAGGAAACTTTTAAACTCACCCAACAGGATAAGTAGCTGCCCTGTGTAGTATATTTACACTGATTGTTGTGTGAACTGAGCATCCATTTTTTAAGCTAAATACACAATAATAATATATGCAAATTTTTTAAAGACAATGAATGAATGACATCCTAATGAAATAAAAGCCTGTTGCTATTTCACTGAAAGCAGAGATAAGCAATTTACAGTGGACTATTTATTTGTGACAAGGACTACTACCACTAGCAAGGACTATTGCTACTGGCAAAAACTTTTACCAATGGCTAAAGCTATTACTATAGTCAAGGAAGTTAATGGCTACAAGTAGTTTTGAAATATGATGTGTAACAAATTCAACCTGAAACTTATACTGGAGTTTGATAGATCATATTCCTATCAATGTATTATTGAATGAACTGAGAAAGGTGGTGAGTTGGTGAATAAATTAAGTGCAGTGAAGAAGGTCAAACAAGAATTCTCATTGTATCTGACAAATGGTACATTTGCAGTCTACCAGCAGTTAAGTGAAGAGGAGAGAAATAATGTTAACCCATAATGAGTGCCCTATAAACAGCTTTTGCCACTGACTGTTTTGTAGCATACAAACAGTTCATAGCATGGCACTTGAATCCAGTAGAGTCCATTGATGTATATTTGGCAGGGTTGCAAAAGTTGTTTGGTGGCATGCCTGAATATGGTTTGTCCTGTGCATTCATTGCAAGATTGCAGGACCATGTCAGGCAGGTCCTTTGAGTTTTCTCATGGTAAATAACTGAATAATCAAGAAGGAATGGTAAAATGTTGAGAACAGAGAACATGCAGAAACATATACTGTTTTCAATGTCAAGACTTTAGCCACATGTCATCGGACTGCTGGGAAATGAGTTAAAGGACAAGACATCAGTGCCAGGAATCAAGGTTCAAGTTGTGACAGAGAGAGTTTGGGAAACACACACATTTTTTTTTTAGTGAAATTGGAATGGATTTGAATAGCGATCGTCAGAGCATTTTGTTTACTGATGGGGAAATTTGATCTAGGCCAGAAGTTGTACCCATTGAATCTGGGTCATCAGAAGACAATGGAAATGTCTGAAATAATTTTTATCGATTAAAAATTGAAATAGAGCTGAGTAAACTAGAAGGAACTTTTGAATTCATATGATTTGGGTTGAAACAGCCAAAACCCCGCGATAATCACATGTGAAATAGCAAGGCCAAGGTTCAGTTGTAACCATTTGGATTTTTCTATATAAACGCGTAGTTATGCTGAAAAAGAGGCAGACAGAAGAGAGAACAGGCGAGTGTTGAGACAGAAGAGGCAGACGAAAGAGAGTAACCCATTTTCTTTTCTATACTATTCTTTTCTGCTATATAAAAGACATTAACAATTCAATCATTGAATAGTTGGTTGTCCAGCTTTCTGCAGATATTAATTTTTTTTTTGCTGCATTCTAAATTTCTTAGCACAGACTTTCCAGCCGTGTCTACATCTTCAGTCGACCATGAATGGATGAACATCACTTCTGCTTTCTGGATCAAACCAAACACAACGTGGGCAGGAAGCAGGATTAAACCAGTAGACCAGTCGAATAATCTACAGATGCTCAGGGGACCTATGGCCACTCCCTTAAGTTCAGTTAGGACTGAGTAGACACCTCAACCCAGAGAGTAAGATGTCGGAGGCTGAGGGGCTGGGGCAAAAGTGTTAGAAAGTTAATAGGAAGGAAGGCACAACTCTAATAGATTTAAGATGTTTTTGCTTGTTTGCGAGCAAGAAGATGTACCATTTATAGACAAAGAAGGATGTGGATGTGGTGATAATCAAAAAGCCATTGGGGTTCAGTCTGTTAGGATTAATGTGAACAAAGTGCTGGATAATATTTTTATTATGCAGTTAAGTGCAGTACAGTTTCCACACAAATAAGTACCTGTGTATGCAGCAATTTGGATATATGAGCCTGATTTTAGTACAGAGTTTGATCAACCCAAGAACATTTGAACCATAATATAAGAAATGGTCAGATCAGGTTCCAGAAAACCTGAAAAATAGTGTCAGAGTACTTCATGTCCAAATAAATCAGGGGCAATTATGAGTATGAGTGCCAATGCTGGATAGGCAATGGGTATGAGGGGAAACTTGGATCTCCCAAAGGTTTCATCCTACTGAAGGAAATGGATCAGCATAAAGTTCAATGATAGTCTATTAGGAGCTTAATAGCCATTTGATACGCTCACAGGTAAGACAGTCAAATTGAGAGAGTACTATCAACAGGGATTAAAAGTGTCCATACTAGATCTTAAAAAGCATATCTGCAGTTGTGAGCCCACACATCAATGGTCAAAGAGAGGAAGCACTGCCTAACACAGTTGTGATTCAGTCTAAACATGGTACCAGTGATAATGAGCTCCATCATTAATGTGTCAATAAAAAGAGCTACATTGGTATACATTGATGACATAAGTATCATCAAGGAAACTGAACTTGCAACATATGTCAGGAAGTGCTTATTATGTTTCAATCTGTTTCTGCATGAACTCTGAACATTTAGATGGTACCAAAGTAGTGGACTTGGAAGTATGGAAAAAAATGGCAGTCAGTAGTGGAAGCAAGGAAGTGTCAAACCTCATCAACATAATAATGCACTTTCTCTATATGTAAGAAGCTCAAAAGGACTTTCTTTGGTATGTGGGTGACTTCTAGAGTAATGAAACAAGTGAAATCATAGAGAACTGGAGTGACACAGTAAATTATATGCCACTACTGTGATCAGATCAGTGGAAAATGAAAGGGGGAAACTTATGAAATCACCCAAAAGTGGCACCATGTAGCCTGTGAGGTTGGATTGTTGTCATTGAGCAAGCTGAGCACATATTTTTTGAGACCTATACACATGGAGGTCACAATGTATACAAATTTTCTGAAACAACTAATGAATGACATTCCAATGAAATAAATGCCTTGTGTTGTTTCACTGAAGGCAGAATTTTTGTCACTTTGCAGTGATATGAGTTATTTCTGGTGATTTGCAGCAAACTAGCTATTTATGGCAAGTGAGAATATTTGCCAATGGCAAGGACTATGGCTACTGGTGAGAACATTTACCAATGGTAATTACTACTACAAATTCCGAAAAACAAACTAATGAACAGATTATGCTTTATTTACTATCTTTTCTATTTTTTCTTTGTAGAAAGAACCACCTTTTTTAAAAGACTGGTTCAAAATTATGAAATGCATAATTTTCATACCTTATTAATGTTTAAAGAATTGCAAAAGAGTCAATAATAAATAAATAAATACAACTGACAAAGAATAAATAAACAAAAACTTAGCAGACTGTGGTTGTGGCTGTAGTAATAGACCACAGATTGAACATTTAGCCTAACCAAAATTTGGTAAAATACCAGAACCTTGCCCAGGAACTGAGAATGATAAGGAATATGAGGCCTCAACTGATACTCATAATAGTAGGTGAATTTGGAATCATAGCAAAGCACTAGAATTGAGATGAGTTATACATTCAAGGAAAGTATGAGACTGTACAACCTATGGCCTTACTGGATACTAAGAAGAATGCTAGATATTTCATGAGGCTGTCTTAACCTCTAGTGTAAACATGCAAATCCATGAATAATAAAAATAATAAATTTGTTTTTACAGCAAATAACCATTTTCCTTTTTTTTTTTTTTAGAAATAATGAAAAGTGATATGAAAATTACGACTAACTGTTTATCCTAAATAAAGTCTACAAAATAAGAAATATTTAAGTGAGCTAGAAATTTGCACTTAATACTAAATAAAATAAAATATCTAACAAGTGATATGTAAAATATAATAATTTTAAAACTTAGCAAATAAAAATTGTTCCTGGTTATATCAATTCTACACTGATTATATAAGCATTAGTATCTCTACTCAATAGAAATCATCTTTTTGTAACAGCATTCTTTATCTAATAATCTTTATCATTGACAATTGCTCCTGCAATACATAGTTATCAGTTATACGGGAATCACAAGCCTTTTTGTAAACCTCAAACAGGTGCTCACCCCATTAACAACAACACATGAAAGGACAAGTATCCTTATCAGAGATATGTATTTTTCTGATATAGTGACATCTTTACAGATCAAGTGTTACTTTTAATAATAATTTTCATTTTTTTGTAGATAATATTACTAAATAGGGATAATATTGCTATTGACAATGACTTTATAACATGTAAGATTATTTTATGTATATGTGTATGCGGTTTGGTTATTTTCTGTTCATGTGTTTGCTGTATAAAAAGGTTTATTTTTACATCATGATGAAGAATTACCATTAGAAAAGTCTTTTATTTACTGTCTACATTGGATACACAAAAGCTAAGTAATGTTAAAAATATCATAGATGTTTTGAAAATGAATAACTAAGAATCAATGTCTGTCAAGTGTTATACCATTCACCTGGCATCAGATATTCTGAGATCATCACTAACTACTGTTGTTCATTCTACTTTATCAGATCTACATGCAACTTTAATTCAAACTTTAATAAAACTTTAATTCAAATAGATAAATGTTCATTGAAGAGGTTAATTCAAGCATTTTGTTAAAAAAATTGCATTCTAAATCTATGATGTATTCATATTAATTTAATACTAAATAATAAATTAAATATAAATAAAGACTTCACTCCTATTTAGACAACATACTCAGAAAATATATTTTATGAAGTGAAACTGGATTCTCTATTGAAGAATATAGTTTTCTTGGGAGGTAAGTAAATTAAATTCTTATCCTTCTAGTTATAATATGTTTAAAAATAAGAATTCTTAAATAATTTTTTTACTGAAAGCATTTAAACTGAATTATCAGTGTTTAGACATAAGTAAAAAAAAATGAAACTTGATGCTTGAATTACAATGTGATTAAATCTAATAGGGCAACTGTAAAATCTACAAGTTACTACTGTTGTTATATAATGCCTTTTAAAAGCATAAGATGCCACAAGTATATAAACACACATTTTATTGTATAATTAAAGCTAATCACTTCTTTCCCAAGATGGTCATTTTAATCATTTCAACAGACACAAAATATGTACCTCAAAGCTCAAAGACTTTTTCAAGATAATTTTATAAAGATTTAATTTTTTTTCATAATTCATCTTTCTCTCTCTTTCTCATATATATATATATATATATATATATATATATATATATATATATATATATATATAAAATTTATAGGATTTATATGTATTTTTGTTGACTATGTTCCAACAGCTGCAATTGTCATTTTATTCTCATACTACTTTCCAACTCATTTTCCTTTTCGCATAATGAAAACCTAAGCATGTAAACTATTTTTATTTGGCAGGTCACATTTTTGAAGCTCTCAAAACTCGACTTCACTTGTTTCAGAGACCCATCCATTAACTATATACTACAAAAAAGTGATTGACACTAAAATAAATTTTGACATTGTGAATGTATGAATTTCAATTCTTTATCTTATTTACCTTCTCTGGTCCATAGTCCTCTTCATTACTACATCAGGCACACACAAAACAAATCACAACATTAAATCACTTTAATCCTTTTCTTTTTGTTGGTATATTCATACATACAATGAATGTGTGATAATTTGGGGAGCAGTAAATAGTCACTGACCTAACTGTTAACTTATCTGGCAAGCCTACTTTTCAATAAAATAATCCACTTATTTATTGTATTTGGTTTACATATTTCAGTAAGCAACATTATATATATATATATATATATATATATATATATATATATATATATATATTAGATATAAAATCTGCATCAAAGAATGCTAAGATATATAATTTAGAAAGCTCAATGTAAAAAAACTATATGATACAGTCAAAACTTGATAACAATAAGAACTCTTAAGACCTGAACTCCTCTATAAAAGGAATTTTTTTTGCATTGTTCCTCATCCTTTTCTGATGCTTGCATATAACATATTTTCAGAATTATAGGGTTATCTATATGAAGAGTTCTTATTACTGTTATCAAATTATATATATATATATATATATATATATATAGTATGTGTGTGTGTGTGTGTGGTGAATATTTTTAAAACTAGCTGATCTTTCAATTTATGAAGGTTAAATTTTGCTGATTTGGCACTATAAGAAAAATATGCAGTATGAAAAGTGACCGAAAACAGCTAATGAAAAATTACAAGACAAGTAATAAGATGTCAAAAGAAATCTTTATTTTTAGTAACTTCTATCACCTCCTGGTGATAAATAACCTGAAAAATGTGTTCTGTGAATGTCTCTACCAGTCTACACAATTGATCATTGTCTACTGAAACTCATGCATCCTGTACAGATTTTTTCAATTCTTGAGTTGATTGGTATTGAAGCCCACCTTTGTACACCTTATGGGCAAGGATACCTCACAAGTTTTAAATTAGATTCAGGCCAGGAGAATGTGCTGACCAGCTCATAATGTCAATGTTGTCATTCTGAAACCATTGTGCTATGCATTATGCCTGTGGAGCATTGTCATATTGAAAACTTCCAGTTGTCACCATTAATTTCTTCTGCGTAAAGAAGCAAGGCACCAAATAAAAGATATTGATGTCTGGCAGATTTGTGTAAAATCAGTTAAATTATTTTTGGTAGAACTGATTAAGAGTGAAAAGGTGCACAGAGTACCACAAAATTTCCAAACAACTCTACTCATGTTTGATTTTCATGGAGTTTAATGCCTCCAAATAGAGACAAACCTCTTATCTACGGACCCCCATCAATAGACTTAGGATGCAATGGAAAAAATCTGCAGGCAAAAGAAGTGGTAGTGAAACCAAAGTTTTTTTTTATGTATGAGATTCCATTGACACTCTCTTACAATTCGTTGATACAACAGATAATCTTTCCATTCAAGCTTATTATCAGCACCTCCACACATTAAGAGAATTAAATTCATGAGCAGAACAAGTGTGGAAAACAAAGTTGGATTTATTTTATAAGCCCAAACCCACCCCAACCATCTCTCCAACACCTCGCCAGAGCATCCCAAGCACCATGAATAAACAAATACCTGTAGTAGTCACCAGTAGTGATTCAGAGGAACTTCATAGCTTCTGACTCAGAATAATAAACCAATCTGAGTCCCCACTATATGATCATTGTAGAAAAAAAAAAAAACATTTTCTACTACATACACAAGGTAAATAAACTTTAACAAGTTTTAGTGTACATTTTAATATTTATAATAAATATGTTACAGTATTTTTTTTAACTGTATATATTAATATTATTCCCTTTGAGAGAGAGAGCGCTATCGATGTTATTCTTCATAAGTGTGTTAGGCTGTATTATTTTTATTACTGTATATACAGTATATATCCGTGTGTGTGTATATATATATATATATATATATATATATATATATATATATATATATATATATATATACACACACACACACACACATTTATGTGTGTGTGTGTGTGTGCGTGTATGTATCTATGTATATTTAGGCAACATATCTTCATTCAAGCATGTTTCATTAAATAATATAGACCTATGTCTGTCTAGTTTTATAATAATTCTTTCTAGTTCTCTAATCATCTTGATATTAAGTTGAAATTCATCATAGCTACAATGATTAATTTTAAAATAATTATAACATAGCACATTCATGCATATTTATAAAAATCACCATCACAATGATTACAGTTACATAAAGTTTGTCTTCACAATTCAATACTGAGGATGATCTTAGAGGAGATTGAAAGTACTTAGGTCAACAAGGTGACTTCTTTGATGAATTTCAACTTAACATCAAGAAGATAATTAGAGAAATAGAAAGGATTATTAAGATAAATAGATATAACACATCTATATTATTTAATGAAACATGCAACATGCTTGAATATATGTATCTGTGATACAGCGAAACAGTACTGTCTGCAAATGACATAATTTAGCTCTTGAAAATATATTTCAGTTGAGCACTGTTGAGTGATAAGCTAATTCTATAAACAACAGCCACCTGCACTAATGCAAAGCTCTTCAGTAAAATGAATGGAGCACTTCAGCTGATTGGTATTTGTCTACCTTCGTAAAACAATACGCTAGATTTAGCCATGTAACTTTGCCGAGTGAAGATAGCTTATTGGTAGAAGCTCTGACTGACACCAAATCAGTTGGGTTTCAATCCTGGCTTGAGGCATTCAGATGTCTAGTCGCACTGAGGAGCTGTGATACAGTGAAACAGTACTTTCTGCAAATCATATATATATATATATATATATATATGAAGATTCATGAAGCCCCTTCTGAAGAAAAAAATACTAATAATTCACAAGATTAAAATGTCTATCATTGTGCTATAACATATACATATACTCCCCACATTTCTCTTCATCTATGTTTATCTCTCTAAATAGGAAGGGAGATAGAGAGGGAGTAATAAATATATATAATATATATAAATAAAGAAGTGTGATGGTAAGTATATTCACCTTGCAAACCACTAGCAGTGAGCTTGTTCCTTACTAGTTAATACATGAATATAGCTTTGTAACAAAGTTGATCTGTACAACAAATATCTAGCTACATATCTGTATAATTCATTCATATAATGTTTAAACTAGAAATCAATGAAAACAAATAAGTTAATGATTGTGACTAAGTTTTGTTTTATTAACTGCTCAAAATTTACAGGTAATGTGTTTATTTTTTCTAATTTTTTTCTATTCATTTCATTCCAAGCAAGACATAAGAGAATATGAGAAAAAGAAAACATTATTAAGGAGGGAGAACAATAAAAGAACAAGAATTAACAAGACAGAAGATAATAATCAACACTGCATTTACATTTTTGAAGATCAAAGTTAACTAGAAAACAAGAGGCTGGAAGAAAATTCCATAAACAAGATGTTTAAAAAATGAAACTGTTAGCTTAAAACTTATGGCTACATCTAGCTTTTCAACTTTAAAATGATGAGACATTGCCACCAATCTAAATTCATAAAGTATAGGTACCAAAGAGAGAAGCCCATCAGAGCAATTACCATGAAAATATTTGTAGAAAAGACCAAGGTAGCGACATTATGGTGGTGTGAAAATAATTGAAGCTGAGATGCCAGGACAGGACCAATAACATTTCAGATTCTTCTTTGTATTTTATCTATAATCTCTAAATACATAACAAAAGCACCAGAAAAGATGTAGCAGCAATATTCAAAGCATGAATAAATGGTAGATTTATAAATGTGTAAAGTAGATTCTGGTGAAAAAGAAATTTCTAGCATGACACAGTGAGCAAACATTTCTTACAGCAGACCTAGTAATTGATTGAACATAATCTTTCCACTTCATATCAGCAGAAAAGCATTAGCATGAGACGGTGCAATGATTCACTATCCTAAAATTAATCCTTTCTGAAAATCTTTTTTTCATTAAATTCTAGCAATGCTGCACTAAATCACAAAAACTGTCTAAAAGAAACCTATTGGAAAAAAGAAAACACGTTGAAAATTACAAATCCATCTATCCAAGTTCGTTACCCTTTGGTTGCAGTGGAATATACTAAAATTATTAATAATGACCTTAGTTCTTGAAATAAGTCCTATAGACCAGTGCTACTCAAAGTGTGGTATGTATATTGGTGCCAGTATACGAGTCATCATCTGCCACTTTATGAAGAGTTTCCAGGAAAAAAAAAAAAAAAAAGAAACAGTAGTCACATTCCACACCATAGGAGACTGCTGAGATATCTGATTCATTTTCATTTTAGTTTTATATTTAATATGGTTACATTTTTCAATTACTCACTCATGTTAAAAGTCATTGCTAATGAATGTAGTATAATGAACAGCAAAATAGTAAACTGAAATACATATGACAACACCATGATGATGATGATGATGTGGCATTTCTGTATATGGGAACCACACCTGGGAATAGCAAAAGGCTATTTTCATGGATATATATTTGTACAAAATCAATATAAAATAAAAATAAAAAATGATGCAGCTTTTATTATATTTATTATATTTTTCTGGTATAAATGAATAATACTATGCATGTTAAAATAATATTTTCTCAGGTTATTATTGTATGGCATAAATATGGTACCTGTCCTTGATACACTGTGAAAACTTGTCAATGATGACTGGCCTTAGAATGAATAAGACATCATGTACTCATGTTTAGTACAGATAGTCTCAAAATGACCATGAGTGAAATAGGACATATCTTTTAAAAATGGGAGGGGACACAGCAGAAGTGGAAGAAAAATCTTGCTGCAATATCTAAATTTATAAAAGTTTGGATGCATGAATAGAATTATATAAGATATTAAAAGAAAAACAAGTTTTTTGTTTTACTCAGTTATAATTAATATAAGATGGGTACTGGAATCATGTAAAAAACAAAAAAAAAGTGTAGTTTAATTTTGTTTACCTTAAAGAAGAGTGTAGATATATACACACATAAATGTTTTTTATATTGAGGATAAGAGAAAATAAAAAAAATTAAAAGAACTATAATAAATTTCTATAAAAAGAAACATATACCAACCTAAAATGATTACTTAATATTGAAGAAGTTATATTTTTTAGCCATGTTAACAAATTTTTCTATAATATGCAAAAAAACAATCCACTGCTACAAACGCAAATAGTAAATTCCACAAGACACTAATGAGGTAATTTTTATGAGTAAAATATTTGAATATGTATGCTACAGGTCACATTAGAAGATTTTTCCAAATTTCTAAGAGTATTTGGAATGGCAGCCATGTGTATTTTATTAAAGAGACTTATGACTATGTCAAAAGTTAAATCACTGCAGTGACCAACTCTAAATTAGGTAAGTGCTATTCATATTCAAATATTTCACAATAAAAAATGGCAACAAAATAATATAATGAAAAAAATAGAAAAGGAAAAGAATACAAAAAAATTAAGGATATTACCTTAAACAGCATATTATCCAATTTATTTGTGTAAAATATTTTGTTTTTTCTTTTTGCTTGATTACTTGTTCTTAAATTAAAATATTTTAACAGATTTTGGCAGACTGTTTAAGAAATGCACATTCTCCCATTTAAACACTCACTTGTACTGAGATGCTTACTACATATTGATAATAAGACCATTACTTATGTAGGGTTCAGTCTTCATTTGGTATCCCACTATTGTAGCCCTGTGCCAGTCTAAGCCAAGTAAATATGTATTTAAAATTGTTAGTATTGTATATTAAAAGATTGATAAATTATGTCATGTTTATCTAAGTGGTTCCATGTATGGTTAATGGTGAGTAAATTAATGTAAATAGTGTGAAAACATGTAGATAAAAAGTTTTAGCCTTGAGTCATTCTATTAATATTCATAAAGAGAGCCAACTTCTGGCCTTACAAGTATTGCCAAATTAGAAGCTTCAGTAAGTGAAATGAAAAATATCAAAACTTCTAAGGAAATGTTGCAAACATGAGAATCTCTTGATGAGCAAAATGGTGATTCTATCCATTGGCATTCTAATTTGGAAGAAAGTCATAAATGCCACAGCTAATTAAGGGATCAAACATTAAAACTGGACTAATCATTTTGAAATCTTCTGATCAAAAGGCAAAAAGATTTGGTGGGGAAAAAAATAAAAACACCAGAATAAATACATTTTTATAGAAGCACCATGAAATATAAAAGAATTTACAAGTACATAAACATAGGATAGAACATGGCAAAATAACCCGTTGTCTAAATGCCTATTTATTGGTTCATATATAAGTTAAAATGATTTACAAAAAAGTCTTAGTAAAATGTCATCGTTAAACAACTCTTAGTTTCAAAAGCTTAATGGAGATAAAAGTAATTACGATTTTGTACAGATTTTATAAGTATATTAATATATTGATTGAATATAGAATTCAAAATGGTTTTATGGTAATTTAACATCACAGTAGTAATAAAGACATTTTAACATAAATTAGATTTTCTACTTGACACTAATTATAAATCATGCAACACAAAGTATGATCTATAATGATATAAATAACAAAGACAGCCTCTTTATCAAATCTACCGACAAGACAGAAAAAAATTAATTCTTAATAAATATGAAAATTTAATAATCAGATACTTATAAGATTTGAGAAAATTATTACATAACAAAATTGTACTAATTTGAACTTCCCTGAATGTTTCTGGGGTCATGAAAACACAAGAAATAAATGCATACTAAGACAAACATTTGACACTCCCTTTCTCCATGTTACCATATATTTCCTAAAATCTTAAAACTATATTATTTAAAGATCAGGAAACCTTGATAAAGACTAAGAATTTGCTGGTGAAAATAATATTTCCAGGAGTTTTGTTTTGTTTGAAAGACAATAAAAACAAAATCTATATAAAATCAGTTATGTTTTTTTCTTCATATAATTTTAGTTCTTGCTATTATTTATCTAATACAAAATTGGTATTTTACCTGCAGTTCTAAAACTTTTTAAAATTTTATATGCAAATTTATTGAGACATTTATTTTCTTCATCTACAGATTAAATAAAACTAAATTTATAATATTAATAATTTAATGGTCAATCAGGTGATACATTTATTTTTTCTATTTTCTTATTAATGATATTAATATTTTTTTCAAAATTAAGATGTATTGGTTATTTAGCAGATGTTTGACTAAGTCAACTTTGGAACCTCTACTGACAATTGAACTCGCTATCTATAGTTTCCAACCTGTTAACTTCTATTCAACAACAAATGTGCTATTGGACCTTTTGTAATGTTTTTATGTTCATCTTAAAGAAAAATTTTCACTGGTTTATATTCTAGACTTTTTATATTTTCACAAAATGCATAACATACAAACATTTAATCCCTACAATTTTGAATCTATACCCAACAATAAGCATAGTAAATATTTCCTTTAATTAGTAAGCTAGACAAAGAGAACAAAAGATGCAATTAACAGAAGAAAAAAAACATGCAGAAGGTTAACTGATAACTAACAAGTAAATATAACAAAAACATTCATTCTGGGTGAATAAACAAATAGTAAAAATTACAGAAACAAAAGAGAGATGAGTTTATTTTATTAGCAAAGAGAATACTGTTAAAATAATATAAACATATTTTCTTACAACTCTGAAAGAAGCCTAACAACAATGGTTCAATGGTACAAGCAGTCTGTTAAATGATAAATAATCAACAAAATGGCAGACAAACAATTTTATTGGACATAATAAATATTTTGGGTTTCAACTAGACATTTCTGAGGCCAATCAAAGTAGGCTTATGAAATTGTTTCAGTTTTTCCTGAATGCTTGACTCCACAATTTCCAGTGGCTATCCATTCTTGCTCAGAACTTAATAGATTCAATTTCTGAATTTAATTTTGTTTCAGAGCATATTACCAATGCCCAATGGACCAACATCTTAATCAAGTTGGTTATTTTACTGTCTTGAACAAAATGAATCCTAAAGGGTATATAAAAATTGGTTTCTATAAATCTGATCTGTGTACCAGGATCTTCAGAAAGGAAAGCACACAATTGTTTTCATTTTCACAAGTACAAAGCCGAGTACAATGTGTTAAGTGCTTGATAGAATACCCCAACTTCAGCCTTATTACTGAACAAATAAAAAATGTCATCAACATATCTAACATAATATTTGGGTCCTTTAATATGCGTAAGTAAATCTTGGTTGGAAAATCCAAAAATTTGTCAACCCCACAGGACACTTCATCACTATACATGATCTTATCAAAGCTAAATACCAAAGATATGATGGGGAACTCCATAAACTCCAAGAAGATGGCTTCAGGTATACAAGGGAGGCAGAAATGACTATAATACAAAGTATAAACACAAATATCAAAAGTCTGTAGTAACAGTACACAGGTGAATAAACTGCTGACATCATTTTGATAAATGACAAAGCTAAATAAAAAATATTTGTTTTCTTTAGAGACTGATATTAAACTGTAGTGAAGAAGATCATTTAAAAAAAAAACTATTGTAAATTATACATAAGCTACATAAGTTTATAATAAAAATAAAAGGACTTCATAAAAATTAATTTTTGAAAATTACAAGAATCAGATGTAATATAAAAGAATGTTTCTAAAAATAATTTGGTAATAAATCTGATTCTAGACTTTCATAGAAATTACAAAACTAATCAAGATTCTTATAAGGAAAATTTACTTGAACATATTTCAGTCAGTGATCAGAATAACAAACTGATTAAAATCTTTCAGGTTCAATCCCCACTTCATACTGGAGAATAATAGATAAGAGGAATAAAATGTCCTTCTCCCACATGGTTAATCTGGAATTTATTGCTAATATAGCATAGCCATCAGTATTTACAATTAGTAGCAGATACAAAATCGAATTTTCAATAATAATCAATTTAAGAAATTGTAGATGAGGATAAAGGTAAACAAAGAATAAATTTAGGCATCAAATTTGAAATGTGAATTAACTACAGCATCTGTGAAAGAACATTAGACCTCTCAACTGCCAATGTACCAATTTAGAGTAGGTGAATAGTCATAGAATTTTTAAAAAGTTATGTCATTACTAAAAGAATGTTAAAACAAGCTAAAGAAATTCAGTTTATCATTAAGTAAATAATTTACATAAAAATCAAAAATCAAAAACAATAATTTGAGAGTAGTGAAAAACACCAGATAAATAACTGTCAATCATAGATGACTATGTTAACATTTATTTGCTTCCCTAGAGTGCAAAATGTGTTGGATGTGTGGCTGAATCCATATATGGTATATAATATAAGATCCGATTTTGAGGTAAGTCATACAACAAAAATAGCTGTTCCTTCAGCCAATGTCAAAGATATATAAAGGTGTACTGCTGCTCCTCTCCCTCAAAGTGTAAGATGAGGTGTTGTCAGTCACTAGCAAATTTAATTGCAGGGGTATTTTAGGTATGTCAATTCAAAGAATTATACAATCAGTCAAACCAAATCTAGTAAAAAAGGTAAGTGTTTTTCAGGGTTTTTTTCATTATCCAAGAGTGCATAATATTCTAAAAATCTAATCCATTACAAATTAAATTCAAATAAGTTGTGGCTGACTGTCTACAGAATAAGGTTCAAATTTTCAATAAAGTAATTTGGAAACTAGTGTTAGATTACTTGAAAAGAAAGAATTTTTCCAGAGTGTTAAGTCATGCCTTAATTTAGTGGTTCACATTTAGTTGGAGTGCTGTTTTAAGACATTTATTCACATGGGGATATTTTAAATATCCCTACTAATCCATTTTCTAAAAGAAAAATTAATCTCTGTTGTATTCAAGAATGCAAGTAAGTCACCCTGATATTGTACGAAACATCTGAAATAGAATTTAGATTTGGTTGAAAAAAAATAAGTAATAGAAATGTATATTTATACCTACAAATACAGGTCATCTTGGTATGTGTTACTGTTTATTCAATTCTCAGAGGCACAACTAAAGGTAAACTGAATTTTTCCACTTATTTTTAATTAGCTTTCTTCAAACCCATTGACAAGTGACAATGCCAATAATTTGTTGGCATCTTTAAAATTTTGTATAATAGTTTCTCTTTATCTGTAAATTCAATGAAGACTTAATTGCTAACAAAAAATTTCATAAAATTTGCTTATATAAAAATAATTCATAATATTTTTTAATGTTAAAAAGACTGGAAACAATGACTCACCAGCTACAAGATTAATGTGTCAAGATCCCTGAGTATATAGTAGATTTTACAAGAATGTAAAGCATTATTAAATAAATGTGAATAATTAAGGATAAATAAATTCAACCCTATTATAAGTAATTTTTGTATAGAAAATGTAAAGTTAATGAAGAATTCTTTAAAAACTTATAATTGGAACTAATTATATTTCAGTTTTTACAAATCTTGGTGGCTAAATCATTTCTTGTTTTTGCATAAGTGTTTTCTTTTTTGGACATAAAGTGTGTAAAAACTGTCCAAATGCAATAAAAAAACAAAAACATCCTTGATAATGGCTAATAGAATAGCTGAAAGCATTCAGATATATAGAACATTCAAACAGTTTTTACACATGTCCAGAAAAGAAAATGCTTAGATGAACACCAGAGAAATTGAATTGTTAAGTCTCTTTTAATGAAACTTGTATAAAATGGGATTGCTGCCCAAATACACACACACACACATATACTTATATATAGTACAGTTAATAGATTTGTTGGTTTATAATCCAAGTGGATCCTAATAATATCAAATATTAAAACTGATCCACAGAGAGCTTAATATATTTATTATAACAGAGCATATAAATTACACAGCCAAAAAATTCAAAATTACCTCATGTGGGTATAGATCTATTTCAGCCAATGCTAAGAATGTTGCTCTTATTCAACCCCAGTGGATGGATTGTATTCATATCGAATCAGAGCTTTAGAATTTAGCTTAGACAGCAGTCAAAATTTGCTACCGAACCTACCCATATCGACACCTCAGCCAGGCAAAATGCTGAAGTTGGTGGTAAGAGGAGGACGGAAGGTATCTGTCTAAAAGGGAAGAGGCTTAAATAGTTTCAACTTGGATATTAACCTTATGATGCTAAGTTGGGGTTATATAAAGAATGAGGTGTTGAATTGAAACTTAAGGAGGGCCAAAAAGGGAGTTTTATATATAAACAAAATTTTTAATTATATATAAAAAAAAAATTTAGGTTCCCATTAAAAAATATCAAATTATACTTACAAATGAGATATATTAACAAGATTAACAATAAATCATATTTAGATAATTTATATAAAGAAAAAATATATTTTAAAAATTTTATATTATTAAGTAATAAAATATTTAAAGATAAAACAATTAAAAGATAAAATAAATTATCCATTTATAACTTTAAGGATAAGTTAAACTATTAAGAAAACCAAACTATACACAGAAATATTTAAAAAAAAATTAAATAAAAAAAGTAATCAAAGAAGAGGGAGTTCATAAAACAGGGGACAGTTATAAGATAAGATTAATATGGAAAGGAAAAGGAAATATAGAAATTAAATATAGTTCAACATAAGAAGAGTTTGAGAATTAAAAAGTAATAAAGTAAGATCAATATTATTATAGAAGTTTAAATCTGTCTCTATGTCTACATTTTAAAATTAATTCATTCCTTTGATTTAATAGTTTGCTTTGATTAGTGTATTTTATTATTCTAATTTTTTCTTTTAAACATAAGTTACACTTATCTCTAAGACTATTAGGAGTATGAATGAAACCTATAATTTTCCAGTTTATTTGAGGGTTCAGACTTTCCTCCTTCAGTTCCCCAAATTTTTTTGAAAGAGCTGTCTGCTATTTTAATTTAGGATTGGTAAAAAGTGACTATGAGTATAAAATCTCTGTTTCCATTCCTGCACAGAAATTTCAATGTACACATTATAATTTAACATTTTCTTTGGGAGAAATGGTTGCTTAGTACATCACCCTAGTAGATCTGCATTTGCTCTCAACTGGACAATTTTCTCTATTTCTACAATTACAAGGGGGAGGGTGTTCAATGTCACATTTATTGTTTATCCTATAGAATTTACTTAAAATATAGTTATTATGAGACTTGATAATTTTGTTCATGTTATTGGCGCAGGAATAGCTAATTTTGAATGTTTTCCTATAATATGTGTGTGTGCATAACTTTTAAATTAAATTTGAAAATCTATTTTGGGACTTTTTTTTTAGCAGTTCATATCACAATCAATATGTCATAACATTACATTCATTCAAAGTTTTGGAAAGTTAACAGCAGTCCATTTATGTACACGTTCTAACTTGCATAAATTGGTAAATATATGTGCGTGTGTCTGTGTGCCTATGCCAATTAAATATTTTTCAAACTGATATCATCTTTCTTGCTCATTTTAAACCACCATTTTAATGAACAATGTCTTCAGGTGACAATGCAGAAAATCACTGTGATCAAGACTGTATATGTGATATCAGTATTATTAATATAAGTACAATATAAAAAGAGGAAAGCAAGCAGAAAAATAGATGTAGTAATCATTTATCATTTATATTAGTAGATCATTATTTTAGTAAATGGTGTCAGGTTAAATGCACCTCAGCCTGAACAAAGGAGAAATGGGATGAAGGAATTCCTTATGCAGAGCATGCAGAAAGACCCACAAGAAAATAAATATACAAATTTTTGGTGAAAAGGAAGTTTAGTGAGATGATAAATTATAAAGTGGAATTACAAGATTTGTTGTGTTATCAGGGCTTAAAAGATTTAACAAAGAAATATGTTCACATACAAAACGTAAAAATACTTTATCTCAAACTTCATATGTTATAAAAGTGGTTTATGCAAAGCATGAACTTATATTTGGTTTTACTTTAACAAGGATATATATATATATATATATATATATATATATATATATATATATGTGTGTGTGAAAATTTCTCCAATTTAATCAGTAGAGAAGACAATATTTATGAATAAAAATGACAATAGGAAAACTGGTAATTGCTGATGTGTTTCGTCCAATGTGGACTTTATCAAACCAATACAAAAAAAATATTTTTCATATTTTGCTTTGATAAAGTCCACATTGGACGAAACGCATTAGCAATTACCAGTTTTCCTATTGTCATTTTTATTCATAAATACATATATATATATATATATATATATATATATATATATGTATGTATATGTATTTATGTGTTTATGCACACACATAGAGATAATGATAAACACAATGCTAGAAGGTGTAGACATGATATTTTCAAGGTTAACATCTGTTAACACTTGCATAATGTAATATAAATGTGTCATATGTGGAAATAAATGAAAACACAACCTGAGATCTGCACAAAATACCACTGATCAACAATCATTGTAACAAAGGATAACAACTTTCAGAAAAAATATAAGATAGTAAAGAAAGGAAAGAAAAATAAGGAAGAAATGTCAGCAGTGTTATTTGAATTACATAATAGCAGTGAAAGACAAAGGTTAGCTTCATAGCATATATACTTTTTCTAAGACATCTAGATAGCAGAAAAGAGATATGAAATTTTCAAATGTAGAAGTCTACCTATATCAAAATCTTGATTTTTATATTATTCAAACAATGACTTCTGGCACTGAAAGTAAATAAATTGATTGATAGATAAAATCCAGAGCTATGGATATTATTCATCATCATTTCAAAACAAATTTCCCACTGTGATTTGTCTTCAATGATTAATCAAATTTCCCACTGTGATAAATCATGCATAAATAAAGTGTGTATAAAGTTGTAAAGTATTATGTGTGTGCGTGTGTGTATCTTCCGAATTCTTCTGACAACTTTTTTTTCTTTTGAACTACTGACTCGCAAATCGAATTACTCAATCTTGGACCAAACTGACATTTTTACTCTACTTTTAATAACAATGTAAAAAAAATAAAAAAAAAAAAAAAAAATGCTGTGGTTGAAATATTGCATAAACAAACTTTAGAAGTAAAAGGTAAAAAATTCATCAACTCACCCATTACAAATGTCACTTAAAAGTATGAAAGACATGACTAACCATATAAGAGGAAGCCTTTTTTTAAATAAAGAATTAAAAAGGGTCCAAAAAGTACTAGAAGAAAACAAAAATATTATAATTAGGAAGAGTGACAAATCTAATATTTTTGTGATTTTAAATAGGACTGACTATAAGAAAAAACTTGATTCCATCCTCAATAATACAGCCAAATTTATGAAATTAAATAAAAATACTACTAACCTTCTTGAGACTCAAATAAACAGATTAATTACAATTAGTAATCTTAAATAGGATCAATGAAACTTAACAAAATTGTAGGTATCACCCCAGCTACATAGACAGAAATGTTAAAATTCATAACCCAAACTCCCCACTACATCCCATAATTTTTCAAATTTCTACTCTTGCATATAACTTATCTAAAACTTAAACAACTGATCCAGCCATATTTATCAAATAAATATAGCATTAGTTCGACCAATTAATTCTTTGACATATTACATTCTAGTAAACCTAACAATGGCATCTTAGCTTTGTTAAATGTTGAAGTCTGTTTACTAATGTCCGTGTTAAAGAAACAATAGAAATAGTAGCACAAAATCTATATAATCATCCTAAATTCACACTTCTGGATATTATACCAACTATTTTACTTAAGCTCCTATCTTGCATCACACAAGTACCACTTTGCGATCATTATGGTAAGATTTACACACAAACTGATGGTGTAGCTATAGGCACACTTGTGGGTACCACATTACCTAATTTCTACATGACTCATGTAGAAAAAAAGGTATTTAATAATTTAAACAAACCTTCAATATATTATAACATTAAATTCTTGCATTGGCTATATATACACCACCATCTCTCATAGGTTGACATGTCATTTGATAAAATTTAGTACAATTTGTGCACATATAGATCAACATATCACAAAAAAAATCAAAATATTAACACAAGACAAATTTTAATGGATAATACAAAAAATATTATATAGTACTCAATGAAAAGAAAGACTCAAAATTCTAGAAGCTATTATAATACAAAAGAAACAACATTAAATATCTTTTTTCCATAAGAGATCATACAATGAAGTGAGTAGTAAAAAAAATATAAAAAAGCATGTATAAATTCAATTGACCATTGCTGATGACATCACTTTTAAGTGACAAATTTAATTCCAGCAAACTAAAAATGCCAGAATTTACCAAACACATACTGATAAACAGTCTAATAACTTACAACTCTTGATAACAACTGTAGTGAGAGCCAAAAGTACTCAAATGTAAAAAGAATCAACTTTGGAAAGTTTACCATTTTAATTCAAAGGTATAAATTACTTTTTTTCTTAGAAAATCTATTTCATCTCACCCTTTTCAACCAGTACCAAGTAATACTATTATAAAATAAAAATGCAAGTTCAAAGATAGAAAAAACATCTATTTCTTTTACTGTTTTCTATGAACATTATGATATGTATATAATATATATATTATTGAAAGCATACAAAAACATCTCTTGCTTACATACAAAGTGTGTGATCTCTGGTCTATCATTTCAAATACTGTCATTTAAATTTTGTCAAATCGTATAAAGCAATGCACTTTTAGTATGTTACTAAGAAATTACAAAATAATATCAAATAGGTTCATTTCTGTAAAAAAATTTGTATGAAAAGTCCAATTCAAAAAGATCAATATACAGCTGTCAGAAAATCAAATACTTTCATTTTCAGTTTAGGATTCAAATTATGAAGTCCACTAGTGTAGCATAATGTTTAAGAAGAGCAATGAATTCTATTCCTTTCTGCTTACAGATTAGATAAAAAAAAATGTTGCCAGTTTTTAGTTGATGGGAATAGATAGACAGTAATGACTGCTGCTCTAACAACTAAAATTTTCTTAATAATATCTGTAATGGGATTGGTTTAGCTAATAGGCAATTAGCATAAAAAGAGCTATAACTATAGCTCACTAGCAACTTTGAGTCAGTGTACATAGGATATCTATGGCTACTAAGTTTGATCATCATAACAAAATGGTGCCGCCTCACAGAGCTCTGTTGAACACAGAAGAATCTGAAAATGTAGAGATTTGAATAAAATGCTTTGAGGTATATGGCAGAATTAAGAAGTTACGAGATGACCAAACACTTGGAAGACAGAAAGAAATCACGGATTTATTTTTGGCTATTGTGGGATGAAGCAATTAAGCAGATTTCATTAATAACTTACCCAGCTGAAATTGAAAACTTGACATTTAAGGAAATTAAAGAAATAATATTGAAAAATATTCAACCAAAGAAAAGATTGGTCATAGCTGAATGAACCAAATTCTTAGCATTGAAACAAGAATTTGGGGAGCCTATAAGGAAATATCTAAGAAGGTTAAGAGATACCAGTAGATATTGTGAATTTCATGAACTAGGACAACAAGGAATAAGCACAGAGGAAGAATTAATTCAACTCTGATTGGTAGAAAAACTGTACAACACCTCTCATAGAGTAAAATTTTAGAGTAGTTACAGACAAACCAAATGACTTTAGAAGCTTGTATTGACTTCATACAACAAGAGGAGTTAATCGAAAAATTTAATACAAATGAATACCAACCTGAGCTTATGGACACATGCGATAAAAAGAACATTGATAAAATGCAGATATTGTAGTCTGTATAAAAGTCACACTTTAGTAGGAACTGATTTAATAAATATTAATAGCACATTTACTTAATGCTATGGATATAGGAAGTCCCAAAATTGGGACATTAAAAAACTATAAAATGAGCCTTAAGTTAAAAAGAAATATCAATCTATCATATTTTGAAAGTCATAGGCTTCCCATTCATATAAAGCCAATGGTATTTGATAAGCTGCAAAAAATGGTGGAAGAAGGCATTCTTCAATATGTAGGACCTGGAGGCTGCAAATGGGCATCATCTATTGTGGTTTTAAGAAAACCTAATGGTGATTTTAGAATTTGCAGAGATTACAAAGTAGGTGTAAATCATAAGATTTGTTCAGATTCTTACCCTATTCCAAACAGAAAACATATTACATTCTCTGGTAGGAATGAAATATTTTACAAAAATTGATTTAATGTATACCACCAAATTCAAACAGATGATGAATTTAAGGAAATCACAACAATAAACTTCTCCATAGTCTTACTTAGATGGTCCCGCTTACCATTTAGAATTAAGATAGCCAGCTTGATTTTTCAAAATAGGATAATTTATCAGAATGATATATGATTAGGTGCGGCCACAGAAGAAGAACTGAATTTGTAATGGATAAGTTGAGAAGGGCAGGAATGATGATAAACAAAGTTAAGTGTATATTTAATTGCAAAGAATTAACATTCTTGGGTTACCATACTTCAAAAAACAGTACTTTGCTGGATCCAATGTTAATGCAAAAAATATTAAATGTATCTTCTCCAATAAAAAAAGAACTCAAATTATTTCTCGGATTAGCCAATTTTTACAGCAAATTCTTGTCAAAACATTCTAAAAGAATTGAATTATTTTATGAGTTGTGAAAGAAAAGTAAGGAGTTTGAATGGACTAATACACACCAAATTGCTTTCATTAAATTAAAAGAAACTTCAGTTAAAAAAAACTGTGATGAAGATTTTTTGCCCTAAAAAGGATGTTATATTGACCACAGATGTGAGTGGCCAGTCTGTATTAGTAATTTTGTCCCAGGAAGGACACCCAGTGATGTATCTTTCCAGGATATTAACACCAGCTGAATTGAAATACTCTAATATTGAAAAGGAAGCACTTGTGATTGCATGGAGTATGATCAGAGTAAGACAATTTTTATTAGGAAAAGAATTTTTGTTGAGAATCGATCATAAGTCCTTAGAATTTACATTCCATCCTAGGAAGGAATTGCCGAAAATTATATGATCCAGAATATTAAGAAAAAAAACATAAAAAAAAGTTGAAGATGAATTTTTGCATTGAGTGGAAATGGATGTGTTGCCCATGAATAGATTAGTTATGAAGATATTACAAGATCCAGTCTTAAGTTGAATTTTATCTAGAATAAGGAACAATAAATGGAGCAATTGTTCAGAAGCAGAAAGACTATACAAAGAAACCAGACACAAACTATCATTAGGAAATAGCCTAATTTGTCATACCACCAGAAAAATGTAGAAAAGAAATAATTAAAAGTGTACATGATAATGTGCATTGTGGGATAACCACTACACAAAAATGGTTAAAGCTGGAAGCGTGGTGGCCGGGACATACCTGAGACATGGAAATGTCTTAAATGTGCCAAAATAAAGAATTTTCACCACAATAAGTTACACTCTTGGCCTAAGGAAATGGAACCATAGTCTCAAGTTCATATGGATAATGCACAAGTTAATGGGGCAGGTTTACATCTAAAATTGGTTGATGCTTTTTCCGCCAAGCCTGAAGTTTTCCGAGTTCAGGATAAAATATCTATTACTGTAAAACAAATATTACACATAATATTTGCTAGAAATGGAGTACCAAAAACATTAGTAACTGATAATACTCCTGGATTCTGTGACGAAAGTCTATGCTCATGGTTAAGGAAGATTGGCCGTGTCCCATATAAAATGCCTCTTTGGATCAGTGTACATAGGATATCTATGGCTACTAAGTTTGATCCTCATAACAACATCACTACCATTATCTATTATTAGTAGTAGGAGGAGTGGGGGAGTAAGATTGTAAACATAGATGAAGAGAGTTATAGGTTGTAAATTGGGAAAACGTCTTGTATGTAGCCAGTGTAGCCAAAAATTGTCAATTTCAGAAAAACAGGCTGTGGTTAGGATAACTTGTCCATTTTCAAAAGATGGGCTGTATTTATAACATCTGATGAGAGAAAAAAGTGAGGAGGAAGATATAGTAATAAAATATAATTAAATTAAATAAAAAGAAAAGAAAAAGGGTAGGAACAAATAAAAGGATAAAACTGGGATAATCTATAGTTAAAAAAAATGGGGGGTTGCAGAAAAAAAAAACAGAGAGGAAAAAGTATACATATATAGATGCACATGTGTACATAAGTGTACATAGATGTGTATAAATATACACAAGCCACTACACAAACTTATGAATCTTAATACACAAAAAATATGAATACATATACAAGATTAATATGTATCTACACTAACCTTCCACACTGCTTACATAAGCTTATATGTAAAGGAACTATAGTTATAGAACCAAAGATGGTATAAAAGAAGGTGACTGGAAAGTAGCCCTAAGTGTACATGGCAATACTTCCATTACAAAACAGTGCGTACTGAGGGATGTTATAGGTGGCAGAACATAAAAATATAGTAGGTAGAAGATGGCTGTTGAAAATATAGTAGGCTGTTAAAATTTGGAGATAAAATGTGAGTGGAGGGCCTACTCATTCGAGGAGTGGTGTTGCTGATAATGGGTTTCCTTGTGGAAATAATACTCTCTGAGTAAACCCAAATCTTTGTCTCGTCCTTTTATGTGGGAATTTACTTTTAGGATATACTTCAACTCTGATCTGCATCTATCCTCCCAGATAACGATCACAGACACTAAAAGCATGCATCCAACATTGTCAATGCTATGACCAGGTTGGTTGAAGTGTACAGAGATGGAAAATTGTTGTTGTTGTCCCTGATGCTTTTCTTGTGGTTATTGAACCATAAATTTAACTCTATTCCAGTTTCTCCCATATAATTCCTCTTCTCATATTTGTGACAGAAAAGTAAATATACGAGATTGGAACTATCACAGCTTCGAGCAGGTGGTCTGAATGCTTCATGAGTACCAGGGAGGTGTAAATGTTGTGAGTGATGATGTGTCTGCAGGCCAGGCACTGGGGTTTGTTGCAAGTGACATTCACTTGGTGAGGAGATGTGTTGTAGATCTTTGATGATGTTAAAAGTCTAAAGTCACAAATATTTCTCAAAGTGAAAAGCAAACAAATAAAGCCATGACACTGTTTAAATTTCTATTAATTTGGTACAGAATCAACTAAGATCTTTATATTTACTTATTTTTGCATTTTTAGTTATTTTTCTAAAAGAACAAGTTTTATTTTTGATACCTTCAGAAACATATCTAAGTTTTTTTTACACAAATAATCAGAAGAATTCTACAAAAAAAGGGATTTTAATTGTTGTTATCGAATATCTAAATAGCCAAGAAAATGTAAATGGAGGCAAATTTATTCAAAATTTAAATAATTTATGAATTCATTTTTTTAATTTTAAAAAATCCAGATCACAACAAAAAAAAAAATCCTGACCACTCAGCTTTCTAGATTTGTCTCCATTAGAATACATTAAAATATTTGTCTACATAATTTCATTCCTTAAATGATCATTGTGTTTGGATAACAAATATGAGAATTTAATTAGCAAGCTCACTAAAATAATCAATTCTTACATCCCTAAAATATTGAAAATACTGAATCTATCTACTCCTATGAGGGAGAAAATCATTTCTGAGTTCCGGTAGAGACACTAGAAGTGTAGTGTTGAACTGGATTAATAGAGTTATGTCAAAGCATGAAAATAAATTGTCAAAAAAATTAAGATTTCTGAATGGATTAAATAAATTGTAAAAGATCATCAAAAGGTGTTTGGAAAATTGTACACATAGTTAACTAAGTATAGCAAGTACTGAACTCTTCTATTCACAATATCTCATCAACTCTAATATAGTATTGATACAGACTAATCCGAAGCTTGCATAAATACTACTCAGAAGCCAGATACAAGTGAGAGATCCTCAAAGAACACCCTGATCTGCAGAAGGTGATCTGGATAGGCAAAAAAATGTTTTCATCTTGACACATCTGACTACTACAGCTGTCTTGATATGATCTACAACAAGAATCACTGAAAAACCATTTCTTGTAGGTTTGGTATTGAAGAATTTATAGTCTACGGCAGCTTTACTGGCTGTCGGCTACAATATCTAGTTATTGTTAACAGAACCTTGACAGCACCCAAGTAACAAGAAATGATAGAACATAGTTTGATCCCAATGCTACTAAAAAGTGGAGGAGAAAAGAAAAAGTTAATTTTTCAGCAAGTCATGGAAGTTACCATTCTGTAAATACAACTGTCTTATACCACAGTGATCACTTTTCATCTTTAATGAAGTTGCTTGTTTTATCTCCGGACCTCAATACCATTGAAAATGTTTGGAGAATGATGGCAAGCAATATGTAAAATACATCAATATTCCATGGGTGCATAGGAGAAAATCCCTAAATCTATGCTATAAATTAGCGAACTGTGACAACTTATGCCATTCAGATTTTGAAAGCAAAAGATGCAGTTATAAAGTATTAACTTTTTGCTTATGTTTTTCTAATAAAACTATTTAGTCTCCTAAAACGAAAATAAAAATTAAAATAACTTAGAAATATTTCGTACAAATCTGGACATGCTATTAAAAAAATTCCACTCAAGATTTTTAAAAAATCTGCAGTGTATTTATCATTTCTGGACATAGTATTTTGTACTTTACAACTGTGTATGCTATAACTATGTCTCTACTATAGAAAAGAAAATTAAGAATGTTAAGTTTCAAATAATAAATGAATATTTTTTTTCTCTTTTTTACTATCACAATTATCTTTATCATTATCAAAACATGACATTTGACTTTATGGAGAACAAAATAGAAATGGCCAAAATAGTTAATCACTATCAGTCAGGAGAGCATATATAACCAGAGAGTATATTTACATTTAGTTTTTCTGTAATTTATTTTTAATATAACCAATTGTACTATATAATAGCACCAACATCACACACTCTTTACCATTGAGGCTTAAAGGGAATTAAGTAAAGAAAGAAATATAAAGCACTTGCCTACATCCAATAACCTTAACTACAGAAAATATTACTTTTCAGGATTTGAAATATAAAAAAATAAGCAATAAAGGTAAGGGGATACATAGGTATTAAATAACATTTAATTCATTTGTCAATTTTTATAAATCTGATAGAAGAGACAAAAAAATCAGATAATTAATTGGCTACTCCAAAAAAGATTTTCAAAGAACTATAGCTAGTAATTAGAAACTGCCAATGTTGATTTAAGTGTCAAGAATATGAAGAATATTGACAAAAGTAGAGAAATGATTCCCAAATATGACAGATTATTTCTATATATTGACTTTATGCAAATTAATTTCAAACCAGAGCAAAAGGACCTACTCTTAGTAATCAGTTCAAAAATTATGAACAGAGATATAAATAACACCCATGATAATTACTATTGACAGTTCTTAAATATTTACAATTTAGTCTGATACTGACATGATTTGATTGTTTTTCAGCAATAAGATATTCAAGTAATATTCATAGTCAGATATTTAGAATATTAAAGAAAAAGAAAAAGTCCCCACAGCAGCCATCTGTCTTTGACACTGAAACTATAGATGGTAATTAACATACAATATGACAATTATAGTGTCCTCTTCCTAACAATGCTCTGAGGTATGAACTCAATCCACAGAAACATTTAAAAAGTCAACAAAGAGAAACCAACACCTTTGAGTTTATGGTATATGATAAAGATAAAAACAAAATGTAAACAACATCACTGGTTCAAAATGTCAGGTATATCAAGCAATTATGTCAATGAAACCAAAAAGGAAAATGTCATAGAAGCTTAAATTTATCTTAAGTTATGTTAGTTACAGTTATGTGACATGCGTGATACACGCTGAGGCGATCATATATCTTTTGATACATGACTGACTAGGCAGATTTTTTCCTGCAGTAGGTTAGCATTTCTTTTTGTGGTAGACCAGCTGCCATCCAAGGCTATAGAACCTGCTCTTTCCTGTTATTTACCCATAGCTGGGGAGAAAAGAAGAAGATTCATACTTTTCCCAAGGGTATTAGCATGTAAGTAAATGTAATAGATTCAACTGGAATTTAAACTCGGCTCTGTGATTAAAGTTCGAATTCCAACAAAGCCAATAATAATAATAATAATATCATCTTTTTCTTTTTCTTTTCTTCATCTTCTCTTGAACAAGTGTGAGATGTTTTTTCCTTTATTTAAACTTATAAATATGGAAAGAGATGTGAAAAGAAAATGTTATTAACACTTTCAGTGTTATGCAGTTTGTTTTGATGAATTCCTATTGCTATGGTTAGAACAGAATAAGCCAACAATAAGTTTATGAAATTTATGAATAATTACCAGCTAGCAATTATGAATACATAAATAGAAAGTAAAAATTTACAACAAAGAATAACCATACAATTGAAAGTAAAAATCACTGTTACCTCCTTGTAAATATACTGTGGATATTTTTATTTTACAATGGTTGAAATCAAGGCAAACATTCAGACAACCTACACTCCTTCGCTCCACCAGTTATGGCTAGGGACTGCCATACCACTGACACAGGGTCTAATCATCATCATCTCCTTCATATTCCATTTGTAATAATCATTCTCTTCCACTCAACTTCTTCTCAAGAATCATTAATTTGTGGAACAGACTCCCAAAAGGATGCTTCTCCAATCCTATCTTCAAGTCTAGGGTCAACTGTTATCTATCCTACATATCCTCATAATCTGTACTTACTACCTCCTCTTATGTCCATACAACAATCTCATTCAGTAACCCTCTACCTTGAGTGGCTCTTGGGCTTTGTATATGATAAAAATTTAGTAAAAAAATAGCAACCTGCTAGAAAACAGGTAGGAAATTTTAATAAAAGGATATTCAATTAAAATGTTTTTTAATTGAATATCCTTTTATTAAAAAAAATTTTTAATCATCATTTAGGAATATTCATCCATGTTCCATAAGAATTTTTGGTCTTGCTATAATCCATGGGAAGGACACCTGATTTAGAAATCAGTTTAAGATACCAAGGAGATTAATGATACTGCATCTCCCCTATACATGGTTCATACATAAATGCAATATTCTAGTATAGAATATGAAATAGCTGTAGAGTGCAGATATTAGGACATCTGTACAACTGAATTTGGCAAAGGCTATTTTCAAGCTATCACTTAATATTGGACAAATTAGAGGTTTGGACATTTAAAATTACAGTTTAGATTTCAAGTTGATGTAATTATGGGAATTATGGCAACTGCAATTGAATAATCACTGATCCCAATCCAAAGGAAACTATTAATTAACTCAAGCCCCAACATATTAGAGTATAATCATTAGTATTCTTATATCATGACATCTGTGTCTTTTTAACATGATTCAGAATGATAAAGTGTACTTACTATAACAGTAAAATTATTTTAGTGATCATTTGTGTAAGATAAATAAATGCATAAGATTAATCTTTGTAACTTTTAGATTAATGATTTGTTCTAATTGGCATAATGACAAAAATCAGTAAAAAAGAATAGATTTATTACTTGATAAGGCATATACTTAAGGAAGATGGGAGAATGAATCAACTGAAACATACTTGCTAAATATTAGGATGCAGAGTTAATTCTATCCCCACAAATTATATAAATCCATAGCTTGAAGCAGTAAATTCATTCTATACAAGAAACCATAACAAGAATTCAAAACATTCCAGACAACCGATTTCTCTCTGCTTGCTGAAGAAAAACAAAACAGTCTATTCAAGAATGTTCATCAGTACATAAGATTTTTTGTATTCCTGCCCACATCAGTAACTCAATATCCACCCTGCAAAGTCAAAAACCCAGTTTATAACTCTGCTAAAATGGCAATAATACAACAAAAATCTTTGAAATGATTAGTACTCATATTCAATTCCAAAATACAATTCTGATCTGGTTTTAGTATACCACACTTAGTCCCTTGCAATTTTTAATTTTTTTTTTTTTTGCAGTGAGGATCACCCTGTACAAGGCCCAGGGGCCACTTGAGGTAGAGGGTTACAGTTTATACAGATAAGAGGGGAAGATAATGGTTAACCCTAAACTTGAACAGTTTAAGATTGTAATGATTGAGGAAACATCCTCTTGGGAGTCAGTTTCACAGATTAGTGGTTCACAGGAAGAAACTGTTCAAGTGAAACTGACTCTTCTCAGCAATGAAATATGGAGGGAATGAGGGTGGTTTCTTATAATGTGACTGATATGGCAGGTCCTAGTTGCGATGGTTAGAACTGGTAGAACAAAGGAATGCAGTTTGTCTGAGCACTTTGTCACCCACAAGGACTTGGAGATGTTTTTGGACACTATTGAGACTGAAAAGTGAGAACTGGGAAGCTCCTGCCCAAATATGACATCACTACTCCATTTTAGGGCTGATCTGGCTCTTGTAAAGGTAGAAGATAGCACAAGGAATCAGGTAATTACTAGAGTGGTACAGGTATCCAACCATATTTAGCAATGCTTTATTGTATATACAAGCTCCACTTGATGTAAGGGGTGAGTTTAAGGCCCAATAGTCTCTCAAGACACATAGCCTCCTAGGGGACATCCATTCATCATGACTAGTGATGATAGAATGTAACTAGTTTGGGTTTTGAGGCACTGAATGTAACCAGCCAGTTTCTTGTCCCCCATTGAGATGCTAGAGCTAGATTGGATGAGAAATCAGCTGCCCATATCTCATAAGTAATGCTTTTCTTTACATAGTTGACATATGAAATACTCCAATTTACAAAAATGTCAATTTTTGATAAATTATTTCTCAATGGTACATGCAGTAATACCAAATGAATTATAGAGCAAAGTATGTTCTTTACTCTTTGTGAAATAAAGCATTTTTCTTAATATTATTTTTAACATAACAATTAAAGATATAGCAATACGAAAGATAAATAAATTGCTTCTTTTTAACATTTTGAATACAAGAACATTGAACCATCATTTCAATATTGTAGAAAAATATTCTGAAAATTGTTTTGCTTAAATGAGTTTAGCACAGATTTGAAAGTTATAGTTCTTGCTTCAAAGCAGGTTAAAAGCAATCTTAACAAATTTTTCTGCCAATAAGATTCTTTCATTCAAAATTCCTCTCACAAAAGTAAAACATATTAGACAACAAATTACAATGAAAAACTGTTATCAAAATATATTATTAAATCACAACCGCAATAAAAACATTTCCCCATCTATAGTGTAAATACTATTCACATTTATTGCTCTGTTGAGTAGAAAATCAACTTTATTTTATAAACATTTTATAAATTAAAATATTACTTTTAATTATATCCATTAAGTTTGACCATGAACAGTTTTCTTTTAATATGCAGGCATAACAATATCATACATATACATATTTAAACATGCACACACACAAAGAAAAATCCATTAATGAGTACATCGTTAGCAATATATTCACACAGTGAAATATGCAAAAGTGCACATATCTGATTGCATACAAAAAGAGCACATACACACACATTATATATATATATATATATATATATATATATATATATATATGATCATATTTGCACTGATGTATTATATTCATGTGTGCTGTGCCTAAAAAATATAGCAGGAGTTTGAATAATAATAAAAATAAACAAAATTAATGAAAACATTTAAAGCATCTAAAATGTCTCAAGCGATGCAGGTGCTCTGAAAATTATAATATTTCCCATGATACACAGAACAAAAATTAGAACCTCTTGTGATTCACTTTGTGAAAGCCAGGTGAAACTTTAGACCTGCCAATTTGATTGCATGAAATAGGATTACACATTTGTATTTGATCAGATTTTCAATATTATGAAGTAAAGTGAACAGAAAAAAAGATCCTTAAAATAAATATTCCCAAAGAAAACATGGCATGTAATTGCCATGATCAGAGGAATTTATACTTTAAATTTACCAAAAGCTGTTGTAAAATAAAAAAATAAAAGAAAGAAAAAAGAACAGCGGTATACAATTTGGAATCTAACAAAACTAAAATCTTATTATCCAATGCATGATATGTATTCGCTGTTTGTGTTCACATGTGCATGCACACAATCCAAACAGTAGTGTAAGAATAAAATATAGATTGAAGCTGAAAAGTTGAGAAATGAGAAACTCCTCTGAAAGTAAGAGGTACCTCCAAAGAAAAGCAATACCTAAGTTTTAAAATTATTTTTTTAAAATGAAAAATCTTTCTTGAAGCTTTTATTTTAGCTTTAATTTCATACCAATAGATTAAATTTAATATTTCTAATAAGCAAAATAATTTTCTGTATTTCAAAACGAATTTAAATTGATTGGAATGAGGTTTTCAATATAACATTTTATTCATAAAAACAATTAAATCTTTTCTAATTAAATAAAGTCTTAGGTTTATTGCATTTTTATTTTACAATTAAGAGATGTTTTTTGGTAAATGGAGGTTATATCTTACAGTAAAAAATTGAAGATTTAAATTTGCCAATTTGGACTTCTATTTAGTACTAATATAAACAGTAATCCCCATAAAAATGAATTGAGAAAATTTCATAAAATTAAACAAGTTGGGGATAATAGATGTTAAAGAAAAAATATATATTTACCAAAATTTTCTAAAAACCTTTCTAAAATAATTTCATTCATTTATGAATAAGTCTTGAGAATTTAATTAAATTCTAATAATTATATGATTTTTGCAAGAATTTCCAAAACAATGTGTACCTCACAAAAAGAAACTAAAATTTCATATACCAATTGTGGTCACTCATTGACACAAGAAAAAAAATTTATGGTCACTCAGTGGCACAAGAAAAAAAAAAAAGAAATTTAACCAAAATTTTGAATGTTCTAAAAAAGATTAAAAATATAATTTAATAATCAAAAAATCCTTTGGTCTTTCCTGTTAATAATAACAACAATGTTGACAACAATACATTGTTTTTATTAACTTTAGGGCATTTTTTCATCAGGCATGCTCATTTTTAGAAAATCTTTGGAGATACTTATATGAAATTAAATCTGATTGCGTGCACTGTCAGATTTTATTAGTTATGACAATATTTTCACAATAAAATTAGTATTAACTAGCTGATGTTGTTAAAATTTCATAATATTATTAAAAATATTGACAATAACTTATTTTGTGTGTGTCAGTTTTGATTATGCAAACAAATTAAGTGCAACATAAATTTTCATTTATAAATAAATCCAAAAGATAGAGGCTAAAGAATCATATTTGATTAATACAATATCCCGTATACCTGAATAAATTAGTATTTTATTATTTTGCATATTGATGTGATTTCCTTGATCATCATCTTTCATCCAATGATTTTATTAACTTTTCCACTATTTAAACTTTAACTTTACTTACAGCAGTTTTTACTGTTTCCCAGAGACCTTCTTTGCTTGAATATAGTTTTCCATACTCATATACATCTATTTTAATGATTAGCCACAAGTTTTTTGGGAGAAAAGTGGAGATACCATTCCATTAATTTAATGTCTTCTTTTTAGCAAAATGAGCAACAATTTGCTTTACAGACTGTTTTGCATGAATGTACACTTAAAACTACTTTTAGGTTGGGATCTGTACCATTCAAAATAATATCTCTTCCAAGAATTCTCATTTATCTTGGCAACATCATCAACTTTAATGCAATAAATCTCTACAATCTTCATGAAACATTACTATTGATAAATAACTTTTTATATACTTCTTTGTCCAACTTAACATGTTTCTCTTTGTGACATTTACTCAAATGTAGTAACTTGGTTGCTTTCATGTCTTTTGTTATTTCTTAGTAGTAAATATAAACAGTGTAAATAACAATTGCAAATCCTAACCATTTGAAATTAAAAAGAAGATTTTGAATGGTCAACCTGAACATTTCAATAGTATTGATTATAGAAATGTTAGGACACTTGTGGTAAGATATATGTTCAAGCCTTACTTTAGATTATTGATTTGTTCTGCTCTAAATTATTTATATCAGTTTGAGTAAGAGATTTTTTTAAATTTGTCTTTATTCTTCAGAATTCTTCTCTTTTACAATCTCACTTACATGATTTTTTTTTAACATAAATGCCAAAAATATGTAGATGAAATCATTCCAATGGACAAATTATTTTCTTTATTGATTAATGTTTGTTATGTTTCCAACAAAGGTCTGCAAATTTCATTAAATGCTATCAACTCTTGTGGTTAAAGGAGAGGTGTTGTTATGAAAGGAAAGCTGAAGAGAAGGTTGTCATTGTATGTCATGATTATGTGGCAGACCCTCCAAAATTTACACTCCATTTAAATTGTGCCACTCTTGTCCAATACAACATTTTTCAATGTTTGAATCTTGAAAAGAAAAAAATAGCCCAATCCAGACAATCAGGTCCCTGAAGATTAACACTTTCATTAAACTAAGTAAAAGTAAAATTAAATCACCTACCAACAAATTTTGATTGATACAAAAATTAACATTCCTTTTAAAATCTTTTATATTAATGATAATTATTATTTTTCTTTATTTGTTATTATTATGTGATTGAATTTTTCCATGCAAAGTTTTTAGGTTAATCTTTTTTGATCACTAGTAAAACACTATTAAATACATTTACAATACTCATTTTATAAAATGTTATTGTATTTATAACCACAGTGTGCATCTAATATAAAATTAATGCCATGGAACATACTACTAATTTTCTTTAATTAGGTTTCAATTATTTCGTATTTTGGAATTCTTCAGGTATTTTGTCAAGGAAAAAAAGAGTGTGTTGTTAAATTATACCAGATAAAATAAACTGTTTGAAATACTATAGAAAAAAATGTCAAAAAAATATTAATGGCTACTTCATTATTAATTATCAAATACAAAATACTTATCAATGTCTTAAGATTCTGTTCTTTTTTTCAACTTTGTAAAAACTGTGAAGATCAGTGAAAACTTTTTTAGGAGGGGGTGCTGAAAAGCTCTCAGCCAAACCAACTTCCTAAAATCTGATTAAATGATCACACATCAATCAGTTTCTTTGTTTTTATGGGAAAGAGGACTTTTTGGTTAGATTGAGAAGTTCTCAGCTTCCTCTTGAAAAAATATAGAAAGATTTTAGA
>OZ010580.1:83404181-83444181 GCA_963932145.1 Acanthosepion lycidas | reverse complement strand
GAATACACTTGATTTTGTGCTTTTAAATATAACCAAGTAAAAGTGTTCTAAATTGTCTTAAAAGAAAGAAAAAAAAAGAATTTCATTATGCAAACATCTACAGTAGTGAGATAAAATATGATTCATATTAAGATGAATGCTTGCTTTTTACTTCTAATGAAATTGTTAAAGAAATTAGATTTTAACTCCTTTCATCTTGTTTTTTATTAAGTTCATACATTAAGTTCAATTATCACTTTTTTACATGGCATTAGTTTAATTATGGTAGGTAGTGCTCTTAAGTTTTCCAGACTTCACTGGACAGTGTCATCAATTAGCTTCATACTATATGTATGCATCAGTTTTAGCAGAGTCTGGTAGTAGGCATCAGGTTACAAGGTGCCCAATGGATTTGATTACCGATTCTTCAGCTTTACCTTTGTTCAGCTTGATCCTTTTCTTCAGATTTATATCATGATCTACTGATGCTTGCTCAAGTTGATTTTTTGAACCAAAACACATTGGAAATATACAATTTCCTTCAAACCATTGAGGACAAGGTGAAGACATTTCAGAAATATTTTGGAACTTAGATTCAAAAAGAGAACCTGAGTTACCAATACCAACCAAACTCTGTTCAGAAGATAGGAGAATTTGTTGTCCAAATGCAATATGCCAGTAAGCAGATGCAACATCTACCTTGATGGTAGGTAATTGTGCTTCAATGATTTTGAAAAGAGTCTTGGTTCAAAGCAGATAGAGTTATCACTAGATTTCTTTGTAGCAATGATTATTCAATTGTTCCAGTATGTTGTCACATGAACATTAACTCAAAGTTCCTCCAATCACTTTCTTCCCAGACTTGAAAAATTACAAACACTGGCATGTGTCTAGATGCAGCAATATATGGTGTGACAGTTTTGTTAACTTGTAGATACACTTGCTCAGTTCACCATTGAAGACATCTGAATAGTCAGCAGTTGCTTGCACTTTGACACTGAGTGAACCTTAGCATTATTATGATGGTGTACAGTTATTAAATTCATCTCTTCACTTGCACACATCCCTGAAAATGGGGTTAGATCCTCCTCAACTATAATGAATTTGATTGAATATTTTTCTTGTTCTTTGAGTTGTACAGCACAATTCAATAGTTACCAATGGACACTCATTAAGTTCCATTCCATATTCATAGTTTCTGGGTAAATACTGACATATTAGCATCATGCATATACTTCTGTGACATTCCATTGACAGTAGCTCCACAGTCCACTTAGAACTTCACTTTACTTTTGTTGAGCATAAATGTTTGCATACATTATCTTGTCTGATGGCTCTCTCTTCGAGTACAAACATCACATATATTCAGGCTCACTAAAGAATCTGATCACACACAGTTAATCTTGTGTTTTGACTGAACTTATTTTTCCACTAGAATACTTCTTTGTACATCTCAGTGCAAAATGATCATTGTTGCTGGAATACATTAAGATAGGGACCTCCACAAAAAATGCAAAACCTAAGGTTTAAAATGAATTTTTAAAAATGGAAAAATCTTTCTTGAAGCTTTTAGTTTTAATTTCAAGCTAATAGATTAAATTTAATATTTCCAGTAATCAAAATATTTTGCTTTATTTCAAAAACTAATTTAAATTGACTGAAAGGAGTTTTTATTTTTCGTGCTAAATTAGCTAATTAGTGCCCTTTTTTAGTCATCTTTCATCACAATGTAGTTTTCTTTATTAAAAAATCTTCCAAAAATAAAATATACTTTTCTGAAAATTTACTATTAGCTAATTTAAAGTATAATTAATCTGATTTGAAACAAATAGCATTTATTTTAAATTTAAAGTATTGCAGAAATTCATTTTTTACTGAACAGTGTTGACCTACTGACAGCATGATGACATATCTAATATTGTTCTACAGAGAATTTATCTGTAAAACATAATTAAAGAAAATGATGTGAACACCTTTTTTATAATTTTTAAGTACTCAGTAATCTTAAAAAAATAGGGAAATATTCTCCATAATCTAATATTTTATTAAATTTTAGGAATTTTGCCTTCAAATTTACTATAGTTATCACTCATTTTCTGATAATGTTATGTATGGTCACCCATACTTACAAAAATCAGCATGTTTATACACATCCAAAGAAATTAAAAATTCTTTTAAAAATATTGATGTTTGATGATTTCTATTAAACTTTTCCATTTATAATTAGTAAATATTGTTTTCACTTAATAATATCATCTGAAAGACTGAAATTAATATAGAATTTTAAAAGATTTAAAAATTAATAAAATTTTGCATTAAAATTTAAAAAAAATGAAAACAATTCTTGTAAAAATTCATTATTCATTGAAAATTTTTTTTCTTAAGACAATAGTGTCCTTAATATAGCTTATATATAAAAGCAATTAAAACCTTTTCTAATTAAGAAATGTCATAGTTTTATTGCAATATTTTGTTTAGAACAGATTGATGGTGTTTGACAAAAACAAATTGATGATTTAAATTCTCCAAGGAGTCCTGCTTTTATTAACTTATATGAATATGAAGAGGCTGGAATTTTAATTTCTCAAAATTTCATAAAATTACGTAACTGGGGGTAACAGATGTAAAAATAATATATTTTTACCAAGATTTTCTAAAAATAAAAATAAAAATTAAAAAATAATTTCATTCATTTATGAATAAATCCTGAAAATTTAATTAAAATCAGACAATTATTTGATTTTTGCAAGAACTTCCAAAACAATGTGTTTTTAATACCAAAAATGATGCTAAAATTTCCAGCCTTTATCCCACCACTGAATCAAGAAAAACAAGATTTTTAACCAAAATTTCAAACATGCTAGAAAGAATTAAAAATTTTAATAAAATAATACCTTTGTTTTCATCAAGTTTGGGGTCTTTTTTTCATCATGGTATGTTCTATTTTAGAAAATTTTTGGAGGAACCTACATAAAGAGGTTAGAATCACATTCATTAAGTAAGGAGCATAATGTAACAAAGAAGCATGCACTAAACAATAATAACAAAGAGATTACTTTTATGTTTTTTTTTATCTTTTGAGTAATTAATTTATATAAAAAACTAGAAAAAAAACAAACAAATGAATTAAAAGTCCTTTTATCTCATATGGACTGAGATAAACAGAAATCAAAGAATTTGTCAATGAATTCAAAATATAAATTCTTATGTTTTATCATAATCCTATGATGTCCAGAATATGTCAATGCTTGAGTGATAAAATTTATAATTTAATTTTCAATATAAAGTTCATATAGATTATCATGATTCACCCAAAGTAAATCTTAAAATTTAATTTTGTAAAGTTTGCAATTAATTGAAAACAACACTGAAAGTAATATTTTCCCAAATTTCTTGAAAGAAAGGAAAATTACAATTTGTTTCAAAATATGGTCAGTTCAGTTATGAAATCTGTAATCTTGATATAGATTACTAACATTCAATCATGAAACAAAGCAGTTTATTTTTAATTTTAAAATAAATTTGCATAATAATATGCAGCAAAAATAAATATAAATCTAATTTTATAAAAATAATGTAAACATTTATACAAAAATTAAAATAATTACATTCAGAATTAACAGCAGTAAAAAAGAGAATAAGCTGTGATTCAGACATGAATTCACACTCCATCAAGAAACTATGTTTTGCAAGTGATGCTTTATTGATTTCACTGCAGTTGGATTATTTCAAGGAAACCAATAAAAAGAACAAAGTTCATCTTTCAGCTGGTCTTTGTCTACTTAATATTCTTATTTAATTTCTACAGTCTATTCATTAATATATAATAAGTGCCTATAAATCCTCATACCTTAGAGCACAGTTGATTATTTTAAGGAGAGAAACCAAGTTAGGCTCTAATTTCCAAGGGTTACTAAACTAAAGATAAAACTTTAATAAGACTTCAATACAAATTGAAGTATCTGTATTTGATTATTTAACTAAAAATTCAATATGGTATCAATTCCCAGGAACACAAAAAGAAAAATACAAAGTAAAAATTTTAAAAAAATCTGAGCCTGATGAAGAAGTTTATCTTATTTGATAAACATCACAAAGTTTTCTCAAAGTGTCTCAAAACATTTTTTGTGATATGATACAACTGGTAGTTGAGAGTTTGGCACTGATCCTAATATCACTTTTATGTCCCACTCTCTTTCTTGTTTAAGCTTATACCAAGTTTAGGCAACAGCAGGCGAGTAACCTTATCATCTGGGACTGAACAGGAAAGTAAAACTAGTCTTCACATTAAGTGGACACTTCCTAGCAATATTTCTTTTCAATTTGCAGTATTTTAAAAGAGGAGAGGGGTGAAGATGGAAACAAATGGAGAGAACAACAGAAATAAAGTGAATATTAAACACCAACTCAGTTGTTAGGAAATACAGAGTTTAGGTTGTAAAATCTATTGTTAAATTACTCAAGCTAAAACAGGGAGTGAAAATATAGGTGAATCCTTTTCCAAATTTTATTCAATAAGAAATAAAAATCTAATCAGTGATGTTAAAGTATTTTTGTTTTCTTGTAACAAAAAGGAGTCAACTGGTTTCTAATATTACCAAATAAACTAAAATATTACCCATCAAAAATGATGGAAAGAGAAAAACATTTTTCTTTAGTAAAATAAAATATTATGATTCTTTAAAGAAAAAAATAATCTATTAAAAACCATAATAGTTATCACTTGCATTATTTACATTACTGTTATCCCCATCTTCATTGCTATATTCACAATGTTTCGTTAGATCCAGTGACTAGACCCAAGAGTTATGAGTTCAATATAAGGCCACAGCAGTAGTGAACCAAAACTTGGAGAGTTGAGTTAAAGGGAAGTAACTGAGACACCCAGAAGAGGCATGGCGCGTGGAACTAGAACAATCTATCCCAGGGGACGAGATAAAGGGTTTGGTTTGAAATTCCAGTCAGAGTGTACAATGGCCAAAACATTGTGAATATGGCAATGAAGATGAGGATAACCAAGTAATGTAAATAATGCAAGTAATCATAAGATCTCATCATATAGACAGATACCATAATAGTTGATAAATGTACAATAATTTTATAGAAAATTTAAAAAATAGCAAATTCACACATCATGATCCTTAATAAGTTTAAGAGGCTGTTGAAAAAATGCTTAATTCTACACATAATCTGTCACCTCAAGGACACATGGCCCAGTGGATAAAAGTGTTGGTTGAATCCAGTGAGTTGTAAGTCTACAGCAAAGGTGAACAAAAACTTAAAGGCAGATAACTGATACTGAGACATCCTGAAGAAGCATGGCATGTGGAACTAGAACAATCTACCCCAGTGGACGAAATAAAGGGTTCAGTTCAAAATTTCAATCACCTAAAGAAGGCCAGATTGTACAACAGCCAAAACATTGTGAATATAGCAATAAAGATGAGGAAAACAAATAGTGCAAATTATTCTACACATTACTTTTATGTTTAGTTATAAACGTTAAAATTTACCAATAACATCTCTGAAAATGTTAGGTATATAGTCCTTTATAGAATAGAATAGAATTATTTATAAATTTACAATATAATACAGCACAATTTTTTTCATCCCATTCAAAAACTTCTGAAATTATAGCAATGGTGATTTGTAACAGAGTTTTTAAAAATACAGGCAGCATAATACATGTAATTTTATTTTTGTATTAATTGAAATTATTAAATTCTATATACTAATTTGAAATCATAAAATGTCTTCACTTCTGAGTTCAGGAAGCTTTTCTACAATCATACAATTCAACAGGAGTAATGATGGTATCACTAATAATATTGGAGTACACAACTAGTGATTAACACTGTCTGTAGTATTATTGGCAAGTACAAAAAGTCAAATGAAATGTCATCAGTAAGCTTTTTCACACAAACTGTGTACAAGTGCAAAGAAAGTGAGAAAAAATATATCTCAAATGAATTTAAGCAAAACTTCTTGTTTTTAAAATGTATTAACAATCTTAAAATTCACCAAAGATATTTTGAGTGTTGAGTTTCTGGCCTTTTATAAAAATGGTTTTAACTAGAATGCTTTTTAGCAATTTTTAAGTGTAATGCAAATCAATTGAGTATCCACAAATCCATCTTAAGTCTGCCTCATGAAATAGTTTTTATTAGCTTTAATATAAAATAAATTTTCTCTTATCTTTGGAATATTCTGTGATTTTGTATATTTTGAGCTACTTTATACAAAAACATGTATAATACTATACAACTCAAACAGAAAAATAGTATAAGTGAATGTTCCCCCATTATTCTATAAAAACATATATTATTCATCAGATTTCATAAGAGAAAATAATAATAAAAAATGATTTTTATGTAGAAATATAAAATTAATTAACAATCAAATATTTTCTTGTCCAGTGATCCTTAAGCAATGTAACTACACATTTTATTGGCTGTTTATATAAAAAATTTCAATAATAAATTCTATTTTGTTTACTTTGTTCTTTAAGATTTCAGCTTTTAAGAACAGATAGATTTAATTTCAGCATCAGTTTTTCCTATACTGTTAACTATTAAATCCAAACAAAGCCAAATATTTTATCTCTCATGATTAAACAAAAAAGTGTTTTCAGTGAGTTAAAGAATAATATATCATTTAATAGTACATGCACATTAAGGTAATTATTTATATGAATATATGTATGTAATACAATGGTGCCTGTTTTCTGAGTAAATAACTTTAATAAGATCTAAAAAATCAACCACACCTAATGTAACAGCCTGCTCATTTACAGTGACATTAATCATTAAAATAACTAAGGATACCTGACAGATAAATTTAATCTTGACAATATAAACAAATATCAACCTTTCCAACCCTGGTCCAACAACTCCCTCATAATTTGTTTATTTTATAGTGATTCTGGATAAATGACAATCTAACACTTCCTCATCATTCACAAGTGTGGGATTTGTAGATAACATCTTCTTAACACCACTTTCACTTGATTTAGTGACAAGACTAATTACAATAACTATATCAAGTTACCAGAAATAGCCTATTATAAAACACCTCTTATCTTTATAGGGACAAATATTCAAAAGGCTTAAATTTATTAATAGCAAAGACATGCAGTAATTCATCTACAAAAAACTTGTTTTATTTTTCAAAAAAAAAAAAAAAAAAAAAAATAGACTAGAGTAAATTCAAATTGAAAAATTACTTTTATTTAAACTACATAGTTGTTGGTCTGTTGCTATTTTCTTACTGAGAAAGTGACTTATACACACAAAAATGTTACAACTAGTTTAAATAAAAAATCTTTTACTTTAGTAAAATATGCAATTTTTTTTGTAACTGGAATTAATCTAGGAGCTAAAATTTCAGTAATAACAGCAACTGTCATCTCCATCATGGTGTGCCTTTTCCTTTTTATGTCAGATTGGAAGTGCTCATGTTAATGCTCTTGATACATCTGAAAGAGACATGAGAATGTTATAATTTAACATCTGCTGCATAATATTGTTAGGACCTGTTCTATTTATAGCCCACTAAAGATGTGTTTTCAAATACAAGTCTGATATGGGTCTTGAAAAATCAATAACAAAAGTTCTGACCTCTATTATATGATTTAAATATGAAACTTGCACTACAAAATGAGAAATCAAAGCAAAATGAATGCATCAATGCTGATAGCTTTGATCTAAACTGTTACGTAAAAATGTACATCTGATAAATAACCTTAGGCTGCAAAAAATAATGGTTCTTGAAAAGATTTCCAAGATTTTAATACTTTCAAAAAATTGATGGAAAAATGTAATGTAGAAGTTCTAGTTGTTGCTGAAGCAAAAAAAAAATGATTACACTTAGAAAGAAAAATGACACTAGACTTCATTTAAAGATTAGGACCATTGCAATACAGGTTTATTTTCTTTGAAATGAACATTTATAATTGTGAATTAAGACAATCCCAACAGCAAACAGATAATTAAAGAAGATGGATATATTTTAAAAGAAAAGAAAGAAAAAATTTCAATATAAATGTATTTTTAAAAACTTGAGTGTTGGAATTTCTTTCTTGCAATATGTCAACAGTCAATCTTTCTCTTCTCAACTTCTTTCTATGACACATATTTTTATCTGAATTTTTAAGATGAGTAATTATTTTTATACACTGATTTGTTCAGACTTGTGTTTTCCTCTTGACTGTATCTTGGTCAAATCAAGTTACCTGGCAATAAAGTTCAAATCCTGGACCAAGTAGTGCAAATAAATCATATGTCCTGGTTAGAGTAGAAGAGAAAAATGATATCACAAGAATAAATTAACTAAACAGAATTAACTGATATCAGATATCATCAATCATGGACTGTGGAATGAGAACCATCTACCATTGTGGATGGAATAAAGGGTTCAGTTTGAAATTTCTGGAAGTTTATCAACTATGACAGACACCTGAAGAAAAATGGAAGGTAAAACACCAGAAACATTGTGACAATAACAATCAAGATGAGGACTTGAGTCAAAACATATCAGTATATAATTAACTTTGTCCTATTTTCTTATCTAGTTGATATTTTCCGTGTACACAATAGAAACATAAGCTTACACATATAATTTTGATAATGAACTTTATTAGGATTTAATTTACTATCAACTGTTTGCAAAATCAACACACTATAATCTTATGATGCTAATAAAAAAATTGTCAAAATACAGAGTTCATTCTTTTGTATACAACTTATTCTCCTTATTGTTACTGCTGATGAAATAGAATTTCATTATCAAATATTTTCTCTCTTTTATTTAAGTTTCTGAAACATCCACCACCAACATATATAGTTTTCTCTTGTACTAAACACAATTCTTGATTGTGTTCAAGGAATTTCATTCTGAAAATCCTGTTTTTGGGAAATAAGCAAATGTCCACACACTTAATTTCTGAGATAGAATTGAATAATACAAAAATACTTGTTGTTATGAATCTAATGTTGAGATTATACCTTTAACAATTGCAATAATGATTTACTGAAAGCCTAAAATAATTAAAAAAAAAATTAGCATATATGTATAAAAGTGAAGAAAAAAGTGATGATTGAAGTTATGGCAGCCCTTTTAAAAGAATGCAAAAAGGAAACAATTATAGTTAATAAAATATTACTGACCATAAATATAGTATAGAATTTCTGAAAATAGATAAAAACATAGGTTTTGAAATGTCTTTATATAACTTGTCCACACCACCTACACAGCTTTTAATCTGTCATGGTAAAATTTAACAGATTGTCACAAATTTGGAAAAAAGGAAGGAACAGTGTTGGTTTACATTCTGGATAACTAAGTAGTCATTATGAAATGGACAAAAGTTATAAAGGATAACAGTTGCAGAAATCTGAGTAAGCCTTTACTGATTGCTGGCTATTGGCTGCTACCACAAACAAGAAAAGGGCAGTCAGAATTGAAAGAACTGAACTTAACAAGGTCTTGAGCTCAACTTTGACACTCAGTGAATAAAATATTCCACTAACATAGATAAAAAGAAAAGCAACTGAGAGAATGAGACAACTAAAACCAAAAAATAAATAAAAAATAAAAGGAGAAAAGCAAGACCTCTCTACAGATAATGAATAATAGCTCAGAATCAAATTTCTATTTAAGAAAAACACTAAAGAATAAAAAAAAAAAAAAAAATTCTCTTTCAGAAATAAAACAGGGAATCTGACACCTAAGAACAAAATCATCTTTATACAACTTTTAACTGTATCCAAGTTCATTAGATTTTCTTTCAGACAAAAATTCAAAACCTTATTTCTAAGGGAATATTTTAACTTATAATCTAATTATGATTAACATTACAAGAGAGTTTGACATATTATATAAAATATGGAATTATCTATATTGAATGAAATCTTGTGAGTATGTTGGCTTGCTACCACTTCTTTTCTGTTAGAGAACAGATTCAATGTTATGGTTAATGTCATCTGTGTTGTCAGAGAGGGGATGAATAAGCTGAAAATGACTCAAGTCCAGAATCAATGAATCTACAATACAACATAGTGATAATGATTCAAACTTAGACAAAAACAAATTATTGAGTAGAAATTAATATTCCAACAACAACAAACTAAACGTGGAATTAGTGTTCTAACAAATGGCATTAATAACATATTTAAAACACTACAGCAAACTCCATAAATGAATTCAAATGTAACCAGGAAAATGGCATAATATTCAAGGCATGATGCAAATACTACAAAAACTTTAAAAAATTAATACAAAAACAAAAAAATCAGGTTGTTATTAAAAATTATTTATATTATTTACATACTTACTATTATTCTCAACAAGCTGTTGTTACTATCAGACTGTTATAGCCGTTGTGACCTGTCTTCATCAGGTATTGATCCAGGTTAAACTGAATCCTTTATTTAATCTATGATTGTTCTTGCCCTGCTGATCATGTCTAGAGATATATTTTATAGTTCTTATTTAGTATGGCTTAGTTAATGGTCAGCCTGTTTCCACTGAGTCCAATTACACAATAACCAAGATTGGACTCACTGTCACCAAATTCACAAAACAATGCTTTAATCCACTAGGCTATTGTTCTGTGGAGAACCTGGAGCCTTAAATCTAACCTACCTGCTGATGAATGCTGCTGCTTATCACACATGACTGCATGCACCAAGGTTTTTCTTTTCTACTGAGACTGCTGCTTTTGAGCCTTGCTGTCACTTAGAAAAGCATGGCTTCAACAAGGCTGGTTAGGTTTAAGGCTCCGAGTTCTCCACTCACATTGGTACACTAGCCTAGTGGATTAATGCATTGGTTTGTGACATAGTAATTGTGAGTTCATTCCCCAGACAAGTGTGTACTTGGACTCAGTGGAAATTGGACAAGCAATTACTAAATTGACAAGCTATCCCTAGACAGGGTTATCAGAACAAGAACAATCTATTCCCCATAGATTAAATAAAGAGTTGAGTTCAAAATTCCCTGGAGATTACCTGAATCAACAAGTATCTGATGAAGTCCAGAGGCCACAATGGTTGAAACCTTATAATATCAACAAAGATGTGGACAGTAATTTGCATATAAATAATTTTTATTATGTTATTAAGATTAAATGTCACAGTGTATGAAAGTTATACAATTGCATTCTCTCCTAGTGATTTCAATATGACTAATAACTTGCTGTGTCTAACCAGAATTTTTGGTGAATATACAAAGAAGAAAAATAATCAAATAACTTCTAAACAGTTAATCTTATAGAAAAAATATTAATGGACAGAAAATTACTATTAAGATAAATAGCTAAGAAAGTGGTACATTAAGGATACTGAATCCTAAAAATCTAATCAAGATTAAACAAAATATTTTTGTACATTGGTTATTATCCAATTGGTTGCTTATTATCAGTCAATATATCCAGATTAGACACAAACTGGAATATTAAAAGTGAATGAAACAATGAGAAAAAAGAAATGTCTGATTTTAGTTTGTAGAGTTCACAAATAAGCTTCAACTCTTTATTTTATTTTTTTCTTATTGTGTTGGCTTACTTTATAAGGAGTCTTATCAGTGCATATGTACTAAACATTATAACAATGCAACAGAACATGATATGCTTTTTTTTTCAAGACATGAGTAAAAACCTTCAGTGATTTCAGCTATGTATTTATTATGTTTTCCTCAAACATCGGATCAATCAAAATAAACACTAAAAATATATATAAAATAAAAATAAATTCTAATACAAAAACACTATGGTGCATAGTTACTTCTCTAAATGTATCAAATTGCAGAAACAACCTGCAGAAGGTACATAATATTGAGAGAATACAGTTCACGGATGCATTTCTCAAAAGAAATATATAAGATTTTCATTTAGAGATGAGACATTTTCCATGAAGACAGCAGAAGAATTCACTGAAATGTTTTACTCATTGGTGATACTACAGTAACATCTGAATAGAAATCTTTAATGAAAAGTCTGCAATAGGATATTCAACATTATAAGAAAATCTTAGTGAATTACACTGATCTTTTCATCTCACAAAAATATCCATAATCAGAGAACTACAATAAGGACAAATAGCTATAAAATTGATCCATTAAAGAGCATTTGAGAGAAAAAAACACCAATTCCTCTGAGAATGAGATATCCTTATTAATGAGGACCACAAAGTTTTGTTTTGCTTATATTCCTAAACTTTAAAATATTTAATTGATGTCTTGTCATATAACAATATCTAGTTTCAAATATTTTAGGACAAAAATATACTGCAAATTTTAAATTATCATTTTACTTTAAAAAAATGCAACATTTGTAGAAAAGGAATTTATGAATACATGTATGTGAAGAAAAATGAATGATTCTGATAAAATCATTTTTAATGGCTCAAAAAGACATCTGATAGTTTATATTACAAATAGTACTATACAATATTTCTGCTAGTACTAGTGTATAAAATGTACGGCCACATATACATACGAATTATTAATGTTATCTGAAATTCTGAGCAGCATTGTCATTATTGTATTAATTATTTGGAATTGTATTCTCATATGTATTATTCCATAAATACTGTAATAAAAACCAGATAAAATTTTAGTCTAAATAATTCATAGATTAATATAAATTATTAGATGTTTTAATTATAAGCCAAATACTGAGCCAAGAATCATATAAAAATATCTTGCAATGTATTGAAATGACCCTCCTAAGAGATTTTTAAGTCTTAAAGGAAACAAAATCATCTTTATAAAGTATGTATAGATAGGAACTTGAAGTTCAGCTACATGCAAGAATAGTAATTTATAGTCAGATGATTGAATAAATGAGAATCTGTATACATTGCAGTTTGTTTGCAATGAGTCACCTATTCATTTCACAATAAGCTATCAACAGAAGCAAAGTAATTAAATCTAGCAGTGACCATCTGTCAGAAACTAACCAATCATTAGTTGATAAGAAATAACAATTATGAGCCATTTTAGAATTATTACTTGTGAGTGCAGAAGGCTGCAGATAAGTTATTGTTTGAATGATTTTATGCAAGAGATAAGATGTAGTAAACAGGTAATCATTAAGAGCTAACATTTCAGTTGGAAAATGGCTAACTGCATAAATAAGTTAGATAAAAACACAAAGCTCTAAAATGAGGAATGAAGAAAAATTATTTTAAAAAAATAAAAATAAAACTGTAGTAATAGCAATGTGTCTGCCTAACATTTAGTTAGATAAAAGACACTTAACTGAATAAAATAAAATTGATTTGAAAAGTAAAATGAATTTTGGCAAACAAAAAATTATAATAAAGATAATATCTATTAAATGCAACATGTTTATTTAGTAAAATAAAAAAAAGTAAATTCTTGACAACATAAAGAGACAAAGTACGCAAAATAACTAGTTTTTTATAGGGGTTATCTGCAGCTGAATACAAGTTTGCTAATGCTATCCTCACATCTTTGTACCAAACTCCATAACATGTTTGATTTCTATCTAAAAATTAAATATATAATCATGTTTTTATATTACTTATTACAAATCTTAAGTTTTACTGTTGAAAACATTTGTTGAAACATTGATGAAAAATATTGTTTTAATTGTTCTCTAGGTAAGATATTTAACAAAATTTATTAAAATGTTCAATATGAAATTACCAATCAGCATAATTTTTTAATAATATTTCTTTCATTTTAATTTCAGTTGCTTTTCAACACAACTATTCAGAGTATTCTATACTCATAAACAGCACAGATTGGAAAATTAATGATGGCTGACAATGCTTCATCTAATAGAACATCAAAATAATGAAATTAAGTTTAAGAATAAATTTTAAAAATTCATAAAAGAAGAAAAATATTTAATTGAAATATCCTTCCACCTTTTTTACATTTATTTTATCTGGCACCATGTTGCCAATTCCCTACTTAAAGTTCTTCATTTAAAGAACTTATAAGTACATTGGAATCTTCTACATTTTCATCATGATTGGAGAAATCATTGTCTAAGCTGTTTAGATGCTTGAAAAATAAGGTAATCTATAAGAGAAAAAGTTCAAAAATAGGTAAAGTACAATAAAGTCATCTTTATCAAATGTTTAAATTGTAATTAAATCATTTTTGCAATATGAGACTGTGTCTGATTATAGTGAGAATAACACCCTTTCAATTCACCAAAGGGAGTGAATATTTTCATATTGAATATACTGTCAAGCTATTCTACCTATCTACAAGCATTGTTTTACCAGGGATGATAGTGCAGTTTAAGTTGATATATTGACCACTTGTGTACATCAAGCCATTGTGTAGATTTCCTCCAGTTATTATATATAATCTATTTTTCATCACAAATGATGATAGAATTATTCTTTATTCATTTCAAATGGAACCCATTTATCAACCTTTTTTATTTCTAATTACTATCCCCACTTTTGAAATCAATCTGTTACTGTTTGTTCAATAACAGCATTGTATCACAAACGTGTGATTTATATTCATCAAAGCTTCATTATTGATCCAGCTTGAAATCATGAAAATATTCTATATTTGCCTTTAAAAATTGCAGTACAAAATATGAGAATTAAATAAAATTTCTACTGGAAATGGCTTTTCAAATTTATAGGCTGAAATGTGAGAGTGATGTAAGGCACAAACAACAAAGCTAGAACAGAATTGCACTAGAACTTGACAAGCTGAATATTAACAATGTTGTTGTCAATGTGGTTCATTTTCCAGGCCCAGGTAGTCTAAAAGAATGCAAAACAGACAACACAGTAAACTGGTCAGACAAGCCACAAACAGTGAGATGTCTCTCTGGAATAGGGTTCATGGTAAGAAAGGACATTGACATAACAACCAGACACTCCAACTTCATCAACAGCATGCACTTTCTGCTGAATAATAGGTAACATATCACATTCATCAGCATATATGTTTCAACCTGTCAAGTGGATTCAGTGGAGAAATATAAATTCTACTCTGACCTTCTGACAATAAAATGATTCTCTTGGTGACTTTTCTTTGGGAACATGCAGTAGGAAAATCAAATGACAACAGACAGCTCCACTTCAAATCCAGCACAAAACAATATCTGTATATTGCAGAAAAATTTATTTCAGTAAAAAAGCTGAAGACCAAATGGATATACTCTTTCTCAAAACACTGGCAACTGATAGACTATGTTCTCATATGGCAGAGGTGCCTAAAAGATGTGTACCAAACTAGGGTGATGCCCAATGTGGAATTTCATTTATTATATTTTCCACTGCAAACTTAGCTTCTATCAAAACCAAGGAGGAGCAGAGCACACCCACTCCAGACTATTAGGGCCAGTTGCCTCCCAAACATAGAAACAAGTGTAGATTTCCAAGAGAAGCTGGAATTTTATCTGGTGACCATCTGCTTTCCAGAAGACACTTCCCTTGGCACCCTTTGTGATTACATGAAACTTCTGAATGATTCCTAGGCTTCTCCTAAAGAGCATTGAATATTGCTTCTATATCTGGTCTAGTGACTCTGCTATCTATCTCAAGATTCTTGACAAAATCCAAAGGGGCTGTAATGTTATTAGTCCTAATGTAGATTCTCTGTGACTTTCATATAAATATTTCTATGGAAATTTTTTTAATGAGTTCTTTTACATGTACTACTAGATTGGCAACTAGCTCTCATCATCTTACTATTTAAATTGCTAGATGTTACCATGTTCTATTTTAACAGTTTCTTTGCTCACACTTCACTCCCTGTAGAACTATCTTCCAGTTTCTTGCTACCCTGACACCTACATTTTTCAAAAATTTAAATGCAACATCAATCACCATCTTCTGTCTTACTGAATCCTGTTCTTTTTATTGTACTATCTTCACATTTTCTTGAACTTTCTGTAACCCCTTGTATCACCTTATGAAATGATTAAAAAAAAAACAGCAAGTTATTTTTATTAGACCATATTCCTCTAGTAGTGTTCTGGAAACAACACTATACTGGAAGATACCAGCTAGTTATTTACTATTTTATTTCACTTTTCAAGCTTAAATTCTATCTTGTTGTCATGGATGATGGTGGTGGTGGTGGTATCAAAACTTAAAAATACCACTTAAAAATATCACTTCATCATCCTCATGAACAATTTATTTATTTTCTTTCCTCAAGTCACCTCCTAGGATTTCATTTCTTATAAAATTCTTAATGCTTTAAACAATAATATAATTTATTTTTATTTATTTTACAAAGTTTCTCTTTGGTTTTGGGTAGATCATTAATACTATTCAAAATATATGTTCTCAATAGAAAGAACAGTGAAAAATTTTTAAAAATAAACATTATTAGTATCATTTTTAGTTTAATTAAAACTGTGCCTGTATTTCATTATGCTCTACTTAGTTGTATAGTTGCAATGGAAGATCCTATTGTAACTTACTATTTACACTCTACAACTTCAACATAAACAATGATTTACTCCTTAAGCTTGAAAATAAAGCACCTTCATAGTTAAAAAAATGCAATCAGCAACTGTAAAGCAAACAGTTCCTACTCAGAAATGGTAGAGTATACTCAAAATGGCGGCTATTCAACAAGCTATTACATAGTGGCTTGATAGATTTAACAAATACCTAAGATCTCATAAAACCAAGGTCAGAAGGAATAGAAACAGGAACCATCAGCTTGCTTTGATTTTCATCAGGTGGTTGTTACCTGTTTTTCCCAGTGTCAAAAACATATTCTCCATATCTTTCATCATCTGATATAGATCTTTACCTGGAATAATGTTATGGAATAAACTACTATTACTTTACAAGTAGTTGGGGATGCAGTTCATTTCTTCCACTGAACCAGAGTATATGACTTTTCATAACTATCTAACTCAGGAATTGAACTCACAACTCTCAGGAAACCAGTTATAAATGAACTTCAGTGAAGAAACAGTAAATTGATATAAGGGTGAATAAAACTGGTGAGTATTAACTGATATGAAATCTCCTCTAAGCAAAATGGAAAATGGAATGAGAACAATCTACCCCTGTGGATTGAATAAAGATTTTGGCTCAAAATTCTAAGGTTACCAAGTAATACAGCAGATTCCTGAAGGAGGCTTATAGGCTATAACAATGAAAATAGAGTAAATATAGCACAAGATGACCATATTGGTCTGAATAAAATGGCATATAATAATGTTAATTCATCTAAAAAAAATTCCAACTTAAACTATATCTGAATTAAAGTGACAAAAATTAAGTTTTTTTTTCTTTTTAAATCTTACTTATTATAAAACGCAGATTGTGTGTGTGTGCGTCTGTACGTTTATATATTGGATCGGATTTCCTACATTTTTCAACCGATTTCAACAAAACTTCACAGGGTTGCGTAAAATTACCTTGTGGTGGTTCTGACAGTGCCAAAAATTGGAAAAAACACAATTATTTTTGCATGAAATCAATTTGAAAACACGATAAAACACGATTCTGTCACCAGAATGAAAGGGGGACAACTCGTATCGAGTTACACTTATAAAACCCAGGTTGTTTGTTTGTTTGTGTGTGTGTGTGTGTGTGTGTGTGTGTTCCTTTATATATGGGGGATCGGATTTCCTACATTATACAACCGATTTCAACAAAACTTCACTTTTTTTGGCAGGTAGTGTTTCTTATTGTTTTGCACACTTTTTTCTTTATTTTTACATTCAGAATGCTTTAAAAATTCCATTTACAAGACAATTGTTTATAATAAAATTCTATTCAATCGGTAGACTCATAACGATTGAAAACAATGTTTTTGTTTGAGTTTGGGCTTGACCAATTCGTAAAAAAAAAAACAAAAAAAAAATAATTAAGACATGCATGTCTGTCAACCTTAAACAATAATCTTTGTCAATTTTATTTTTCAGTCTTTATGATGGTCGATACTTTATCTATCTCTTACTGTTACATCCCCAGGCAACGCTGGGCTCTACTGCTAGTATATGATATGTTCTGTGCAATTTGTGTTGAGACAATCATGCTTTCTAGTACTTTGGGCCAAGAGAAAAATATTCTTAGACAATATTCACAAATTTCTGAATAAATCTATGTATTCATACTTCAGTGAAATTATAAAAATAGCTAGGGTCTTTCAAGCTTTCATTAAGGTGTAGTAGTTACCAGATTCTAAAATTAGATGAAAATTTAAGAATGCAAACATGATCAGTTTCATTTGTACTTTACAGTTTTTTGCTGGATAAAACTGTTCTCTCGATTCCTGACTTGAATAAAAAAAAAAAAAAAAGAAGTCATAGAAGACAATTATAAACAAAAACAAAAAAAAAATACATTACCAAGGAAGATTATAATTAATATGGAAAATTACTTTTAAATATTTTATGTAAAGGGATATTTTCTTGTTTTTCTGGCTTAATGCAAGGAAATCCTCAACATATTTCTATAATTGGTGTGTAATGTAACTATTTTAAACAAATATTTTTTTTGTTTTATTATCAAAAATTATTTTGGAATATTATATGAATTAAAGATTTTACAAGTACATAGCTGGGCTAACTGTTGTATACATAGAACCTGATATCCTTTTTAGGCTCAGTATTTATTCCGAGAGATGACATGTAATCAATAAGAACATTATCCAGAAAACCCCAAAAACATATCAGTAAAAATCTATCATTTTTTAATATTTGCTTCTTGTAAAAACTATTACAATCTGGAAAGTTTTAAAAATATATATCAAGGCTATATGAATAATTAAATAAATTGTCTGAATTTCTTCTCATTTTCATTCAAGTAAACATTGTATGATTTGCATAATGCATACATTCTCAAAGCATAGAAGTGCTATTTTAAAATATTTCTGTTTGTTATAAGAACAACATATAAATTGATACATCCATACTAGTAAATTCTTTCTTGAGAGTTAATGTATAAAAGAAATATATTTTTTCCTTTCAGGATAATCAAACAAATAACAATTGTTAAGAAAAGCAGTTTCTTATTCTAAAAATTATATATCATTTTTTAATATCATTTGATCATTTAAAATACCACAATTTGTGTCATTATGATGAATAAATTAAGATTAAAACATTTGCATTAAATTAATTTTCTTAAAAGTTCCAGAAGTTACTTTTCAAACATTTCCATCAGAATTCAAAATTAAATGGAACTTTTTGATGACTAAGAAGAAAGAAATTACCAAGAGCTAATCATTTAAAAAAAAAGACAAGTGTAAATCCTTACAAAGTTTTGAGATACAATTTAGCAGACTAACATTTAATGATGTACAATAAAAATAACAGCTCTCCTACAAACCTTGGCACTGAAAATAATAAGGGTTTCTTTCATGAAGTCATCACCAAGACTAACAGCATGATCTAAACCTAATTCTTTACCAAGACAGTGAAATATTTGTCTTTAACATGTATAAGATTTCTCTTTAGCATGCATCTGTGCACATGTATGCAGAGAGAGAGAAGGAGAAAAAATGAAGTGTATGTGAATAGACATTTGTATATGTGTATTTAAGTACAAACATAAAAAATATATCTTATAATAATGTGCTTCTAAATATGTGTGTGTAAGCACAAACACATATATAGATATATATGTACATATATTTTAAATGGATAGAGAATAATTAGACAAGTTGCATAATCAATTTGTGAATGTTATATTTGAAATTATACATTGATGCTGTTGCAAGCTCTGGCTGAAGCCCCAAGGTTTTCTTTTACTCACCAACTCTAGGAAAAGATAGGGTAGGAAGATGATATCACAGTAGTTATTTAAGTTGGGAGCAAATCACAGTTCAAAATCTCATGTTAGATAGGTTTCTAGACTATTAAAAGTAGTATTTATTTTTAAAAGCCTGAATATAAAAAACAAAGGAATAGACAAAAAATATTAGTCAATCATTTTGACTTGTTTTATTTGTTGTGGTTTTGTTTTAAACTAAACATTTTATAAAAACTGAACAACTTCAACATATTATAAACTAGCAATCAATTGAAAAGAAAAAGTTAACTTTATGCTTGACTATATAAGATGATATTTTATGATGATAATCCAAAATAATTTCAATTGTACAATAACGATTGTTGGATATTATATTGGGCCTAACTCCTAACCATGTTGCTTGCTATTTAGCACCAAGAAAAGAAATAAAAGAAGTTGAACTTTAAACAAGTATAAACAGAAAGAGGTCTATTACCAATGTGTCAAATAATCAGGGTTCAGTTAATAATGAGAGTTTTGTGGAAGGAGTACATCAAGTAGTAGGCAGTTGAACAGGAGTATTGTTTTTCTTTCAGTTTGTTACAAATTTGGGGATAACAATCAAATCTAATATGGGAGTACGCACACAGGCACACACAGGCACTTTGAAAAATCCAGCTGAATACACATTTCTTTATATAAGGAATCAGATGAAGTAATGAAATACTTATATCAATAGAGAAAAAGAATATAGAAAAATAAATCAGCTTTGAGTTGTAACCATCTAAATTATGTCTTCTAAACAAAACAAAAAATTCATACAAAAAATCCAAAAGGAAACAAGTATTGATGGAAACAAAGTTCAGATTTATTTTAAAAGCTGTGATGTCATTTAAATAAGGGAAACAAATTCATTTTCAGAATTAATAGATCTGTTTATTTTAGAATGTATCTTTATTTTACATAGGACAAATGTGCAGTCAGATTGTTGCTGTTTAGTAAAAAATTGTAACATTTATTTCATAAAATCATAATTTTTAATTATTTTTTTTTAAATTTGAAAATTAATGTTTTCTATTTTTAAGGCTGACTAAGAATTTCACTTCTAGCTAAACAAACTCATATACTTTCAAGTCAAATTATCTCACTACTTAGTCATCAACTCTGAACTTGAATTTCCAGATATAAAACTTATCTTAACAGGTTTATCTAGTCTAATGATCTTCCCAGAATTGGCATATTTATTTTAAAAACCTAACTATGATATTTATCAGATGTTTTCAATTTATTGATGATACATGACATGACAACTAGAAGGACAAAAGAAAAAAAAAGAGAAATGCCAAATTAAGAGTTTCTTCTTTTAAGATTTCATGATGAAATCTTTAACTTATCAACAATTTTGCTTCAACCATTTCTTTATTCCTATTCCATATAATGACAATTTTAACTTTGGTAAAAGAAAACATTTTATAACTTGTTTCTGGTGAATGACCTTGAAGATATAATTATGCATACATGTGTTTAGTTTTCAAAACCGGAAATATAGAGCAGAAATCAATATTTAAAATGGAGGATTGTGATCTATACAATTATTAGGAGTGAAACTGGTATGTTTAGTAATGTAGGTGTGATCAACACTAACTGCTTGAGAGAAAAACTAATTCCTGCTAAAGATCTGAATTGATATTTAAACATTTAAATTAATTTTCTTTCAGATTTTACATTGATCTCAAATGGAAAAGAGATCTAAGACTCTTGGTTTGATAGTAGATTTTGATACCTATTTGGTAGCAAATTGAATATATTTAAAATATGAAACGTCAGAATTCACTGTTTACGTCTGCTGTTGTACTGCTGAACTATGATTCCCAAACAAAAAATTAAAATCCAAATGATGAACAGAAATATTATTCTAGGAAACATTTTTATAAGTAACTGGGATTAGAATATAAAGTAGTGAAAATGAAATATGTTTATTATGCTGTTTATTCAGCATATTAGTTGTATTATTATCTGTATTATAGTATCTACATTATCAAGCAGATAAAAATATATATTATATAATTATTTTTTAGGTTTAAAAGTAAAAATAAAAATCATATTCAGATCCCTAATGAATTCTTTGGGTAAAGAACCAATGAAGATAAACAGAACATGATGCAAGTGATAGAAAAGTTACTTCATTCTGTTAAAAACAACTCATAAATTTTTGAAAGTAGTTAAGACGTCTGAATAGAAATCAATTGCTGACAACTAAAATATTTTTTTAATTTTCCACATTAATATGTAATCACTGGGTAAGAAAAACCTAAACAACTAATATAAATACTAAAATGTTTACAATAAAACTAATTAGGAAGCAAAAGAAACAATTTCAACTGATCCCCACCAGGTTAGCAATTAAAAGTAATAATGACCCCCAGCAGGAATTGGAAGAACATAAATATGAAAGAACCAGGAGTGTCAACAATCAGAAGAGTTCAAAGATCAAAATTCTTCTAGTGCTTTAACCTTTAAATTTCAGCCAAATTTTGGAAAACAGTTTTTCAGGTGGGCAAATGAAACAACTCTGATGCTCCAATGTTGAATTACACCAGGAAAAATGAGGATTGATTAATTTAATGTTTCATAAAAAATATTTTGAATCTGTAGGAAAAATATCTTTAATCACTTGGGAAGAGAGAAAAATATCTCTGCCAAAAGCCATGCAGTTAATTACTCAGCAATATATATATTATATACAAGTTATCCTTAGGTAGATAGTAACAAATGTAATGTTATATATATATATATATATATATATATATATATATGTGTGTGTGTGTGTGTGTGTGTGTGTAGGATTAAGTATGAAATTGTTACTTTGCTGATTGAGGTTATATTCAGCAGCCCAATGAGTTTTGTAGACAAACCTTTCTTTGTAATTGCTCAGTCCACTCATCAGGAGGCATCAGATATGAAAACCAAGCTGCTCCCAAAGAAGCACACTTAAAAAGTAAAAAGATACAGCAGAAAGGGCACAATGTTGCAATGGCAGAGCATATTATAGAAATCATAATTTCCTGGTGCAGTTCTGACCAACTACAACTGTCAGTTTCCTGCATGCTTTTTATTGTGTGTTTTAATAATATATGCTCTGTAATGGAGATCTTTGACCAACATTACTGATCACATTTACTGTTCATATTTTAAGCTCCTTTGGTGTGATGCTAATTTTCTTCTGTCATTGAGCACTTTTTTGACATATTGTCAAATGTATTCAGGTGTTTTGGTTCCTATCCCCCTTCCCTCAAAACAAATAAGTGATTTTTACAGCTATTCCATTCTTGGCTGTATGAGCATTTCCCACCTTGGTGATTTTAATTTATGAGTATATTACAGATATTCACTAAATATCCTTTATAACTTATTCTTATACTTATTCACCTTGGGTTAAGCAAGGAAGGAATAAAATCACTGAATATCTAATACCAACTGACTGAAGAATGCTTGTTTAGCATACAAGAAATTGAAAATTCTACTCGGTCAGACCTGTACCATCATATTATATATATATATATATATGAATAAAAAAGGAAAACTAATCTTACCTGACATGTTTCAAGAAAGTTGATTCACTGTGCCGAGCAAGACAATTTTTCTCTTCGGCATCTATCGTGTATATCTATAAGTCACCCATGCTTAGAATATTGCTGCCATATATAGTCCTGTGTCCCTACTGTTTACCTGGATCTTCTTGATAAGATCCAAAGAAGAATCACCAATATTATTGGTCCTGATCTGGCAGCTCAACTTCAGTCACTTTCCCACTGCTGTAAGATTGCCTCTCTGTTACTTTTTTTATAAATACTTTCATGGAAATTGTGCAAATGAGTTTTTCACTATGGTACCTAGGCTGTATGAATTTAAGCGCAATACTAGACTGGCAGCAAGATCTCATCAATTTACAATTGAGCTAACTAGATGTAGCCATAATTTATATGCTAACAGTTTCTTTTCTCACACCTCTCGTCTGTGGAACTCCCCTCTGGCCCCATCTTTCCAGCCAACTTTAATCTGAAAAAATTTAAATGCAATGTCAATTGCTATCTACCTTCCTCCTGAATGTTCTTTTCTCTTTCTACTCATTACTAATGTGTCTATTTCTAGTTAAAAAAAATATTTAAAAAAAAAAAAAATCCTCTGTGGGACTTTATCAATACAATTATTTATATGCAAAAACAAAAATGTTATTGGCTTTTCAAAATTTGGAATGTTCATAAATTTTCATCAGTTTAGCTGAAATGTCAGGCAAGGCATGAGGCACATGAACTGATACAATTCAGTGTCTAATAAATGAAAGTGAGTAAGTGATGTTTTTAAATTATTTTTGTGCAAATTAGAAAAAGCAATGGAAAACGACTGCACTATCTTTTCCATGAAGTTTTGGATATTCATGAATATTAAAAAAAAAGTAGCAATGGAGATCCAAAGGAAGACAACTTATATATATCTATACAAAGACATGATGAAAAATTCTCATTCTGATCAAAAAGCCCTTCCAAAAATAATTCTGATGTTTGGTTCAATTTTGGAAAGTGGGTTAGGCCAAGAACTTTTTAGTATCTAATATCTAAAGATTTAAAAATAAAAAGTTTCTAATTCTACAGATTTTATGATTACAAAAACAACAGTACATATTCTTTAGAACTTGGTAAATTTGCTACTACATATTACAAATACTGGGAGTGCTAGTGTATACATAGAAATATAATGACTTCCTTGAAGATGAAGACTACTGTTGGAATTTTGGGAAGGATAGCTGCCAAACTATCAAATATGTTTTGCTTTATCAGTTGTTACAACCTTAGGGATATAAAACAAGTTCCAAGGATAAAAAGGTATTTCATTCTAGTCATCATGTTTATACACTTTATAAGAAAATGATAAAGCTTTTTTTCTGATTCCAAGTCAGACTTATCTTCTATCTACCATTTGGTCATGCCCTGATCTTCCAGTGAATCTACTTATCTAAAAGACAACTCTTAATGGGGTTAGTCACCAGTAAATTTGGGTAGAGGTGGCTGCCAGAAAGAGATAGTAGATAATGATGGGCAGAAAAGATCTAAAGTGCTTATAGGAGGAAAATTAGAATTAGGAATCAGAAAATTCAAAAGCAAAGAATTATAGGAGATATGATAAAATTATATATATATATATATATATATATATATATATATATATATATCATAAAAATCAAAATAAATTTTTTAAAATGGGTTAAAAAAGAGGGGGTGAGTATTATTTAGGAGGTGCTGACCTGGAAATGTTTTGAATACTGACACAGTATGAGTTTCATAAGATATTCATATCAAGTGAAGCATTCAGTAAAATTTTTTTCATAGTCTGGGTAGGAAATAATATGGGGAATAGTTGATGGTGGAGGTGTTATGTATATGCTGATCTCTGTTTATCACTATGTCCATCTATCTCTCATCATTTGTTAAATAAGGCCCCACCCATAAGAATATTTAACTTCAACTTTCTCATATAAGGTATCAAAAATTTACCATGTATATTTTTGGTTTTTTTTTAACATTTTCAAAAAATCTTAATCTGAGTAAAATTACATCTGCTAATAATAATGATAATGAAGTATAAACAGAGAGGATAAAAGTTATAAAAACATACATATAAGTAAGCACTATGTTAAATAGTGCTTACTTATATGTATGCAACAAGAAAATGGGAGCAATTTAAAAAAATATACATTATTTATATAATATTACACTCCTTGAAGATTGTCTTTCTTTCAACCTCTTTGGTTTTAATTATATATGAGAAAAGTGAGCATTCTCAGCCCATGTTTTCAAGCTGACAAATGTAATATCAATCGAAGGAATTAAACTTTTTAAGTATTGATTAGTTTACAATTTTAACCAGAATGTTATCTGTTGTTAAACATTTCTTGTCTAAATAATGACATTTCCCCAATTTATAAATGTGATGTAAACAATAAGTTTTAGAATAAGTGGCAAAATTTGTAAAATTTATTTACACTTTATGCCCAGCAACATTTGTCTATTTATAAATAATCATAGCAATATAGAGCTATTGCTTGATGGTTTGGTCTAATGATTTTATTGCCTTAAAAGCAAATAACCCACCTGACAAAAATTAATTAAATAGGCTTGTAAATTAATTAATAGAAAATAGTTTCATTCCATAAATTAAAAGGGAAAAAGCAAAGCCTGCCCACTAAGATTGTGAAAATAAGGAAGATGCCTGGCATTTTATATGGTAGACCTTCAGTTTAACTCAGAATAAAATAGCAATGAGAAATATATATTACAAACAAAAAATGACAACTCATTTTATTATAAAAATATCAAGTATCAAATTGGTTGTAAATCATTTAATCAATACCAATCATACTGTCAGAAAACTTGTCAATTTAGATAATACATGTTATAAATGTCTTTTTTATCTTAAATATTGTCTTTCATGAATTTCTTTTCTAAATCTCAATACAATTTTTTTTAAACCCAGACTTTACAAAATTCCTCATTTTAATCATAAACCTAATTTAAAAATAAACCAAATTCTTTAGGTCTTGAAACTCCTAAGAAAAATGCCCATTTACATTTTTGAAATAAATTTAAATTATGACAAAGAGTTTTTAGAAGTATTTAGTTTTAACTTAATTCAAAAAGTTTGCCTTTACTTATATTGTAGTTGTTAAATCAGTATGCACTGAAAAAATTGATCAAAATTAACAACAAAGTAAAACATTTTTGTTATGTAAAGGTAAAAATGTAATTCCTATATAAAAAAAAAACAGGTTTGTGCAGTTTATGAAGACGGTACTGTAAATGATTGAACATGTCAAAAGTGATTTGCCAAGTTTTATGCTGAAGGTTTCTCACTGAATAATGCTCTGCAGTCAGACCACTTGAGGTTGATATCAAATCAGGAAATTACTTGTTTACTTGAAAATGATCATTTATACAATTATCCAAATCAATTGTTGAAAATTATTTTGTAGCAGCTCAGTTATGTTAGTTACTATGATGTGTAGCTTCCATATAAATAAAAAAAAAACATTTTAAATCATTGGACCACATTTCCATGTTTGATTTGCAACTTAAACATAAGATATTCAATATATGAAACAAATTCCTAATTAGACAAATTGAAACCAGCAATCAATAAAATGTGCCTGGAATTAGTTAAGAGAAAGGTTACAATATTCCATCAAGATAATACTAGACTGTATGTTTATTTGGTAATTAGGAAAAAATGTTATGGTATGGCTGAAAACCTTTCACTCATTTGCTATATTCACCAGATATTGCACATTCAGAATTCTATTGTTTCTGGTTTATACACAATTCTCTGGTTATATTCCTAGAAAATAAATAACCACAGTAAAAACATCACTGATATAAAATAAACATTAAAGCAGAATTAATTAAAAATACTCAAATAACAGTGCTTGTAATTTTTGCTCTCTACAAACACAGAGAATGGATAACTGAATGATCAATATAACATTCACAATTCTAACTTCTTTCATGTCTAAAGACAAACTATAAAATTAAATAATTCAAACTTTGATCTTGTGAGAGGAAGTTAAAATACCAAGAGAAATGAAAAGACAGAAGAAAGCAAGGAATAAGAGTGAGAGTAAGAAAGAGAAAGAAAAATTCAGAAAAACAGAAATAGTGAATGAGAGGAGAGAGAAGAGACAGGCTGAAGATATTTTTTTCTTTTTTCTCCAAGTTACAGTGACCTGAAAAACCAGAGTTAGACATATTATAAAGATATATTACAGGTAAAAACTTGAAAAAAGGTTAACTGTAGGTGTATGGGATGATTCAGAATTCACAAGGACAAAGGATAAAAGAAATGAGATATATATGGAGTTACATAAAATTCACCTATTCAAGTGAATTTATTTATTATTGAATATCTTAAACTAAAATTAATTTTTTACTATTTACTGAGAATTTATCTATTTTTCAAATTTAGTGACTTTGTAGAACAGAAAAACTAAAATCCTTTACAAAAAATATTCCTCTATATTTGTTACACAATTAAAATTCTCTAAATTCAATTACAAATACACAAGCAGACATTCTTACTTGTGCTGCATATTTTAAAAGGCTAACTATTAAAAAGGTTCTTCCGTTTGAATTCAAGATTTTTCTTCTTCAATGCTGTAAAGAGTGTCATCCATCAGTTCCCAAGAATGGGGTTTCAGCTTAAAATTCTGTACTGTAAATCAGTAAAAACTTTTTGTAAAGTTTATAATGACATTGAGAAATTATTTCTATGTTTAAATTTTCTCTAAACTAAGATCTTCCTAATGTACAACTTTATTAATAAGACAGAAATATTTTCCTATCCTAAGAAATAATCACAAAATTTAAATAGAATAAAATTCAGATTTATTGCTTAACAAAAATATAATCTTTGGTATCAGACCATATTCATCAAACTTAAGCTTTTCATGAATAAACTTACTGCCAATGGCTTCCAGTTTGTGAAGCATTAATCTATATTAAGCATTTTGCATAATCAAAATAGATTTTTTTAATAAAGTTTTCTTTTACAAACATTACTTTTATTATTCTTTTTCAATGTGAAAAACTTATCATTCAATATGAATGCTGAAACCACAACTCCTTGATAAATCTACACACAAAAAAAAATGGAAAATATTTTAAACTGTGAAAAATAAATCAATAAATGTCATTAAAATCTTCACTAATTTAGCAGTGAAATATTTCATTAAAATTTGTAGCAACTTTATTGAAGGTCAATCTATTTTTTATTCAATAGATAATGTTTATTTTATAAGAAATCTAATAGAATATAACAACACACAAATGGAAATTTGGAACAACTAAAGACATAGTATTTACAAAATACAAACTCTCATCTGTCCAAGTTACACACAACAAGTATGACTTATTACCAGTAAAATATCTCTTTATTTTATCTCCAAAGGTTAAAGGTTTCCATACTCTTAAGATAAAGAAGTTATTCTTCTTAAATACACAAGTAGGGTCTCAGTATAGCAGTATAAGGAGATTACAGCATATGTCTACAAACAGTTAACAAAGAACATATTTAGACAGTTTTACCTTGGCATCCAACCATACCCTAAATTTTTAAATACAGACTTGCGTTCACAGTAAGAAAAAAAAATTAAATTTCACCACACACACACATACATACATACATACATGTACACACACAGTACTTGGGAATCATTGAGAATTATTTCTGGCATCAAAAATTGTATATTTATGAGTTTGATATTATTTTAAGACACATGAGCACAGTGATTATAAATATTTATATCAAAGGAAGTAGGAAGAGGTGTGAGAAAGAAAAAAAAACATCTTTGCTTCAAGTTTTAAAAAAATAGATAAAGTATAAATTATTTTATTAATATCTTCCAAAATAGGACATTAAAAATAGTCTGGACAAACTTGGACATGAAGCCTGCAAAAAAGTAGATGCAAAAGAACAGTTTTTCCATTGACACCGCTATTATTATTTTAACTACCTTCACCCCTCAGTAATGTTTATTTTAAAAAGCAATGATTTGAATTTTAATAAAACCTAAACATATGATGAAATTTTGAATTGATACATTTTTTATACTTGAGAATTTACAACAAAAATATTTATCACTAATTATTAGATATTTACAAGAATAATTTTATATTTACAACATTCTAAAAACTAATACAATTAAAACTAATGCAATGCAATATTTATCATTTACTACATTATTAAAATATGTGAACCAATTATAAGGAAATCCTTATTATTTACCATTTTATAAAGTTCAAATAAATTGCCAATTAGCTGATGTTTTGTCAACCATTCCAATAAACAATATAATAAATAGTGTAAATAAACAATCTAATAAATAATGTTTATTATTTTCTTGTCAATTCTCAAAAACAAAAATATAAATTTATTTTCATATATTTAGGTTTTATTACAATTCTAATCAACGCTTTTTAAAACAATAAACGCTGCCAAGGAATGAAGATGGTTACAATAATAGCAGTGTCAATGGAAAAACAATCCTTTTGACACACCATTTTTTGCAGGCAGTAACCTCCAAGTTTACCAATAATCTCTATCTATAAAAGGCAGGATGTGTGTGTGTGTGTAATAAATGCAAGGCCACAATTTTCGACAGATTTGCACCAAAATTTACATGCACATGCTCCAAGTTAGCAGGAAGGCCAAAACTGACTTTGCATTTCCCAACTCCCATCGATAGTGGAAATAATCGATTTTTTCATGCTTCTACGGCAGTTTTCATGTAGTTTGTGGCCATTTTCTACTGGCCAGAGTGAGAGCCTATAGCTGGCTGCCACGAATAGGCAGGAAGAGAGCCAACAGCTGACCGACATGAATGTTAACTAGCATGCTAGCATGCAAAAAAAATCAATAGCTGCATTCGTCATAAGTGGAAAAATTTAAATCTACATGGCACTTTACTCCAATTGGCTCATTTGCTTGCTTAAACTCAATGTTGATTCTGCAGAACTGGGTTGGGTGTGAAAAAGTATTTGTTGTTAACATTCTTTTTTCCTTTGGTTTTTCCAGTTACGAGTCCTTTTTTTTTTAAAGCTGATTGTTTTGTGTTCATTTTGTTTAGTTCTTTTTTTGTAACAGATTTAATGTTTAGTATAGAGCTCAGAAAAAATTTGCAGTGTGAGATAGGCAAGAAGTAAGGCATGTAGCAACATCAGCGCGGCAAAGGGCACTCCTTTAAAGGCAAGGAAAAGCAAAAATATTTTAAGTCAAGTGATAGCGATTGCTGTATGAGTCATACGATTTTTGAATCAAGCACAGACAACGCCGGGCCATGCTGCTAGTTCTTTTATAAAAATGGCATTAGGATCATTTAATTTTTACTAATAAAAAAAAATCAAGAAAAAATAAAATGAAAATGATTGCTTTTCATTGTTTTATGACAGCTGTGAAATCAGCATGCATGTAAAAAATTGTAAAATTTGGAGTATTTTGTTCACTGATTCTAACATTGAAGATGGAAGATAATAACATTTTCAATATATTGTATTTTTTATTTTAAAAAAAAATGGTAAAAATGCAACATATGCACAAGAAATGTGGGCACATTATGGAAAGGTACTGTAAATTATCACATATGTCAAAAGTGATTTATAAAGTTTTATGCTAGAGCTTTCTAACTGAATGATCCACATTGTGGTAGATCAGTTAAGGTTATAGTGAGCAAATGAAGACGTTACTTGAAAATAATTAACATACTGCAAAGTAAGTGGGAGAGCCAACATACTCAGAATATTCAAATCAAATGTTGAAAATCAAGTGCACTTTGACATTAAGTCATTAATTAATAAATCATTATTAATTAAGGTATAATAAACTCAGGAAACAAAATAGTCTACTGAACTATATTTCTGATAGAACACAATGATTAAATTAGGAATAAAATCAATAAAGAGAATAAAATTCATAAAGAATAATTTATCTTTCTTTTCATGAAACTATATAACTTTGTGGATGAGTGTATTTCCCACTGTCATCATTGGTCAATGCTTAAACTAAATAATAATATAAATAAAAAAGCATTGTGTAAGCTGATTGTTAAGGCAGCTTTTATTAACTTGAAAGTTTGACACAACAATTTTTCTAATATCTATTACTCCCAGATGAAAAGAAGCTTAAGTTTCAAGACATTGCATGATAACTTCAAGTAAAATGTTCTTCAAATCAGAACAGACAAGATAATATAAACAATTTATTTTAATCATCAAGGACTATGTAACCAAGTCCTGTGGTTTCTATAGCAAAAACAAAACTAGCAAAAAGGTTTGTTTTTGTTTTTTTAACTCTAAAATATCAGAAATGACAGACACCACTTCATACTTAATAAAAGTTTGAAGAAACTTTGTAACTTGTCTACAAAATATGAAAAATTGTTTATTGCAATATTTATTTCTACTTTAGATGAATTACTGTAAGCTAATTGTTAATATTCTTGAATAGAATTTTTAAAAGTAAGCTTTTTAATTATATAACATAGAAATAAAATGTTATTTTTAAGTCTAACTTTCAAGGATATTAAGGTAAATAAAGCATAAAGGCAGTAAATATTTTGAATAAATAATTTCTATAATTAACTGTTTTATGCAATGGTAAATATGAAAAAAAAACATTTGGAAACATTGTTGCTATAACGTTATAAAAGAAAAACAATTTGTCTAGCAGTTATAATTAAATTTTTTAATGTTTTGTACTGTCTTAATTTGTACAGAGACAATTCTAAACACAATATAATCTACTATAGAAATTTACCAAACTTAAAAATGCAAAAGCTTTTTTAGAATACTTTAACAGAAATGAAAGAAATAGTTAATTAATTGAACATGTTTAAAATGTTACTAAAACAATAGCTTTAGAAAAACCCATCATATCATATTTGGTATTTACATCAGCCTTTCAGTTTTTCTTATATGTTTTAACCTAAAAAGGCAATACAATCATCATCAGAAATGTTCTACATTCTAAGAAAGAGGAACTTGACATTCCTATCATAGCCCCTTTAGGTACCAAAACAATAAAGTGCATTGCAGCCAGACTACCTGAAAATAAACATAGCAGAAAGTATAAACCACAAAATTGATAATATAAGCATTGAAATTAATATATTGAATAATAATGATTATTATTATATGTCTTGCATTCATTACATATCTTAACTTTATTTTTTTTTTAAACTTTTAGCATAAAGTCAAATAACTTTTATTGCTTCAAGCTTCTGTAATATGAAACCAAAGTCAAACATCCAAAGAAACAGAATTCTTTATGTTGCACTTAATTCTGATATGTAAACATCTCAGAATTGTGTGGTTGCAGTGTTTTTCAAACAGCAAAAAAAGTAGATTTGTTTTTTAAATGACTCCTCAGATATTGCTTCAAATGTACAAAGCAGACTGAATTATAAAGCTATTAACTACAAAAAACTGAAACAAAACAAAAAGGCCAGATGATTTCATTTCATATTTTCTAAATGGCTTTTGTTACTGTTTAAATTAACTTTTGTGATCAAAAGGGAGAGCATATAGTTACTTTTCATAAACTGAGTAAATATGTATAGGACAGATACAATTAATGATGTTTATCTTTTATTACAAAAAAATCAAAATTATAATTGAAAAGAAAGTTAAAGTATGTGTACACAAGCCATATTGTTAACAATTCAGAAGTGTTAATATTTATTTGTGTTTGACTTACTCTTGTCAAATATATACTTATACAAACATACATAGAAGAAAATCACATGTATGTTGATATATTTGATAATACAAAAATACCTTTTTAAAGGATAACTTGAACATTCAAAAAGGAGATAATATCCAAATAAGTTAGTATTGTAAATACAGTCTTTAATCTTTTTTCCCCTCCCAGCTGTTTTTTGTTCCTGACAGACTGCCAGCCACAAATCCAATTTTTCACCTCCTTTCTAATTTCTTAATTTTACTAATATTCTTCTCAATTTCTGATATTTCTCTCAAGACTACTACTCTCCTCCGAGGTCTTCTTTTCAAAACTAGTACAGTGATTTGAATATCTGGACACAAAGTGGGTAAAAACTGTTCAGAAGTTCTGCATAGCTGAGTGCTGCTCTTTTAACCATTATCAAGGACTATTTTTTTTTTTTTTAACTGAATATGTGTGTTTCTTATGTATGTGTCTGAAGTTATAGGAATGTTTCATTTTCCAAACATGGTCAGCAGATTGTGGCCATGTTCATAATCAATGTTATTTAACTATGAACACAGCCACAATGTGCTGACTGTGAAAAATAAAACATTCCTATAACTTCAGACACATACATAGAAAACTGACATATTTACTTAAAAATAAAAATAGTCCTTTATAATGGCTAAAAGCACTTGGATATGTGGAACTGTGTACAGGAAAAAAAAAACACTTGTACAAACGCAAGTAAAATTAAATAAAAAACTTAATTGCAGTACCTTGTCAGTTGTATACATATACATACATACATACATATATATATATATATATATATATATATATATATATAAAATGGCTGCGACTCGTTTTTGAGTAATACCATTGCTTGATTGATCCTCAAATATGGGCAATATGGAGTTGCAGAATTTTGTTTCTCTTAGAGAGATATCTTAACACTCTATGGTATGCCTGGATACCAATCCAGGTATTTCTACACCGCTACCGAATTTTTATATCCCATATGCTAGATGGTTGTTGATTCCATGAGAGGACTCATCCACTCTTAGACAGGTGCTGTTTTTAATCCTGTTGGATGTCTAGCCACCTTCCTCACAAGAAAAGCCTGATAAGGGAACTGGTTTAGTTGCCAATAAACTGAGAATACAGCAGGTACTACTGTGAGATATATATATATATATATATATATATATATATAATAAAAAAGATTGTTTTGACAAAAAAAATAGGCAATCAGGTTATTTCTGAAAGATAATGTTTTTAAGGCAAGTAGTTTTTGTAATTATAGTGTACACTATCAAGAGATATAGCATTAAAATTAATAAAAAAAAAATTAAATGCTCACTTCCTACTCTGATTTTTGCACAGATTACATCACTCAATTCAAATAGGTTTATGTCATAAACTCGCAGCATGGCCCGGCGTTGCCTGTGCTTGATTCAAAAATCGTATGACTCATACAGCAATCGCTATCACTTGACTTAAAATATTTTTGCCCTTCCTTGCCTATAAAGGAGTGCCCTTTGCCCTGCTGATGTTGCTACATGCCTTACTTCTTGCCTATCTCACACTGTGAATTTTTTCTAAGCTCTATACTAACCATTAAATCAGTTACGAAAAAAGAACTAAGCAAAATGAACACAAAACGATCAGCTTTAAAAAAGGACTCATAACTGGAAAAACCGAAGGAAAAAAGAATATTAATAACAAATACGTTTTCACACCCAACCCAGTTCTGCAGAATTAGAATCAACATTGAGTTTAAGCAAACAAATGAGCCAATTGGAGTAAAGTGCCATGCAGATATAAATTTTTCCCACTTGTGACGAGTGCAGCTATTGATGTTTTTTGCATGCTAGCATGCTAGTTAACATTAGTGTCAGTCAGCTGTTGGTTCTCACGCTGGCCAATAGAATCTTCCTGCCTATTCATGGCTCTCACTCTGGCTAGTACATAATGGCCACAAACTACATGAAAACTGCCATAGAAGCATGAAATAAATTGATTATTTCCTCTATCGATGGGAGTTGGGAAATGCAAAGTCGGTTTTGGCCTTTCTGCTATCTTGGAGCATGTGCATGTAAATTTTGGTGCAAATCCATCGAAAATTGCAGCTGTGCATTCATTACACACACACACACACACACACATCCTGTCTTTTATAGATAGATATTAGCATTTTTAAGGAAAATTAATTAATATCTTTTAGAAAAATAGAATTTTTGAAAATAAATTCAATTTTGCAATCAAGTCTCCTGACAAGAGGATGTAATCTCCATGAAACTCAAAGTAAGGACAAGATAAGTAAACATTTTTTATCTATTACTACACACACACATATATATGACTCCAGCAAGTATTATTCATGATCTTTTGTTTGCTGATCATGCTGCAATCGTGGCCACCTCACTCAAAGAAGGTCAAGCACTTGTCAATCATTTTTCTACTGCTTGCAATGCACTTGGATTAACTATAAGCATAAAGAAAATTGAAATTGTCCACCAACCAAGGCCTACATCTAAGCAGATCAGGGGTGTAAAACAAAAACCACCTGCCTATACCTTTCCAATCGTTCCCATTACTGTTGGCAACAACATCCTGAAGTATGTGAAATCATTCTTGTACTTAGGAAGCAAAGCCAATACAAGTGCCTCTTTGGATGGTGAGATAGTTAACCAAATGTCAAAGGCAACCAAGCTTAAGCATCGCCTATGAGATGTCCATGGGATTTCACTGAAAACGAAAATCTATGTCTATCAAGCAGTCATTCTCACCATACTTCTTTATAGGTCAAAATCGTGGATGCCATACAGGATGCATCTCACTCAACTTGATGCTTTTCATAAACACTGTCTTCGTTCAATATGTGGTTATACACAGAAGGACAAAATCTCTAACCCTGATCTTTTCATCAAATGTGGTGTCGGTGGTATGTATTGAATCCTTTCTGATGCAATCACAATTCAGATGGGCTGGTCATGTCATCAGAATGAGTGATGATCGGATGCTGAAAATCCTCATGTATAGCCAACATTTCCTGGTAAGTGCAATGTATGCCATCCTTGGTTATGCTTCAAGGACAAACTTAAATACAATTTAAATATTGCAAACATCCCTATAGAGAAGTCCGAACTTGCTGTTGAAAACTGAGCAAACTGGAGAAACACTTGTTACCGAGGTATAACACTAAATCTTGGGCTAATACATCAGCCCATATGATGGTCAACCCTTCAGTATGCCCTTTGTGTGGATTTGTTTGCAAATCCAATGCTGGATTGTTGTCTCATATGAAACATAAACCTAAAAACTGAACTGAAAGAAACCCATATGTCAAAAAGAACAAGAGAGTCCATCATATATATATATATATATATATATATATACACACATATACACACCCACACACATATATATATATATATATATATATATATATATATATACACACACACACACACACAAATCATCAGACGTTTACCAATATTTCTAACGATTCCAATACAATTTCCGATACTGTCATAAATTTTTTATTCCAATACCTAAAATAATTAAAATTCATTATTTTAAGGTTCTACTGTTGGTTTTATGAAATAGATATCCTTTTTATTTAAAAAATTGAGTAAGAGTTTAAGCAATAAAAAGAACAATTTCTATATGTCAAACTACACTTTTCTGCTTGGCATTGGATACACTTGCCATAATTGGGATCTGAAAATAATAAACATTGATTAAAATTAAAATTTTTCACTGTTAAATAAAAAATATTTCTAGTTTTCTAATGTGTATAATTTGTAAAGATTCAACTAAAAATGATTTGCTATTAATTGTAGAATAAAAAAGGATCTATTTTTTGTCCAACTTTTAACAAGCAAAGGCACTCTCTAAATATTATGCAATCTCCTTAAAATTTTATATATGGCATTTTTCAATGAATGGAACAAATTTAGGGGTGACAATTCAATTTCAGCATGCAATTAAAAAAACAAGAGACCCTCTAATATATAATATTGCAACAATAATACTTTAAGCAGAAAGGCAACATCTTATGTATTATGGTTTAACTTGTGTATATATTTTGATAAAGTACAAGGAGTACCTAAATCCTGCCAGGCAGGGAATAAAAAATAAATGCAAATTTTAAATTTGCTTACAGGCATTTAATAAGAATTAAATATGAATAATCACAGGAACTTCATAAATAAGCAATAAAGGGCCTTCAATCTTATCTAAAAAATTTAATCACTAATGTTTTACTGTCTAAAATAAATTTCTCACAACTAAAAAATTTTAAAATTTCTAAAAAGAATCAAAGTGTTTTCTTTTTGTTGAAAGAAAAAAAGAGTAAACATGCAACAACTTAGTAAAAACATATCCCTTGATATTTTTTAAAGAGATATGAGCAATTTTAACAAACTTTACAATTTTTTAAAATATTAGGAAGTTGAAAGCTAAATAATGCTGACATCCAACTTGATCATTTTATGAGATTCAACTGTTACAACACAGTAAAATAAAAATAAGGTTAAAAATGATTAAAATCTACATAAGAATGAGAATAATTGTAAATGCGCATATATTTTGCATGAGATTGATTTTTTTCAATTATTAGATTATTAGAAGATGAAATGAAGGAGGAATAAATGAGAAAAAAGTTCAAAACATTTTAAATTCTATAATAATTTAACACAGGAAAGTTCAATTATGCCTAAGAAAAATATTAGTAAAATAAAATTAAATACAATTTTTGATGGAAATTAAATTTTAGATTTTTTAATACAAACTTTTGTGTAAAAAAGCTTTTTTCAGAAAACTTCAAATAAAAGCTTGTTTATTTTTTAAGAAAATAAAGATGAAAATCCATTTCAAAAGCTATAAAATTTTAAGAAATAAATGAATTTTGTAGAAACAAATTTAAGTTTCATAAGAAGTGTGTTTACTTTTTTAAGTCTCAGTTATTGAAAAGAACTTATTTGTTTTTTACATAGTGTCCTGAAAATTTTATTAAAATCTGAAAATCATTTGATTTTTGCAAGAATTTCCAAATTAATATGTCTGTCACTGCAAAAAAAAGAGGCTAAAATTTGCTATGCTAAAAGTTAGTACAACCGCTGATACAAGAAAAACAAGTTTTTTAATCAAAATTTCAAATGTTCTAAAAAGGAGTAAAAAGACCTATTTTTGTTTACATAGTATACTATGTTGGTACCTCCACAAAATGCTAAAATATCAGTATACTATAATGAAAACAGTTTTATTGTCAAAATCGTTATGTTATTATTAAGAGGAAGGATCATTTTGTTTATAATTATTAAATTAATAATTTATCATATTAAATGATTTAATTAACAATTAACAATTTTTAAAAAAGAAATTAAAAATAAAAAATTTATTTGGAACTGGAACAGACTTTAAACTAGCAAACTTCATGAAACATTTGAGAACTGAGTAGAAACTTGCACATTTCATTTTTTTTTTTTTACACAAGTAAAATAAATTTACATCATACCTATGGTGTTATTATTAACTATAGATTATAGTTTTACTGATAGTTTAAATTCAATAAATACTTGTATCTTTTCATCATTAGTACCAGGAATGGAAAATTAAGTTTTAAACAAAAAAATCCAAAGAATCATTTTTGGAATTGGAAATTAGGTTAAAAATTCTCCAATTCCTATACTCCAAAAAGTTCTGAGATTTCTGATTCTCGATTCTGATTAATCATCCCATCACCAATATATATATACACACACACTATATATATATATATATTATATACTCACACATGATATATATTATATACAAACATACACACACATTATATGTTATATACTCACACATTATATATATTATATACAGAGACATACACACACATTATATTATACACATACACAATACATATGCACACACACATAACATATGTGTGTGTGTGTATGAATACATATTTCATGCAAAAGGAATTTAACAGGATTTGTATTAATTTTATCATTGCTTCTATATTAATTATTAAACTCAAGAGATTTTAATTAAAAAAATACTGGGTTCTATTTGAAAATAATTTATCATGGCTTGTAATTTTTCTTTATTCCAATCATTACTCAAAACATGAGTCATTCAGCCTATTTTACACAGGTAAAAAAAAATGACAATAGACTGAATAAATTAGAAGGATGTATTTGAGGCAACATACTGGGATAGCAATACCAGATATACAGCAAATGTCTGGCAGGCTGTTCCAAATCATTGTGTTGCATTGTTTCAAATGACAGCATTAATTTAACTTTATATATATATATATATAGAGAGAGAGAGACAGGTTTATCAAACAAATTCTGTAGGTCATATGAGATGTTGTAAGATATTCCTTTCGTTTAATACTTCAAAGTAATAATTTCATACTCAGTTTCATGGCCAAATTTAAGAGATATTTTTTAAGCTTAAAATGTTTACATATGCACCCGTATTTATGCTAGCCTCTATCATATTTCACTAAACAACATAAAAATAGAAGCTAGTAATTAAATATATTTGCAGTTTATCAGGAAAAAAGAAAAATAACAAAAGAAAAATATACACATCAAAAGAGAAAAGCTAACATATTTCAATTTTCTGTGAGTTAAAATTACAATTTCTAATTTTACAAGCCATGTATTAAATACTCTTTGAGGTGAAAATCAAAATACACATAAATTTTCATTTTATATACCTCCAGTTTTTGTTATCCAATATTTCATAAGATACTAGTGTAAGATATTTCCACCCAACATTCAATCACTTAGAAATGTAGATTAGTGGTGGAGTAGAGTAGAATTATTATTTATATATACAAGTTATAAAGAAAACTGTTTCTAAAGCATAAATTTTTTCCAGCTTAGCTTGGTAGAACTTTTAATGCCCTAATAGCATAAACATGAACATATATGTAATTGTATAGTTTCAAGCAAACCTTTTGAACTCTTGCAAGTCAGGCTCAGTGGCAGTGTGGAAAAATGGTAAGTATACAGTTTTAAATGCCATATTCCAATTTTCACACTTTG
>OZ010580.1:83326681-83391681 GCA_963932145.1 Acanthosepion lycidas | reverse complement strand
ATTCTATGGATTGTTGACTTCTTCAAGTAATTTCAAAACAGGGAAAGCACATTCCCTATTAATTTGTTTAAAACTGTGCCTTTGTTTGTATCTATTATTATTTGTTTGATTCTCTTATTTATTAGCTTCTTTTCATCATAAACATTCACGTGCAACATTAAGAAATGTTTTGTTTGCTCAATTCTGGGAATTTTACGAAGCCTTTCTAATAATTTGGCACGCTCAAATCACAGTGCTGATAACAAATATGGCGCCATTTTATTTACATTGTTCAGATCAGTATGAAAATTACAGTGATTGTGCATGTCCATGTTGCCAACATTGTGTGAAAATTTTGTATGAATTGATTGGACGGTTTTTGAAATATTAGAAAAAAAGTTATCTTGATAATAATTTGGCACGCAGTGTATATTCATACACACATGCATCTATATATATATTATATATATATATATATATACATACATACATACCCACACACATATATATATATATATATATATATATATACATATATACAGACATATATATTTATATACATACACACACACTTCTCAGCAAAGTTTAACCGAGTTGTTTTGTGTTGTGGCAGGAGGAGTGAACTTTGAAGACTCTTATGGTTTTTAAAGCCTTTCTCTCTCAGATGCCATTTTATTGTTCTTGAGCTGCATTCTGTGTCCATTAAGGCCTTAATCTGGTTTGATGATTGGCTGGTGTCTTGCCGGACAGCATGTCAATTCCTCCTGCTCAATGCTGATGAAATTTCTTGGACTGACCACTTGAAATTCTTGTTCCTCATCCCTCAAGGCCTTAAGAAATTTGCAATCGCTATTTTACTATGTTCAATCTCACCAGTGATGGCACATTGAGAGAGACCTTGCTTTTGCAGCTTGCAATTCTACCACTTTAAACTATCAATTTTTTGGCCTTTGCTAAAAAAGTTTTTAATTTTTCTTTACTTGTTTTCATTTTTCAAAGTTTTACTCAGATAAGTGGTTGAGTCTAACAATGCAAAAGGTATATTATTTCTTTATTTTTATTGGCTGTAAGTTTTTGGCCAGCACTGTATATACAGCAAATACTATGGATCAAAAGCACTAACAAGAAATGCAAACACTTTGGTTTAAATCACATAATAGTCAACAGTAAAATAATACTTTGTACATATCAGATTATGAAGTCAAGTTAAAGCAGATTAATCTTCAAAACAACCCAATTATGGTTGATATAAGTCAATGATGAAATATTACAAAGCTAATTTAAAGTAGAACATAATAGGGAAATAGCTAAAAAAAATACTGTTTGTTGAATAATAATAGATTTTTTATATTAAAATTATAAATCCATGTTTTTATTATTTCTATATGCATCTCTTGACAACTTGGTATAATAGTTAATATACTCTTCTTCTGGTTGGCCTTTATTGAATTGTGATTTTGATCTTCACTAGGTGTGGCTCTGTGCCAAAACTAAACTAACTTTAGAAAATGATGACTTCCATATACATCTCATGCAAATTAAAAAAACTGTTCTTAAAGTTTTGTTTTTTTCATTACTATATTCAATTATTGAAAATGAAAAAGATAGTATATATTCTTTTCTGTTTTATAAGTCTTTTATTAGGTTCCCTTAAAAGTTAAAAGTTTCTTTTTTCACCAATTTTTAAAAGTTCACAATAAAAATAGTAAATTCAAATAAATTCTTTACAGTCATTGTATTGTTTTTTTCTATATTCATTGCAGTCAATTGTTTTTTTTTTTTATTTAGAGTCACTTTGGTGAATGGAGTTTGAGAATGATCTGTTGCTTTTTATGGCTAGGAGATGGTTACTAAAATAATCAAGAAAACAATAATCAACAACTTTCAAAAGTCGATCCAAAGAACCTTCTGGATTTTAACAACTCTTCAAATAAAAATAAATAACTGAATGATAATAAGTCAAGTTTTAAAGCACCTATGGTAACATGATTCCAAAGGAAATTAGAATAAAAAAAAAGTAAAACAAAAAAGAATACCAAACAATGATGGTCCAATCAATCAATAACTATGCCTAAATCAAAAGATTTTAAAACCCAGAAGTAAGTATATCTCATAATTAAAATATGGAAAAAACAAAAACAAAACAAAAAAGAAACAAACAAAAAAAAAAAAGAGTTTTATGGACCTGATAGATAGCTAAACAAAGGATAAAAAGTTTTATGATAAAAGTAAAACAGACAGTGAAGAAGACTGAAAAAAAGTATTTTTACTGAAGGAATATTCAAAAATGCAATTTTTGCTAAAAGAAAGTATACATTCTTCTCTTCCAATCCACATAAAGAATGAAAAATTTTTATTTGGTACACAAACACACACAAAAAAATGGTTACTGCTTAAAATAAATTTACACAAATTCAACAATTGTTTTTTTTTTGTATTCATTTCAGACTAGTAAACAGAAAATTTTTAAATTCTAGTTAAGTAAACTATAAAAATTGTGTAAAGGAACTTTTTTATGTGCTTCTTAGCTTATTCCTTTCATCACCAACATCTCTCTAATAAAAAACAATAAAAATCAATGCAATCGTTCTTGTCGACAGTATGAGTGATTAAAATTAAATAATTACAAAACTCTGAGTTGACCTTTGATAAATAATGTTTTTACTTCCATAGACATACGGACACAGTCATATGACTAATAACATTTTTAAAATAAATGCAGGTTTAACTCAGATGGAAAATAGTGAAAATTAAAATACTAAAAATAGAAATTGTTGATTCCCTTAATTTCTTGAACTGATGCAACATTCAAGGAAGCAAATGTGGAGTAGCTTCTAAGATGATTTTCAGAGCTTAAATAATTTTTTAACTTAAAAAATGTCTGGTGCTGTTGGCGAGGAGAAATTGGTTTATTTAAATTTTAAACAAATGTATTTAATTTCAGCAAGTTTCCATTGTGAAACTGGATAAAAAATATAATTGGCAATTTCATAGTTTTTCTGGTAAGATTCAAGCAAGAGGAAATAATAAACTTTATCAACTTCATACAACAAAAAGAATTCAATGGACAAGATTCAAAACTTCATGATTTCATACGGATTTGAAAAATTCTTCATTGTGCTATATTTCAATTAAGAAATTAATTTAAAAAAATATAATGAATCCAATATCAACATAGGAAAGACTTAAAAAGTCAAAAACTCAAAAATTAAGTCATATTAATTTTGGAGTCAAAAATCAAAATTAATATGACTTAAGAAGACAAGAAGAGTAAGACTTAAATGCTGACCACAAAAAGTACTCTTTAAGTCTTAAGTAAAGAGTACTTTTTGTGATCAGCATTTTTTTTTCATTTTTTTACATGACTTAAATTTTTAAAACATTCATTAAGCTTTTGAAGCTGTCATGAAATTCTCTTTCCATACAGTAAATAAAAATTTACATAACACCCAAAGTACATTTCAAAAATATCACCAATTAAAAAGTGTTTCAGTAGATTTTTCAATTTTACTACAAATGAAACTTTCTGGCGTGTTTATTTAATAATTTATAATAAAATTTAAAACAGAATTTTAGATACTTTTTTTATAAAGGAATGTTTTTCTAATTTGATGTGAAGATTTAAGGAAGAATTCTTTCGTTTTAAAATGGAATTATTACCAAGAGTAGTTCTCTGTAATGTAATTATGTTTTTAAGTTTTTTGAATTGAAAGACGGTTTTTTAAATAAAACAGATATTTGTTAAATTTGTTAATAATTTACCATATTTATGGAGCAGTTTTTATAATAAATTATTTTTATAGAGTAGAACTAAGTTTGTTTGATGCAGAAAATTTTTTAAAAAATTACAACTTACCTTTCTTTGTTTGATTTGTTTAAAAGTTAACAAAGAAATAGCCTAATGAATTGAAATATGATATCCAAAAATCAGAAGACAATAAAATTTTATGTCAAGTACGATTGTTATTGTTTTTAAAAAACGTTATTCCCCAATATTAAAAAAAAAAAAAAATCAGTTACGAAGAGATTTATTTGAAGTGTATGTCTGCGTGTATTTGTTTTTTTTAAATGTGCGTATGTGCATACGCAAACTCAAACATAATTAAATTACTTGTTCACCAACTTGACAATCTATTAGTCAGCCGGTTTGCCTTGTATAACCACGTAATGCCCTCTAGACATGATGTTTTAACCACCGAAAAAGATACAAAAGTACGTCCCAAACGCAGAGATCGTTTCCGGTTTGAAAAAGATTGAAAAACTGAAAAAAAAAAGAAGTAATATGCAGAAAGGACACGAGAATTGCTACTAGCAGGGAAAATAGAAAGCGGGTGTATCAATATTAAAGCAGCTTTCTTTATTTCTATGTAGAATGTTTAGGGAAAGGAGGAAAAAGAAATAAAAGGAAGTAGGGGACAGAAAGGGTGCTACGGAAATGCTCTATTGATGAAGGAGTATAGAGAGCTACAGATCTGGTTATATAGTCACAACGAAGCCGAGCACAAAATAATGTTATTGCCTGTTTCCATGGTAATACATATCAGTAACCAAACCAAGCTTGCTACCAGTTTCATGACTGCATACGCCTGTTGTACAGTGTGAGCGTGTATACACGCTCTATTTACAAACATATATAGTGCACACATAAAATTTAAAAACAAAAAATATACGATACATTTGTCATCATTTTTTTTTATATACGAAAAAATCAATGACAAAGTGGAAAAAAGTTTTCGTGTGATGAGTTTCGTCCGTTAGTACTTCATTGGACTAAAAAAACAGTCATAAGTTGTTGATATATATAACTACAGTACACATACACATGAAGGAGACGGGACGCAGAAAATTTTAAACGGTTAAATTTAAATTATTATATTTTAAATTTGTGATTTTTTTTTCTATATAGTCTAGCCAATAATTTTTAGTTTCTTTTTGCTTTCATCACTTTTGTTGAAGTATCCCACATTTTGATAGATCTACCAAGAAAGGTAAAAAAATGTTGTAAGAACCTGGGTGCAAATTTAGTGTAATTAATAATCTAGCAATTAAAGTACTTTCTATACACTTTCATTTTAATGATTGATTTCTCTTTAATTAATGTAGCATTTTTTAAATTAAAATTATTGTCAGACTCATTACGGTGAGCAACTTAATACATAGTATGTTTGACTTTGGTTTATAAGGTTACGTAATGTAGTTTTGTGTAGATATATTAATAGAGCAACTTCAGTATATCAGAAATATGTTTATTGTTTAGGTAAAATACTCTAGAAAGTACCAGATTCATAAGAAAATACATGCTAAAACTCCACTTAGAGGTAAACCTATTGGTAATTCAAATTTATCTTTATAAGAATCATTATTAAAGGTGAAATAGCATTGGTTGGTGAGATGAGTCAGCAGGATTTTATGATTTTAGTTATTGTAGAGAGAGATTTATTTTTTATTGTCTTAGATGCTTTTTTAAAAGATTTAGGCATTTGTTAACAGGAACATTAGTGAAAAGGAATTTAATATCTTGACTAACCATGAATTTATCTGCCATATTTATTCCTTTTAGTTTTTCAACTAGGTTGCCTGAATTTTTAACATGTGTTGAACTGATTTTTCCAAGGAGAGGTGTTAAAACTTTTGTTATGGCTTTTGCCAGTTTGTGGTGAGTGCTACCAAAATCTGATATAATAGGCACATCAAAATACCTGATTTGGGGGTATTAGGTAGGCCATAAAGTTTGGGTATTCTAGGGTGATATTATATTTATTTATATCATGATAGCGAGAGACTAGCAAGAGAGGGAGAAAGAGAATACCATGTAGAAAGAAAGCAAATATATGTATTAGTATTTCAGTGTGGACAATTAAAGTGTGAATATGAGTGAACCAAAGAGTATTAAAAAATGAGCCAGAGACTTACAATCAACTCATGATGAAAGCACTAGTTCTTATTTGATCACTAAAATTAAGTAAAATTAACCTTGTGCTTAGTGCTTAGATGTGTGGCTACTTAACAAAACCAGATACACTTGTGTCAGATTAAGTAAAGTTTATTAAATAAACATGCAATGAAATAATGTACAGATTTATATATCATATGTGTAACTGAATTGTGTTGGTTACAAAGTGTAATCTCTATCTATAAAAGACAGGATGTGTGTGTGTGTGTGTGTGTGTAACGAATGCACGGCCACAATTTTTGACGGATTTGCACCAAAATTTACAGTCACATGCTCCAAGTTAGTGGGAAGACCAAGACTGACTTTGCATTTTCCAACTCCCATTGATAGGAGAAATAATTGATTTTTTCACGTTTCTATGGCAGTTTTCATGTAGTTTGCGGCCATTTTCTACTGGCCAGAGTGAGAGCCTATAGCTGGCTGCCATGAATAGGCAGGAAGATTCTATTGGCCAGTGTGAGATCCAACAGCTGACTGGCACAAATGTTAACTAGCATGCTACCATGCAAAAAAAATTGATAGCTGCATTCATCATAAGTGGGAAAAATTTAAGTCTGCATGGCACTTTACTCCTATTGGCTCATTTGCTTGCTTAAACTCAACGTTGATTCTGATTCCGCAGAAAAATGTTTGAAATGATAAATCAAATTCATGTGATACAAACCAGGTGTTGCGATAAGAAGGAAGGGAACATATACACTATCTCCAAAATTGGAATTGAACAACAATATCTTTAAGTGAATCTGACAGAATAACAGAAAAATAAGAGTGAGTGAGTCAATAATTACTTGACTCCAACTTTTTAGTCTAAAGATTTTTAATTAAAAGAATTAACCAAAGTTTTTGAAAAATATTAGTTTCCAGCTTTTTAATGAATAATAAAACCCACTTTTTATTCTGTTATCTAATACACTAACTTCTATTTAATAAATGCAAATGTTAGTGTGTCTGTGTCACACTTTTTTAACTTTACTCCTAGAGGCTGTAGTCCAACGTATCATACCATTTTGGAATCAGGCCAACTCTGTGAGCAAATTCAAAACATTCTGAGTTGGATCCGGAATCTGCAATCCTGAAATTTTGAAGTTTTAAAGTTTCATTACTGTGATTGTTTTCAGCAATTTTTTTACATGATTTTTTGCAAAACATTTTTATAACTTGGAAATAAATTAATTGTGAAATCCAGCAAAAGCCACCCATGAAATAAAAATAATTGTTTATACGGAAAGTAAGGACTAACATACATCAAATTTTCTTTAAGTTAAGTGGCAGCAGAAGAATTATTGTTGAACTTTTAAAAGGTAAACTTATTTATTAATGCAATTCTTAAATGCGGCAATCAATTTTGAGTTCTTCTGTAGTTTATTGTTGCCTATCATATCTACTCCTTCCTACCTATTGTGATTAAAACCCAATTAAGAGCTCACCACAGGAGCTAACTTAAATGCCGCCTGATATGACAGCTTTTGAGCTAGTTACAAATAAATTATAAAAAAATATTCTCATTTCTTTATATATTTATAAACCCTAAAAGGGCTATTTATTCAATCTTCTATTTAGTTAATTGGTAAGGATTTTCACTATAAATCCTTCTTAAAAATGACTTCACAGATTTTATTTTAGATGTGTATATTCTGCTTTGCTAAAGTAACTTCAAATTTGATCATGCATCATTAAATGTTTTTTTTCTAAAAACACTTTATGATTGAGTTTATATATATGGATTCCATTGTGTAAAAAATAAAATCCTTGTACAGTGGAACCTCAGTTCACAAATGTAATTCGTTCCTGAAGCCCATTTATAAACTGAAATTATTTTTCCAACAAGAATCAATGTAAAATGGATTAATCAATTCCTTGTCCCAAGATGATTGCTTATTTAAACAACAGTACTTTGTGAGCAAGTTTATACACAAGACTAATGAAAATAATTAAATCTAAGAAAAAAATAAATAAACCCAATACTAAACAGATAAAATATAGACGAACACTTCAATTTTACCATCCCTGTAAGTAAGAGAGTTGATTGCATAAGTGGAAGGGAAAGAAGGAGAGAGATGTTATTGTTTAGAAAGGGGAAGGAGAGACATGATTGTCTCTTTATTTATAAGAATAGTATAGATCATTGATTTTGCCATATGAAAATGAGTAAGAAAAGACAATATCATCAACAATTTTTTTTCATTTAATTTTTCTTTTTCCCTTACCAATATCACTGCTAGCTTTCTCTGGAGCCATGACTGAGGACTAATGAAGAGAAAAAAAGGCAGAATACAATAAAATTGGAAAAGACAAGCACAGTAAAACACATGAATGTATACAACACAGAAATGATTCTGTTCACGTTAACTCGGTTCAGTAATGTTGTTCAAGAACCAAAATTTTGTTTGATAACTGAGGTATTTTTATCTCAAATATTCTGTTCAAAAACTGATTTGTTTGACATGTGAGATGTTTGAGAACTGAGGTTGCTCAGCGGACAAAACACATCGGCTAAGATAAGTTTTCCTTTTGTCTTCGTTCATAGATTTCATTGCATGCAAACTTCATGCCTATTAGTTTATGAAGACTTAAAGCAGAAAATAAAATTTGTATATGTTCACAAGATAATAAAACTTTCATCACGGATTAAAAGGATAAACATAACAGCTTTTATTATTATTATTACTTTTATTTCCTTTGATTTCTGGCGTTTATACATTTCTTTCTGGGTTAGAAATGGCATCATGACACTTTCCACTGACAAAAAAAAAAAAAAAAAAAAATTATATTGATAAAGTCTTTCGTAAAGTGTTGGCTGTACTTGTCAGAACAATTTTTTGTATCTCCTTGAGGCATGGGCTTCCAGGAATCCCTGCAATTAGTCTACTGCAATCTTTTCCAACCAGTCCTAGGGCTCCAACTACAACAGGGATTGTTGATGTTCCCATATGCCACATTTTCGAGATTTCTATTTCAAGGTCCTTGTATTTTGACAGCTTTTTGAATATCTTCAAAGATACATTGCAATCAGCAGGGACTGCCATATCAATAAGGAGGCAACGTTTTTGTTTGTGGTCTTTAATAACAATATCTGGGCGGTTGGCCTTGATTGTTCTGTCAGTGTGAATTGTGTAGTCCCATAGAATTGTAACAGGTCCTATCTCCGTAACCGGGTCTGGGTGGTGTTGATACCAGTTTCTTTCAGTTTCCTTCCCGTAGAAGTTGCAGATTTTCCAGTGCAGATATTGGCCCACTCTGTCATGTCGGGTTTTTTATTATTTTTATTATTATTATTATTATTAAATATTATTATTATTATTATTATTATTGGTTCTGCACTTAGTTTTATAATGTCAGTTTTTAGGTTCTTATACTACTCTAATTTTGTTGATTTTATGTTACATACTTTGATGTTACGTACTAGAGAATTTTATGTTACATACTAGAGAATATATAAAAGACTAATTACTTTTTTTATAGCAATTAAAACATCAATATATGATGTAGATAACCTAATAGGTATTAACAAATTACTTTTATATTTGGAAAAATAGGCTTTTCATATTTTTCCAAATATAAAAGTAATTTGTTAATACCTATTAGGTTATCTAAATCATATATTGATGTTTTAATTGCTATAAAAAAAGTAATTAGTCTTTTATATATTCTCTAGTATGTAACATAAAATTCTCTAGTACATCTAGAACATCAAAAACTGGAATATGAAAATGAAGAGTTGTCAGATAAAAAAAGAAAAAACAAATATCAGGAAATTTTACATTTCTCTAAAAAATAAAAATACTTAAAAGAAACAGATGCTGAATAGCAACCCCACCCTATAGCAGATATTTTTTTGAAAAAGAATAAATTCATCACTGAAAGAAAATACTTCAAAATAAGCAGTAATTATCATTTCAAAAAGCAATAATGCGAATTATATAAAACAGTCACAGGAAAATATGTTCACAATAAATTCCACCAATAGAGAAAAAAAAAAATTCATAGATAATAGCAATGTGCAACAAATTAAGAAAAAAATATACATAAAAATTCAGTTAAGAGAAAAAATATTAAGTTAAGAGAAAAAATATAAAAATATCTTTTAAGGCAAGTTTTATGGACAAGACTATTCAAGATATCTTTCCAAATCCCATGTCATCCGTCACCTAATTTACCAGTCACGCATTTCTAGTCATTGTATAATGATTTTTGGATGTCATTTTTTTTTTTCTTATTTACTTAAAAGTTGTTTAAAGAGTGAAAAATTAGTTTTACATAAGAAATATTGAGAGTATAGTTAAAAGACAATACTAATAAATAGCACCTCCCCCATTCATAAAAATTAACTTATATATAAGTTTATTTATATGAATGTAAAAATATATGCAAATCTAACATTAAAAGTAACTTACTTCTTATTACATTATAATATAAAAGACATACCACAATGATCAAGTTTTATTTCTCTTTATAGGCAATAGTATGCATATTACATATATTTTGCCAGCATGTTTTCATTAAGACATGTCTCATTAAATAATTTAGACAAGTTTTGTCTACTTATTTTTAATAAGATCCTCTCATAATTATGGATATTTCTTAGCATCCTTATTAAAAGAAGAAACAAAATTACCATATTGATACATATTAATTTTATTCCAAGTACTTTTGACATTAGCACAATGTTGTCATCAGGGTCTTGTTTTTTCTAAGACAAAAAATTGTTGTGTTCATCATTTTTCTAAGACAGAATTGTTGTGTTTGTCTTAGAAAAAACAAGACCCTGATGACAACATTGTGCTAATGTCAAAAGTACTTGGAATAAAATTAATATGTATCAACATGGTAATTTTGTTTCTTCCTGTAATAAGGTTGCTAAGAAACATCCATAATTATGAGAGGATCTTATTAAAAATAAGTAGACAAAACTTGTCTAAATTATTTAATGAAACATATCTAGATATTAGTAAATGAACTACTATATACTAAGTAAACTTAATTTACTCTGATTCAGTCACCATGATTTTTTTTAATCATTTGAGAACAGTTTTTAAGAATTGCACTATGATATATGTCTAATCTGTCACTGCCAAAACCAATGATATACATTTTCCTCCATCTTTAGAGGTAGAATAGCTTTTTAATGGTCAAATGATGCCAATGTTGTAAAGCCTGAATAGGAATGATCTTTATATAGTATAAATATATTTACTTATTTCTACAAAAAAATAACTTGACAAGGTATGAAGAAAATATATATAATATGTATGAGGGAGTGCTGAAAATTTCTCAACTCAACCCACTTTTGAAAATTTTATCAAACAAACTGTTGCGGATTCTGTGAATGGAATCCTGCACAAATAAAGAAACAATAATTGAGATAGAAAAATAAGTGTATTAAACGTAAGAATACAGACTTGAAGTGAAGATTAGTAGTCCAGGAATGCAGGTTAGTAGAAAGTATATGTACAAGTCTCTGTAAGTAAAGCCGTAATCATCTCTCTCTCTCTCTCTCTCTCTCTCTCTCTCTCTCTCTCTCTCTCTCTCTCTCTCTCCCTCTCTGGACTCTTGTGTAACTCTCTGAGAATACCCTGTGTCTGTCTCCATATCTCTCAACCTGTCTCAATGTATCTCCATGTATCTCAACAGTAGGTATTCTCTCTGTCAGTATAAGTATAATTTGGACGAGTCCATCTTATGTAAAAAGGGGAGAGCCCCACAACACAAACAAAGATCATTTTTTAGAAAGAGCATGTTTTTGCAAGCTGAGAACTTTTCAGCATCCTTCCTCATACTTACACACATAGCATGTGCCTATTATAAAAGTTATTCTAATTGTTTTTTGTGGGGTTTGTACATTTCTCATATTCACTGAAGACTGACCTAAAACTAAAAATCACAATAATTCAATAGTTTGAAATTAATTTTATGGAAATAAACCTTGCTTTGAAATATTTGCAGTTTTAAAATTTATAATCTGTAAATCAAAACACTATTTGATTTATATTTGCAAATTATATGATTAAGAGTTAATGGTAAAATGCCATAAAATATCCAAGATTAAAGATATTGCTATAGTGTCATTTGTGGATTAAATATAAAATCTAGAACACAAATTAATTTTATGAGCATTTGTAAGATTGGATCTTTGAAATACATTTAAAAAAATAAAAAAATAACTTTTTGAAAATTATTTTGTATTATTACAATATCAATAATATTTTAATTAGGAGGTACTGAAAAGTTTTTAACCTAACCAACACAGGATTTAAAAAATAATTCAGACATTTAGTCATTTGATCAGATTTTGTGAATTGAGTCAGATTAAAAAAATTTTCAGTATCCATCATATATGCAAGAAAATAGCAATAATTAAATAAGAGTAGAATTCAGGCACAGAACAAATGTTTATTGTCAGATAATTTCTTAAAATATTAGGTTGGTGCAAAAATAATTTCGTTTTCTAACATATATTACTATGTGAGAAAACGAAATTATTTTTGCACCAACCTAATATATGATATTAATATTGAGTCAAACTAGTTTTAATACAAGCTCATGGTATAAATATCAAAATTTAATTTCATATCACAAATTTTAAATAAAAACAAACTTACAGAATTTTGAATTGACTCTTTTCTTATTTTTCCAACAATATTATAAAATAATTTGAAACAAAATAGCATTAATAAAGAATTTATTAAACTGAAAATGGAAAAGATTGGTTTCAATTAATAAAAATAAGGTTAAACTGGACTTACATATAGAATTTTAATTTTGCTAAACAACAATCTGAATATCAATCTAAATCTTTAATTAAATATAAATTTGGAAAAGATATTAACTTGTGGGGTTCAGTGTACCCGGATTAAAAGGAGAATTTAATACGGGATACCCTGCCCACAAAATACAATGCAAATTTCAAGAAGAAACAACACGATAAGGAACATTTGTAGAAAATAGAACATTGTATATTTATTATCTTGTGAATAGGGTAAAAAAGATTAATGTTTTAGTTCGTTTAAGCAAAAATGTGATTTTTACAAAAATGTCTGTGTTCGCTGTCTTTCAACAGAGTAGCAGAGTAATGTCTGTTTCTTTTGTTTTTGTATAGGTGTAAAGGAAAAAGGGGCGATCAATTTAAGTTGAAAAAGAGAGTGTGGATGAGGAATAAAAGATAAAAGGAAAATGTACTTATGAATTGTTTTGGAGTCAGTTGTAAATTTGTTGTTGTTGTTTTTGTCCTTTCCTAATCCACTTTCGGCTCTTAGTGTTGGGTTGAGTCAGTGATGGAATTTACTGTCAGTCTTCTATGATATCTGCGCCCTTCTGACTGGCGACTGACTTGAAACTCTGTATTTATTGTTGACTTTTTTTTCTCACTGGCTCGTTATCTTTTTTTTGGTTTAGCAAATCACCTCCTTTCATTGGTCAGAAAATTAATTTCACACTCAAATCTGTTTTTAATTGTTTTGACCCAATTTTTCAGGTGTGCAAATCTACTTTGTGTTTTTTAGTCATTTGTTGGAATGATATAGGATTTGTATCCTATAAACTTCATAAAAAGAAAACATTTGAAATGATTGTTTTTCAATTTGTAATGTTATGCTTAACGAGCTTATTACAAGAGAGAAAGTTTCAGTTATACTAGTTTTCATATTTCTCTTAGTAGTATGAATAAAAGTATTTAGAAATATGAACCAAATACACAGATTTTATAGCCTTCCACACAAAATGATTTTTCTATTCAATCAATTCAATTTAAGTGAATAAAATTGCATTTTTTCACTGAATCACACAAAGAAACAGAATCTAAGACTTCAGATTCATTTCTTTTTAAATTCTCCATTGAAAAGGATTAATTTGATTATTCATCACATTGAAATATCCTAAAAATTATAGATTATGTATTGAAAAAACAAAAATAAGCAAGCCTTGAAGAAATGCACTTCCTCGTTTAGCCTGGAAGAAATAAAATCTGAACTTTTTACTTAAAACAGAGTAATTTTTCTTTCATTGTTGTTGTTTTTTTTTTATTATTTTTTAAATCTTTTTCTTAACAGTTTATATATCAACCTAAAGTAATAACAATCAAATGCAAAATATTTGATTGAAATCAGTTTTGCTTTTTTAGTTTTTTTTTTTTTTTTTGAAGGCTGGCTTCTTTGCTATACTTAAATTAAAAAATAATATGAAAAAAACTTTGGTAATTTTTAATATTCTGCTATGTGTATCATTTTATAATGTATACTAAATACATTGATATATTATTTAACCTCATGTATTTTTCAGTTGCCTCACTTGTAGATCTTCTTAGTTACAAATGTCCATAAATTTGTTATTAAAAATCAAGTGAGAATATACAGATATTCAATTCTTTTGTTACATTGGAAGTTTTAAACATACATTCATTTACTTCAATCAGAACTAATGTTTCTTATTTATATCTTTACATCTGATGAAATAAATAATGTCATATCAGAGAAACAAGCAGGTTTTAAAACCGGACAAAGTACAAGGAAATAGGTCTTCAATTGTCAGATTTTCATAGAGAAACACCTGCAACATCAGAAGGACATGTTCCAGAACTTTGTTGATTTCAAGAAAGCATCTGATTGTGTATGACATAATGGTCTTTTGCAAATCCTTAGAGAATTCAATGTAGATAATGGAATTATCCAAGTCATCCAGGCCCTATATAAAGATGCCACCAATGCAGTTCTGGGAAAACAAATGAGAGGATTCTTCCAGACAAATGACAGTTTGCAACAGGGATGCATACTTTCACCCACATTGTTTAACCTATTTCTAGAGAGGATCATGCAAGAAACCTTGAATGATCAATTTCTATCAGTGGCAGACCCATCTGTAACCTACATTTTTCAGATGACATTGACCTCATAACTGGCAGTAACAGTGAGCTCCAAGACTTGACCAACAAACTTTTTGAAAGAACAGGAGCATATGGAATGGAAGTCAGCTCCAAGAAATCCAAAGTAATGGTGAATAGCACAAACAGTAACACCTGCGTTAACATTACCATGAATGGGAATTCACTGGAGGAAGTGTCCAGTTTTAAATACTTAGGAGCAATCTTGTCTAAAGATGGTACCTGTAACTCAGAAATCCACACATGGATTGCCACAGCCATGGCAGCAATAGCCAAATTGACAAGAATATGGATGAGTAAATTCAGTTTTCAAACAAAGTACAAACTGTACAAATTATTGGTAATCTCCATTCTCCTATATGGATGTGAAAAGTGGACACTGTTGGAAGATACAGAGAGAAGGATCCAAGCATTTGAGAACAAATGCATGAGAAAACTCCTTGGCATTTTCTATTGGGAACAAAAAACCAATGAGTTTGGGTGAAAAAGGGATGAAAGTTTTGTGGGACACCAGGAACCTCTTCTCGCCACTGTCAAATGGAGAAAAATGGCATGGTTTGGACACATTATGCAAGACACTGTTGAAGGTGGACATAAGAGAGGACACCAACACAAAAACTAGCTGGACAGATATGACTGTACAAGAATTGCTGATGGCTGCCATTGATAGACTGTTGTGGAAAAGAGTTAGTGTGGCTTCTGTATTCAGATTCACCCTATGATTATAAAAGTCAAGGGGGGGGGATGATGATGATGATGATGATGATGATGATGATGATGAAGAAGAAGAAGAAGAAGAAGAAGAAGAAGAAGAAGAAGAAGAAGAAGAAGAAGAAATATATTATATAGAATTTATTTGCATGTTTCATATTTGGTCAGATGCTAAAAATAAAATTAAGTTAAACTAAAAGATCTAACTATAACAGCTGCTTCTTTCTCTTGAATGACCAGATGAAACTAAATCAAGTTTCATAATTTAAAACAAATACTGTTAAAAGTGTTTGAGCTAAGAGAAAATAAAATCAAAATCAAAATGTTATTTACTCAAGTAGTTAGCAAGCTTTGGTCAATCACAAATTAACATTTAAGAGAAAAACATTATTTGTTATTGTTGTAATTTAAAAGACATAGTTCTGGATAAAGGCTTCAATGTGCTTTTACATTAACTATGAAATTAACTTGGGTTTTAAGGGGAAAAAGAAGAATTAAAATAACCTTCAACACTAAATTATTCCACACAGCTACAGATAAAAATCTGGGATTATATTCATCTTCCTTAGTATTATTTAAAATCGCTTTTACAAGTTAAAACAGTCATCATTGGAAGTCACTTTTTAATTGCTCTATTGCAAATAATCAAATACATTAATTAAAAAATACATATAGATGAACAAATTAATATAAAGAGACTTGCTAGATCTTAAGGAATACCTTTGTGCTAATTTTAAGTCAATTTTTTCTTCTTGACAATAACTCATTGGCAAAGTAGTTTGAACCATAGACCTAACAAATCTTTCCCTTTCTTTGGCTATTCATTTAAAAGTAGACATCAGTACTTAATGCTTCAAGTATTATACTGGTTAATATTGAGAAAAAATTATTTACTGTTTGGAAGTCAGTGTTTACTTTCTTGTAAGCAAACTTCTTAAGTAATGAATGTCACCAGTACAGTATAAATGATAGAATTATGATTTGTTTATTTATAACACTTTGCTGTACTTTCAAAAAATACATTCAAATGGCTATTTATAAGCAATTCAAAACATTTTCAAGCAGCATTTGCTTTGTTATTATGGCAGTAATAAAAGTAGCTTTGGTAGGTATAATTCATAATTTAGCAGGTATATTTGAAGTTACTCAGCAGTCATTGAGTTCCGTTAAGCAGATATGCATGAAATTAATCTCTCTGGGAAAGGAGTTTTAGGTTACCTGAAGCCTAAAGTTTTAAAGTTTGAGTTTCAGAAAGCCAAGCACAATACAGAAATTGAGTTACTTATAGACATAAACAGCTATTAATATATTCAGGTTTTAAATGAACATGTTATTTTAACAACACACTGAAGAGCAATAAAATATGATTTATATTATACAAGAGGGTGCTGAAAAGTTATTAGCCTCACTCTCTTCCCAAAACCAATATTTCAGTCAGTATTTCAAATAAATGATTTAGGTAAATAGATTGGACTAAGAACTTTTCAGCACCTCCTCAGAGTAAAATTTCAGCAAAATTATTAGGTAACAAAGCTCTTATTCTGTTTTGTAAATTTTTTCTATTTTTTAACCATTAAAATATTGTTTCTTTTGTATTAAAACTATGATAAAATTAGATGCCTGCAGCTACATTACTTTTCTTAACTCCATAAATAATTTTGAAAGAAAACTGTACAAGGTGACCTTGTAGAGGGTGCATAGCTAGCCATGTATGTGTGTGTGTAGATTTTAACACTTTAATACATAATGGCTGGCTAATCTCATTTTCCAAGTTCACCTAGCTGCTCAGGACGCTAGCCAATCTCTGTAACAGATACATGCTCCGGCACATTTGTATTAGGTTAGTGCAAAAATAATGCCGTTTTCTCACATATGTTACTATGTGAGAAAACGACATTATTTTTGCACCAACCTAATATTTGTCCAAGGCCCACTTGTAGTTTATACTAAAACTATGCTGAGTAGTCCTTATTTAGTTTCTGGGAGAGAATGCATAATCTGTCATGATCAACAGTTTTAACAATGCCAGTACACTTAACAGCTCAGTTACGATCGCTTGTGGTTTTGTGCTACCACAACCATCAACAACTTCTGAACAATTCTGTCTACTCAGTTTCACTCACACGGCTTGGGTCAACCTGAGGTGTAGTTTTCTGGCACTTTCCAATAGTGCAGCACACTGGGATCACTACCTCAGACTGGTAACATCAAGAAGCCAGCTTCCTAAGATATCAACCATGGTATATGTGTGTGTACATAATATGATGTTCAAAAGTTGAGAGAATATCAAATCAAATGCAGATATTTGTGACTATCCTTTGTGAGCAGCACTTTGAGAGATCCTTATAAATAGGAGTCAATCAATAAGTTATTAGTTCTAGTTTGGTCTGAAAATTTCACTGTATAATATACATTATTAATGGAGAAATATTGAGTTAAGTACATTTACAAGGAAGATTATCTTGAAAAATACTTATGTAAAATAAATGCTTTTTTAATAATTCATCTACAGACATTGATGTAGCTATGTATAAACTAAAGTAGAGAACTTTGAATAATATGGTAGAAAACTAGATATGAAAGGAAATAATTTCTTGTGGTCAAATTTCCCAAGTATTTGGGTAGCACTTTCTATAAAAAGCTTGTTTTATTCAAATGAAATTCTATTACCAAATGGTAAATTGAACATGTTTTCTGCTGTCTAATTGAGACAAATTCAGTAAATGAAAGTTTAATTTGAGGTAACAATAATTATCTTCATCCTACATCTGTTTTTCATATACAAAACACAAGAAAAGCAAAGGTCTACAATTGATGACTGTCCCTCCTTGATGGAGGAACTGAAACCTACTCTCTTGTATGACAGACAGAGATACTTACCACTATATAGTTGAGGATTTCGTTACATAAAGCCTCTTTTCAAAATATTTTCCCTCAAGTGCAAAAATCAAATAAATTCCAAGCATTAATGGAAAGTTCACTATCTTAATGTGTGCAGGTATAAGAAAGAGGAACTATTCTACATAGTAACAGTCAAAATACCAATCCATAAAAAGAGAGCCTTTAACTAAGAAGATATAAATTTTTTAAAAATTACAATCAGTAATTAGTTATATAAGAATTTTGTACAACTAGATTTTAAAAAATATATTTTAACATTTGTCAACTAGTAGGATACTTGATGCTTATAACAAATTAACAATGTATTTTTATACAACTTTCTTTGAAAATGGTACTTTTTATAAGGTACATTTTCATTTATAAAAAATTAAATGATAAAAAAAGGAATTATTTCTAAGAGTGACACCTTCCACTGCTAAAGAATAAATATTTTCAAGCTTCAATACTATATTTTCAGAAATTATAACTTTACCAAAGAGTATAGGGAGATTGAAAATAGAAAAAAAACACCTGTACTCAGGTGTTATTGTCATAACTTATACACATACAATAGCACCTGCTGTACCATCTGTGAATGTCCATGACTTCATGGGAAAGTTAATAGAGTGGCTTACCATTGTATTTTCAGTTTTGAATTCCTTCTCCTATAATGATATCTACCAACAAGCTAGGGAGTCCAGTATATCCTGCTATTTTAACCATAGTTGGTGTAGGTGGGGGAGAAATGCAGTCATATCTTTCCGATGCTTTTAAGTGAACCCAAATGATGAAGCCAGAACTTGAACTCAGCTCATCAATTCCATTTTCCCAGTCAATAATCATTATGCTACCCACATATCCCTTTGCTCTTTAATAAATTGAGTTATTTTACAATCTTTCCAGGTGACGAGGTCTGAGATTGCTTTTTCTACTTTCTGTGTTTTCTGACCTCCAGCTGTTGATTATGCTTTTTCTTGTCCTTCATGACACCTTCTTAAACAGCATAGCACCAGCTGCTGAGGTCATCTGCTAGATGTTCCCAGCTACCTGAGTTGATACCAGTGAGTTTCCGGTCCCTCTTGCAGACATTTTGAAATGTAGCCCAGGTGGCTGGATGGTGTTTCATGGCCAGCTCACTGTATATGATGTCTTTTGTTATACAACTGTCATTCATTCAATGCACGTGACCTAGCCATTAAAAAGTACATTGACAGAGTAGAAGATACATGCCCTGGGATTGCTCCAACACAACAGTGTTAGCAATTTTGTTTCACCATGTGATACTGAGGATATATCATGGCAAGGATAATATCTTTTCTGGTGGTTTTCCTTCCTGAATTTTCTTTTAATCATTTCAACCCAAGCAAGGCAATAAAGCCATTAAGACACAAGAAAATACTGAGTATAAAAAAGAGAAAAAGAAAAAAAAATATTAAGGAAAGAGAACAATAAAAGAACAAGAGACAGAAGATAATGACTGAAATTGCAGTTAAAGTTTTGAAGATCAAAGTTGACTGGAAAGCAAGAGGCCAGAAGAGAATTCCACAAGTGAGAAGTATGAGAGAAGAAACTGTTAGCATAGAACTTACGGTTACATCTAGTTATTTCAACTGTCAAATGATGAGACAGAGCTGCCAATCTCATACTGTGCTTAAATTGGTTAAGTTAAGGTACCAATGAGGAAAGCTTATCAGAACAATTACAATTAAAATATTTATAGAAAAGGCACAGGGAAGCTACATTATGGTGAGAAAGTGAGTGAATTTGAGATGCTAGATCAGCATAATAAAGTAGAGTACTAAAAACACATGAATGGAATACTTTGATTTTTGTGCACAAGGTCTGCTGACTTGTCCCATACTCTCTTGCTCAATTTGGCCATCACTGCTGATACTTTGTGATGTATTTGTCAATTTTCAGATTAAGTGATAGGTTGCTGGTGATGATAGACCCCAGGTATGTAAACTGATCTATGACTTCAAGCACCTTATCATCGATGCTGATTAATGGAGATGAAGGAAATTCCTGACTCATGACATTTGTTTATTTGACACTAACAGTCAGCTCAAATTCCTTGCAGGTATTGGTGAAATGGCTGATATGTTATTATAGAGTCTGGGCAGTGTGCATGGTCAGAGCTACATCATCAGCAAACAGCATTTCTTTGATGAGGTCTTTGCTCCAGGAAGGCAAAGTTGAATAGTTTTTCATTGCTTCTGGTGTATAAGTATATCTCTATATATAAAGTTGTAGCCTGTCTGTCCATTATTGAACTTCTACTAGGGTTTTGGAGATAGACCCCCATAACCATATATATTCTGAAATTATATTACCCAGACTACTTGGATAAGTATATTTCATTTTGATCAAAGGGGGTCCACATCACTGAAAAATTTTTCCCTTTGATTTAAATTAAATTTAAATTTGAACAAGGGAATGACTTCTATCTAAAATATAGAACGGGAAAGGCAGAAGATGGAGGTCACATCAGCAAGATCAAAATGAGACAATATGGATGTCAAGTTGGGCAAAAAATCATCAATCAGTGGGTAGTGCCTTACAATACATATTTGTTGCAACAATTCAACTGTCATATCAATGTTGAAATCGACTCATCAATTCATTCAATCAAGTATTGTATCGAATATATATCAAAGGGGTCAGATGAAGCTGCTTTTGCACAACCCCACCACTGAAGATTTTTTCCCTTTGGTTTAAATTAAATTTAAATTTGAACAAGGGAATGACTCCTATCCAAAATATAGAAGGAGAAAGCCAGAAGATAGAGGTCACATCGGCAAGATCATTAAGCAATATTGAAATGCATCATTTTTCTCCACAAATTATAACAATGATTTAAAATCAATCATCATCTTCTTACAAAAAATGTATGACACACAGCAAGGTGCAGGTAATTCGGCTAGTATATAATATTTTTATTACTTCAAACATTATTTTTAATGAATACCTGTATTTAAGTAAGCAAAATAAATACTGTTTAAAATAAAAAAAATGGTGTATCTACTCAAATACAAGTATCCACTAAAAAATATGTCAGATTAAAAAAATTAATCCATTAATCCATTAATATATATTTATGATGGACACTTCCATTGTCTTCAATGTATGAGGATCTAATAATTCACTTCGTAAGGCTGAAAAGTCAGACTCCCCTGCAAATATGATTTGATTATAGTGATGAAGGCTTGTGTAGAACCATCCACTCTTTTCAGAAGAATGGAATACAGTGCACATAATTTGCCACAAAGACATCAAACAGCCTTCCTCATCTGTCTATATTTCTGAGATGAGGTATTGTAATTATTTACACTATTTATATTGTTCGAACTGTTGTCCTCATCTTTGTTGCTATCTTCATGCTGTTTCAGCCATGGTTACTGAGATATTAAATTTATAAGTTCCAAAAATTCATACACTGATGTCTTCAAAGACACATGGCCCATTGGATCCAGTGACTTGACTCAAAGAGTTGTGAGTTCAATACCTGACAACTGCAGTGGTGAAAAAAAAACTGAAGAGTTGAGTTAAAGGTAGATAACATCTGCAAGAGACATGGCATGTAGAACTAGAAAAATCTACCCTGGTGAATGAAATAAAGTGTTTAGTTTGAAATTCCAATCACCTGAAGAAGGTCAGAGCATACAACAGCCAAAATGTTGTGAATATGGCAAGAAAGATGAGAACGACAGTTCAAACAATGTAAATAGTATAAATAGCCTTCCTAATGTTTTAAATTCAGAGTTATCCTTCTCCTAGACTAGTTGCCAATCATGCCCAGACAGCCCAATCTGCACTGCTGTTTAACTCATAAGTGGGAGGGGAGAAGAGATGGATTCATATCATTCACAAAGGCATTTGTGTATAAGTGAATGTAATGAATTTGACTGGAATTCAATCTTGTCTCTCCAATTTCTCATTTTAAGCTGCTACCCATTACACCACCCACTCATATATTAGTTATAGTCAATACAGACTGTATAACTAATATATCCTTTTGTGCAAAATTGATGTTACTCTTCTTTAAGTGGCATTCATTACTGTTTAAAAAGCTAAATAACTTCATAATTTGGTTATTTTTAGTACAAAAAAAACAACCTGTGTTTCAGCTTCAAAATATTGTCAAAAATATTTTGAATGTACTGAATTAAGGTCAATCTGAATTATTCTTATTTAATTTATATTTCAAAATTATCTGTTTCAACTGAAAACATTGTTGAAGTTGGTGGAAATGTATAAAGAAGGAATTTGTACTTTCAGGATTTAATTTTGCAGTATCCAAAATTAAAATTCACATTCCCTATCAAAACCCAGATTGTATCAAATCCTAAAGATTAAAGCTAAATTTAGAAACAAGTGAAGACATATATGAAATAGTAATAATGTTAGATGAAAACTTCATTATACCTACTTGCAGATGACCTAGCCATTAATACATCACATATTTTTTATAAACACAATAAAGGCATCATATTATTTTAGAAACATAAGAGACTCAAACTCAGTATTGTTATTTATCCATCTATTGCACAAGGAGTACTGTTTATAATTCAACCACAAAATAAACATATATTACAGGTATTAATAAGTTATGCATTTCAAGTGCAGGTTTTATCCTATTATCATATAAAGACAAGAGAAATTTTAATTAAAATCTCAAATAAAACCCAAAATAGTTCCATATGATTCATTATAAAAATGTTGCAATTGCTTAATGTACTCCAATAAAGCATTTTTTGGTAAACAAGTATAAGAAAATTTAAAATCTTTATGCACTTGGATATCAATCTATTAAAAACTTAAATCAGTGTGATTTAAATTGTTTTTAAAATCCCAATAAATTAGAAATTTTAAATAAAGATAAGCTAAATAATTGTTTAATATGTGTCAGCATTTTATATGATTATAAAATATTTTTCTTCTCAAAAAAAACTAAGGGCAGAGTCATATACAGACACTAAAAGGAAAAATAAAACAATTAAAAGTTTAAAATAACTATTTTATAATAAATCCTTTCCAATTATAATGCCACTAACTGTTTAGCACAAAAACAATTTTCAAAGATCTGATTAAACAGAATATGAAGAAAGACATACTGTATTCATTGTATGTATTAGGTAGGTGCAAAAATAATGTCGTTTTCTCACATATGTTACTATGTGAGAAAACGACATTATTTTTGCACCAACCTAATATTTAGAAAGACCTAACAATTAATCTTTAAGTGAATAAAAAGATATATTTTTAGAATATTTTATTAATTATAATATATCCAAATCTGTCAAACATTGTTTTTGCAAATTATTTAATAATTGTCTAAGTGAATCATTCATTTAAGATTATTTAGAAAGAAATATGTTGTTTTGATGATGAAAGGTAGTCAGCTTATAATCAGTGGAAAAGGTAAGGCTTTATATTTGTAACAAAATGAAGAAGTTAGTGAACTGCTGGTATTCAAAGTAAAACCTCTTTCTTTCTTAACCACATTTTTATCTTTTGGTCTTATGCTATATTAAGTTAAATTTATTAAATCTCAAAAATATTGCCTTTGTTCCCCAGTGCCAAAGCTTGATCACACAAAGAATCAAGAGTTTCTTTTTTGTGTCATCAACTAATGAACCCTTTCCTCTTCTATTCAGATTGTTGCTTTGTTTCCCCACCCAGCTTTTGCTTTGTTTCTTTCCTTAGTTTGACCAGAGGCTTGTATTTTTAAGCCATACTCGTAAAGCATCACACAATGCCAATACTCTCTTCTTACATTACGTCTTTCTGCAGCAGGCTAATATGATGAGCAACCGGACAAACATGAGAAATTGTGGGGTGGGGGAATTGTGCTGGGTAGGGATTATTGAAATTAGGGGAAACATTTTATCTTGAAAATGAAAGTGGAAGGGAAGGGTAATGATGGGGACCCTAACTGATACAGCTGCCCCTATACTCATTATTATGTCATTGGCTGGCTGTAACAGTGAGAAGGCATTAGGATTGAAGGAGAGGGAGGAAGAAAGAGAATGAGGCAAGATGTGAAATAAAGGAAGAAATGGAAATTAGAAAAAAAAGGGTACAGATTAAATAAAGAAACAAATGGGACAGAATTTCTGAGATAAAAGAAGAGGAAAATTATTTATGACTACCTTAAATGTCATTTATAAAAACTCTATTCGAAGACTTTATCAGGTAGTGAATCCACAACACAAGTTAGAATAAAAATGATTTCAAACTGGTACTTTTTGCAAAAACTTGTAAAATATATGATACTCACAAGCTACTTAATAAAGCAAAGAAAAAACAACAAAACACTAAAAGGAGTGAGAGCAAAAAGACTTATTGCTACAATATGAAAAACTAAGAGTAAACACCAACATCATAACTGCAAACTTAATTGAAAAAGTAAGTGTAAGTAACAATGTGGATGAGATGCATATTTACTATGTATACAAGTAATATAATTACACAAAAAATACAAATATTTATATTTTGGTATATATTGTTCATAATTATGGTAAAAAAAACTTGAATCTTAAAAGAAAATAGTGATTCCATTGAACCAATAGTGAAATATCTATAGTTACTCAAGACAAAAATCTTCATAGGTTGTTGGGGGTCTAGATAATGGGAAGAGTGAAATCCAACCCATTATAGATCCCTGCAAGAGTTAAGATTTATTTTAGACTATTATGGGAAATGCTGGCTCACTAGAAGTTGGGGAAGGTGACTACAGAAAAAAGCCTACAATTGATCCCCTCCTTAGAATATTAAGAAAAGAGCAGAAAAAATAAAATAAAGTGTTTTTTTTCTGTATAATATTATGAAATCATATTATTTTAATGTTTTAAAAACTCATACTGATAAATCATAAAACAAGTGGTCAATATAAAGAAAAATTCTGAAAACAGACAAACTCAACATAAAACATTGTGTAAGTTATTTATGAGGTTATAAACAGGTTGTAAATTGTAATAAAGCCCAATATAAAAACTGCTTCTATGAATTACGACCAGAATCAATTATTGTACTTATTAAAAACTGATGTACTTTTTAACATCGGCTTTCTATAATGAAGAAAAGCCTCAAAAATGTTGAAAGAGGGTTTTTTCAATAAAATGCAAAATAAAATATATAAAAAGGACAGTTGTTATATTGAACACTTAAATTACAAATTTATCCATACATGCCAGAACCTTTTGCAAGTGTTTTCTATAAAAATCATATAAAATCATATAAAAATCATAGACTATAATAATAAATTGTTAAATATTCATACAGAATATAACTTTCACAGAATATTTACTTTAAGCTAACTGCTTTTTTCATCTGTTATTTTTTGTGTTGATTATGAAATGCAAACATACAATGTTAATATTTTAGAACATGTTTAAGAACAGCATTCTTTTAACTTACTTTTGTGTTGGTTAATTCAGTATAAATATAAATTGCATTCAATACATTTGAAAATTATTGATACTCAGTTTTCACATCAACATTGAAATTGAATGAAAATGAATGCAAAAGATAATCAGTTAAATTTCTAAGTGCTTATTCATGGGAATTCCTACAAATTTTAGATCATCTTTTACAAAAAACAAAATAAAATCAAGTGATTAATGTAAGTTAGTTAAATTTTAGAAAAAAATTATTTTCAATTTTTAAGGTATTAAAAATACAATTTTTTAAAAATGTTTTGAATACAAAATATGTTTTAAATATTTTCAAAATATTATAAACTAAAAAAATATTCTGAATACTAAAGATACTTTAAATACAGAAAATATGCTTAAAATTTCTCAAAGATAATGTATGGATTTTTTCAAATTCAAACAATCATCCAAGATATCTGAAAAGATTTTTTAATGAATATTCAGAATGAAGTTAATCAATTTTGATGAAGTGATTCAACAAGTCATTTCCATTTTTCATTTTAATTCAAATATACTTATACATTTTTTCTATTGTTATTTTAAGTAATTTAAATAATTTCAGTATATAACTATCTTTAATTTGAAAAATAAATATTTTTCAAATTAAAGATGTTTATATTAAGACTATTTAGATTACTTAAAATAACAATAAAAAAATGATGCATCAAAGTGTGAATCTTGTCCAATCCAATGTATTCTATTTTATATGCTTGACATAATTTTAATGTTTTGATTTTTAATTATAAATAAAAAAATTAAAAGCAGTGTAAGAATGGCTTATGTAGTGGATGTTATACCAAGTCCTGAAAACAACAACAAAATATATAGAAACAATAATGGTAGCATTGAGTTTTATTATTTTTTTTTTTCAATAGCTTTCTTAATTTTCATCATTGTTTATGTCTGGATACAAATTTTGTAATGACTGAATGTATATTTGTCTATGTTCTATTTCTGCAAGTATCTTTAGTGTGATCAAGGTTGAAATGTGATTCAAAATGTTTTTTGAGACCAGAACATTTCTTCTGTGGTGGTTTTGATTGCATGATATTATTATGATTTTTTTGCTTTTCTCCACATTAACACATTGTTTATGCTGCCTGGTTTCATTAATTTAATTTCCAATTGTCTGGAGATATGAGTTTCGCAAACAATTAAATAGTTTTTTTTATTTATTTTCATTGTTACTTTTTTAGTATTTTCTCTTCCATTTTTCCTCTTTTGTTTGTTTCTTTGTTGTATTAATTTTTTAAACTCAGGATTGTTGTCTTTCAGTGTGTGTTTTTTTCCTTTTAGGCATTCTTGGAATGATCTCATGTGCTTCATCTGATGAAGATATAATAACATTATTTGATTCCTCTATGTTGTTTTTATCCAGATTAATTGGCACCAATTTAGATTCTAATTTATTACTGAATTCTAAATTTACCCTTTCATTTTTAAGGGCTTGGATGTTATACCTGTTACGTTAACCCCATATTTGTACCCTTACCTCGGGGAAGTTGTTGACACCCACTAAGAGGATTGGTATGAGATAACAATATGAGAAAGGAAGAGTCTAGGAGGATAATTCTCCTCCAACCTCTCCTCACGGACGAGGGAGAAAACCCCTGAAATGGAAAGTGATTAGCTTCCAAAAATGGGAAGTAATAAATTTTCCTGTCCTGAGGACAAAGAGAATTTTTGTTGGGAATTAAGAACCCAAACCACACCTGGCCCCACACCAGGTTTTGGTCGGTGTCCATATAAACGAACGTCCCCGGGTGTTCAGTGAGTTGGGTTGGAAATCGGAGACGCAGACACAGATCGACAGAGAGCTGTTGGGCTCAGTGAATAATGCCTCACAGGAGCTGACCAAGATTCCATGCCTTTCGACTTAGTCTTCCTACCAAAAGCAAGTTTTTATTGACGAACAACGAAGATACCATAACTCGCTTAAGAAATACAAAAAGTGTCATAAATCCATAGAAACAGGCCAGGAGAGAAACACACTCCTGTATTCAACAGATAGATAAAGATAATTGTTATTTCTCAACATATTTGAACCTCATGAGTTTGTTTTATTATTTTTCTTTTACTTACACTTGTGCGGTATCACCTTTACCCCAGATTCAGCTTGCACTACAGCCCGACGCCTGGTTGATTTCATCTACCTAAGATCAAAGTCACAACATGGGTAGGGTAGACTTGAGATCAAAGCAGTTACTTCGGTGACCAAGCGTTGGAGGTGAGCTGAGAACGACAAAGCTGGTATCAAACCGGAAACGACAAGATCAACTGGGACACAGGCTGGTGGCAGCGACAAAGAGTCAACCTGAAAACGCTGGTAGAAGAAACCTTATGGCTTTGCCCTGCAACTGGGAGTTGACCACAGGCCGATGGCGCAGTGTCATATATTAACGTCACGACCAGTGGACGTCCCATATTGGCACTGGCACTGCAACCGCGACCGTGACCGCGACCATGACCACCGGTGGATGTCACAGTATGTCCATTTCCTTTTGGAACCACTGTAATCAGATTTCACATATTAGCACTAACACACATAACATTTTTACTAATGTGCTTCAAACACACACGCACATACATTCAATCAACAGCCATGCATACATTTCATTAAAATGTGCTTCAGATATATGCTCATATATACACACTTTATATTGACCAAGGCATATGATTTTATGAACTACCCTTTAACAAATGGAAAATTTTGTCAAACATTTGAAATTTGTTTTTTTACAACCAGAACAAACGCAATGTTTACCATCTAAAAACAAATGTTAATGTGTACATAAATATACAATCATTTCAATCTGGTTTTCTTTTTTTGCATATGTAAAAAAATCATTTCTTCACGTTATGTTGTATTTGTGGGCAAGACACTCAGATTTTAATTTCTCACTTTTAATCTGGGTAGACTAACCCTACAGTATTTTACAGCCTTGAACAATGATATCAACATCCATCACTCTTTCTGAGTGGTATACAATATTGTCTATTCTAATATCTGGTATTTTGCATGTTGCAATTCTAACTCCATGTTATCTTTTCTCCTTGTGGCCAGTCCAAAATGCATAATGAGAGTCACTACATAGTCGACACACCTCTTGTATACAGACATGAAGATTTGCTTTCTTGCATTCTTCTAAAAGTAAGTGCAGTCTGAAATCTTTGATCAGGATTGAATGTTGATTCCTCCGATTTTCCATTTAAGGTTTTCTTAATTTTTGATTTTGTAGTCAGTTTTTTAGTTAGGTGACTGACTAGACCTTTCCTTACCAGTAGGAGATTTTTTGACCTCGTTAACCTATGGGATGGACAATGCAGTATTTAGTTATATTTTTATATATTCTCATGAGGACAAAAGCATTGTTTTTATATCAGTTTACTTCTCATAGATAGATGATCATTAAGATGGCTATTGAGCTCTATCTACCCATTTATATCAGAGTAAGCCTTCTATATGAAGTGCCTACACTTCATATAAAAATACACATACCAAGTATTATAGAAATTGGAGTACATAAAGTTTGGACTTAAAAGTTCTGCAGATCCTACCTAAGTAAAAGAAATGAAACATTCAGACTAATTCAAATGTAATAAGAATATTTGCTAAACTTTCATAAAAAAATCATTTTTTTAAAATTCAAAAACTATACATGAGTTAATAGTGATATTAAAAAAAAAAAATATTAAATCACAGTTATATTTGTTAATAGAAAAATTGTTTGGCTGCTTTCAGAGAATCCTGAATTACAAAAATAAATAAATAAAAAAACATATATACTTCATCCTTCCTCTGATAAATTGGGGAGGGGGAAAAATACAAATTAATAACAATCATAAAATAAGAAAAAAAAACGGCAAGTTCTAAACTTTTTAAAGTTCTTGTAAAAGAAAGAAACATGTACAAACATATTTTAAGATGCAAATGCTGGTGTTCACATTTATAATGTTGGTGCAAAAATCCTGAATAGTTTTATATTAAAACTTTTTAAAAACATTCAACGGTTCAGTGAGATCCTAATAAATCAAGTCTAGTTACATGTTGAGCATTTTTTCATGATTTTATTAGAGTAGGTTCCTCCATTAGGTCACGTAAAAAAGCAGCATATCATGATTAAAAAACGCTCGATTGTGACGAGGTGATGACAGATTACTATGGATGATCAAAATTGACAATTTTTGCAAAGTAAGCGAATGCGGTTTTTCGTTTTTAACTAGTACTTTTTAAATATTAACATTTTTATTCAGCAATTATGTAATATCTATTTTTCATTTCATACTTTCTTAATTAGGTAATTATTTAAAGTTTTTTATTAATTAGATAATTGTTTAAAAATTTTTAAGGATTATGTCATGTATACATTTCCATACGTAGAAATTATGAACGATTTTTTTCAATAAAATTTTTTTTAAAATTATTTTAAAAATATTTAAAAATTTTCTCAAATAATGACTTGGACTTTCTAAAATAGTTTATCAGAGAAGCATTAGTTTATCTCTCAGATTAAATGTCTGTCTAACAGGATTTTTTAATCTCATACTCAGAAAATGTTTAATAATCTCAAGTTTCTATGTAAGTCATGCCAAATGTCATATCAAATCTTAAGAGGAAATAGTTATTACTCAAATAATATAGTGTATTTCCACTACTATCAAAGTTAGAAATATGATTTTGTTTTAATTTGCACTAACATTAGTATTACTGGTAGATAAGCAGCCTGAAAGCAGAAAGACATGAGAATCCATCCAAAGTATAAGACTGGTTGAATTATTACAAAAAGCCAATTAAAAAAAAAGAAAATTTATTTTTAATATAAACAAAATTTATTTTAAATATATACTAAACTTGAAAGTATTTCTAAAATGTACAATATTCCAATAACACTGACATAAATGATATGAGTTAAGCAACTTAAACATAGATATTTTCAGTTTTGACTTGTGTATATCAGTTACAGATTTAGGAATTCTTGGGTGTGTCAAAAATATGAATGTTTCATATTAGTGTAATAAGAAATTAATATTGCTTGTAACTTTGAAATATAATTCCTTCATAAAAAAGACTATTTCTCTTTGAATTTCACTCATTTATTTGTTCTTACATAAAAAATAATTAAAATTAAAACAATATATGAAAAAATGCTTCAGCCAAATTGTACTTATATATTTTATGTTGATAATAAACAATAGGGAAAAATTAAGCTGAAGGCAACACAGAAAAAAATGAGTTAAATATCTCAGAAAAATTTTTTTTTTTTTTTGTCATTTCACCCCAACCAATAATTATCAAATTATTCAAAAACAACTGGTTTGGTCAGTTGGTAGTAGCTCATAGTGCACCACTTGTTGACTAGTCCATTAAATACAGAGCATAACTGAGGCGCAGGGTCCTGTAGTGACAATCAATGTCTGGCATGCTTGAGAGCATCATACAGGACCCACTTTTCATCACTGGTGAGCCCTCAACCAAATGAGTACATTGCAGTGCCAAGAAAAATAAAATTAAAAATACCATTATTTCTGTTATAACATGCTTTGTAGCACTTATAATATAAGTAATACTTAGGCTACTTGTGATGCCTGTATTAATTAGTCTGAAGACTGACTCCAAACAGCTTCTTTTTTTCTTTATTTATAGTTATGGACTAGTTCATATAGTCACCGGGAGTGTACTATTTACTTTGCAACATCTCCCTTTTTGAGATTAATACTTTTTATAAATATTTTATTTTTTATTAATATTAGTATCTCCCCATCTTCTTTCTGAATAATTCACTAATGGATTTGACTTTGTAGTGTTCCCGTCTTGAATCCACTTCTTTATATGCTTTCTTTTTCTAGAACTTGTCCTTGTAGGTTCCACAAAAAAAAACATCATAGCTTAGTATAGCTTAGATGTGGCACAAGGCCGAATGTAGGGGTTACCCAGTGAGGATCGAATTCAGTAGTAATTGTTCTAACAAGACAAGCTGGCTAACCATTACACCTCCGCGAGGTGCCCTAAAAAAACATCATATACCATTTTTATCAGTTCTTCCAATGTTTCAGGTCTTTCATTGATGAACCTTTTTTTCAGCTGATTGTGCTGCCTTTTATGTTCAAATCTTTTCCATTTGACCATGTAAATCAACATCACGATTCTTTCCGATATTATGCCATCTTCCCAAGTTTCTTTGCCATCCTTATATGCTCTAAAGACCACTTTATCACCAACCTTGAAACTTTTGGTATTGTTTTTGTTATCCGTTTGTGTTTTCCAACTTGGTAATAACTTGTCAAATGCCGATTTTATTTTCTAGCAAACGTTAATTCCACCGGTGACATGCCTGAGGGTGTATTGTGGTTGGGTGTTACTCTCAGAAAAATCTGAAGTGCTTCCTCATTTACTTTCTCAAAACTTACTTTCTCAAAACTTGCTTTCTTCAACAATCTCTTGAACATTGGCTCAAATTGCTCTGCTTGTCCATTCAACCTTGGGTGATACACGGGTAGTAATATCCTCAATGGAGAACATCTTACAAAGGTCTTAAAATTCTTTACTTGTGAATTGCATTCCATTATCAGAGACTGTGGTATATGGTATGCCATATTTCACAAACCGTTCATGCAAACAGTTCATGCAAGAAATTCACTGTCATTGATGATGTTGGATTTTTGCACTTATAAATTTCCGGCCATTTAGTGAAAATATCAATTGCTACAAGATAATGTGATCCATTCATAGAACCTGCAAAATCTATATGCAGTCTTGACCATGCCATGTCTGTCTTTGGCCAAGGTTCTATCTTTGTGATAGGTAATTTTGCTGCCAAAGCACAACCTCTGCATGCTTTCACTATTTGTTCAATATCTTGGTCTATTCTGGTCCAATATACAAAACTTCTCATTAGAGATTTAATTCTTGAAATACCAGGATGTCTACTATGAAAATCCTTCAATATTCACTTCAGTAACACACTAAGTATTACAACCCTTTGCCTGAACATTATTACACTGTTGCATAGCAAGTAAGCATTTAAGTTTGGATTTTGTTCTTTGTTACTTTCTTTCAATTGCTTTTTTATTTTTGCAATAAAGACATCATTTTCTGCTTTTCCTTTTATTTCTTCCAGGGTAACTAGTGACTCTTGTACTACATTGCATAATATTTTTTTAATTTCCATTTTTACTGCTGCAATGACTGTGTCCTCAAATATTTTCACATTTTTAGGTATTAATCTTGATAATCCATACACATGTCCTAATTTTTTAGATGGTTGTTAACCAAACAGGCTGTCACTTGTTGTTTGTTGGCTTCCAACCGTATGTGGGGTACCCACTTGCTCAACTTGTATGCCTTTCCTATGCATTGCAGGTGAGTTCTGACTGTTTCATCAAAGACCTGGAAGTGTTCAGTAAATTCATCACAGATTTGGCTGTTGTCTTCCTTTATGGCCGCTTTCAAGGTCTCATCATTCAGGATCTGTAGCCAGCAACTGCAGGGTTCATCACAAAGGGATAGATCTCCTGACCTGAACTCCTAAAACCAATGCCTGGTGGTGTGCTTACTCACAAGATTATCCACAAAGGCCTGATGTATTTGGCAACTTGATGCAGCTGCAAACAAGTTCACCTCAACCTTAAAGTCATAACGCAAACAACCACCAAAAAACTGCTTCAACACCGACATGTTTCCTCGTTGCCGTTCAAGCTATGACTGATGCATGTGTGCAACACACTTGTATTGGTCAAGAGCAATGCTCCCAACACTTTCCTGGCATGTAATGCACCCATTTGCATGTCAGTTATCACTCCATCCCACATGACGTAAAAAATACCAAGTACTTTTTGATTACCTTATAAATTTCTTCAAAGAACAATAATTCTTATTGATAAACAGAGAATTAAAATAAGTGAATAAACATGTTAAGCAGTAAATTCATTAACAACCTGCAATTAGATTTAGTCATTTCCAGCAAATTAAAACTAAGTTGATTAGTCAAGGATTAATCAATTGGGTAATCTCATAAAGCCATAATGATTAAAAACTATTTTTATAAATTCAGATGCTGGAGATGCAAAGAAGTTAAAAGCTAAGAACAATTATGAACATGGTTAATTCTTGATTTAATTGCAATGATACATTTTTCTTTACTAAACTTATATTTTACAAACAACTGTAAAATTGTTGCGGAGTAAATAGTACACCCCCAGTGACTATATAAATGAGTCCATAACTATTAATAAAGAAAAAAAAGAAGCCATTTGATGTCAGTCTTCAGAATAATTAATACAAGCATCATGGCAAGTAACCAAAACATTACTTATATTATAAGCACTATGAAACGTTATAACTGACAATGAGGGATTCAAAATTCAGGTGATTTATAAACGTTGTGATGACCTATAACAGTAACAAGGATTCAGGAACTCATATGTGTTAATAACTGGAGCTACAAGGACTTTGGAAACTCATACTGAGTGAACAAGTAGGAAGAAAAAAAATATATATTTGTTGCTTTCGGAACAAGGATATGGGTGACAAGAATTTTAATCATGTTTTTTTCTTGTTATGTAGAGGAAAGACAAAATTTTTTCCTCTTGGATGTAGGAAAAAACATTCTGGTGAATATGGAGCAAATTTTAGCTTTGATAATTGAAACTCAATAACAACAACAGAAACAGTAACAAAATCAACAGTTGCTAGAACTCCAAAAACAGCAACAGGAGTTATTGGATATAATTCTGAAGACAAAAAATTCTTCAATATCTTTTACACCAGAATTTGCATACAATCTTTTCTGCATATTTTCATAGATATGAACAAATATTCACTCAGGGATGCAGTGGCTTGGAAGATGAGAGAAAAATGAGATTGTTGTTGAGGGAAATAGCTCCAATAGAGTATGAAAAATACTGCAACTACATACAGTAGTCCATCGCTATTAGGTGAACCAGTTTACCACAGTACCCAGTGTACCACTGGTGGGTGGTGGACCCCAAGATTTTGCTCTCATACCAGCAATATCACTCATTTGGAAATAAATTTAATTTCTTATACTTCACACTTTCAATGTTTGTTTTTCCTTTTACAATGCCAGACTACTTTTCAAACTAGGACATAATACATTACAAGAGGAAATACTTTGAGGACAGTTAAAATTTGTTGTATAAAAAATCTGTAAAACACTGAAATGTTGAAATTTGTGTAATTTGCTTTTTAAGCCCCACGCTAAGTATCTAATAAAAATTTCCCAAATAGTTATATTTACATGTAAATTTACATGCTTAATTAAAAAATAACAAAGAAATTTCGACAAAATCTATTTTTTGGTTTGGATTCATTTGCATCACAGCAGCCATTACTAGCATTGTTTGTATATATTTGCTGTCATTTGTCCTGATTACTGCGCATACACTGATGCAAACAATGCCAATAATGGCTGCCATGCCATAACCAATGATGACATGGATGAGTCTGAACTTTTATTGTCAATAACTCCTAAACAGTAGATTTTATAATGATTTCTTTGAATTTTCGAATTAGGCATGTAAATTTAAAATAAAAAATAACTGTTTGGGAAATTTTTATTAGATACTAAAGCATGGGGCTTAAAAAGTAAATTTCTTATAGAATCACTAGCATAAATTAGTATAATTTTTTGAGATTTTTTTGAGCCATTATCTACAGTATATATTGCAAAATAGGGCAAATAGGGTCCAAAAATCCGGTAGCATTGCAACAGAAAAAATGATCACAGGAAACAAAAAGAGATTTGTGGATGTGAAAATAAATAATGTGGGTGTGAAAATACTACTGGACACTGGTAGTGATATTTCAATAATCAGTGAAACCACATGAAAGGAAATTGGAAAGCCTTTATTAAGAAGAACTTCCAAAGTTGCAAATTCAGTTTCTGATTAGAAATTATTTTTTTAGAGAAATTATAGAATGAGACATTACAATGTATTACTAAAGCTTATGTATTACAAAATACTAGAAATTTATTCAGTACTGACTGGGTGGAACTATTTAAACTTAGGGATTTGCAAACAATCTTTTACTGTAAAAATGTAAGGGGACAAGCAACCAATTCAAAAAGTCAAAGCAAAAAATCTTAAGGAAGTATTAAAAAATGTTTTCCAGATGAAACTGGAAATGAACTGGGTTGATCTAAAAAAAAGTTTGACACCAGTATTTGGGCCGAAACAGAGTGCACCATTTGCAGAATTGGAACAAGTCAATGAAGAATTGAACAGACTTGAAAGAATTGGTGTAATAGAAAAAATTAACTATTCAAAATGGGCTGCACCAGCAGTATACCTAAAGAAAAAAAATAATAAAATTTGTGTTTGTGCAGATTTTTTGACAGGATTAAACAGTTGTTTAGAAACACATCCATTACTATCCATTACTAAATCGAGAGGAAATTTTTTCAACGTTAAATAGTGGAAGAATATTTTCAAAGCTGGATCTCTCTGACATATATTTACAAATTCAGATTGAAAATGAATGTTCAGAATTAATGATCATAAATATACACAGAGGATTAAATAAGTTTAACCAATTTTCTTTTGGTATAAAGGTGGCACCAGTTATTTTTCAACAAGCTATGGATACCATGCTTGCAGATTGTAATTTCACAGTGGCATATCAGGATGGCATTTTAATCAAAAGAACAACATATTGAGCATGGGAAAAGAATTTTGGAAAAACTAAAAGAGTATGGATTCAAGCTTAGTGAAGAAAAATGCAAATTGTTTTTGCCAAAAATTACCTTGTATAAATTATTGATAAAAATAGTCATCAACCAGTTCCATCAAGGGCAAGTGTAATTAAAAATATGCCTCCACCAACAAATATGACTATATTATGAGCTTTTCTAGGACTGGTTATTTACAATCTAATATATGTACATAATATGCATAATTTGAGAGCCCCACTGAATGACCTACTTAAAAAAGGAGCAAAGTGGAACTGAAATGATAACTGTCAGATTTATCAGTAGCACACTATGGTCCAAAAGCAGAAATTGTAGTAGCATCAAATGCTAGTGAGTACAATATTGGAGTAAATACGATGGCAGTAAAATGAAAGCCTTTGCTTATGCTTCACACTCACTTCTACCAGCAGAAAAAAATTACAGCCAGATAGAAAAAGATGCTCTTGCATTTATATCTTATGTGAAGAAATTTTATAAATTTAATCATGGAAAGAAATTTTACGTTGCAAACAGACTACAGACATCTATTAACAATATATTGTTCAAAGAAAGGAATAATAATAGGCTACAATGCTGGGGCACCATCTTATTTTTTTAAATAAGATACTTTTGTTAAATGTATTAAAAATTTTATCTTGAAAGTTATCTGCTTGCATTTTAAAAGACTAAGATAACTCATATCGTAGCCCTTAGCTACTCCATCATATGATCAAAAGCAGATGTTATATATCTTCATGACCTTGACCCTTTCTTCATTGCATTGCCAAAAACACTTCAATTTAAGTTTATTGAAATTTATAATAAGCCTAATGACTTTATTTCTTTCAGTGTTAGAAACCTAGTCGGAATACACTTTGTGAACATTTTTATATTTTTTATATTTCGTATGAATTATTTTTCTAGTGTAAACATTAACTGGTCCTACAAAGTACTAAAAATAGTACTTTGTAGGACCAGTTAATGTTTACACTCCCTTATTTAAGCCAGTGACATCTCGCCAAACTCAGGGCAGAAAGGAAGCAGGAGGAAATGATGACAGAAGGCTATACTATTGTCAACACAGGTTCTGTATTAAGTTACAGTCCTCTTGTTTTTTTGTTTGCCAGCAGGATGCTAATTGGGCTTTCCTATCCATTCGTACTTCTGACACTCTTGCTATTTACTACTTCCAGTATTCTTGGTCTTGATACTTCCAGCTACCATGGACTCTTACTTCTGGATACGACAGACCCTTATCTTCTGGTATACTTGGCCTTCATTACTTCCAGCACTTGCTACTCATCTGGTTGATCTGAGTTAGACCTGCTTACAACAGCCCTGAACTTCCAGCTACACCACTGGTTCTTAACTCCCTGGCTACACCATGGTCACTACTTCCAGCATCTCTATCTCAGCCTAACTCACCTGGTTGATAGGCGTTAATGGACCTGCTTACAACAGCCCTGAACTTCCAGATACACTAGGTTCCTGCTTCCAGTTTTCCTGTCAACCTAACTCACCTGGTTTAGGAAATTGCTGTATGCATATTGTCCAGGTTTCAAATAACCTATTCCGTACACCTCGGTTAAAATATTACTGAAGCTTCACCATTGGATTTGACCAGCAACTATGCAATGCCAGCACTGGACATTTAAACTGAACTTTCTTCATCTTGGGTCTATTGTCCAAACTTCAAATAGCCTACTTCAGATACTTCAGTTAAAATACTATGGAATGTTCTCCATTGGACCTGATCAGCAACTACTCAACACAAGCTCTGGACATTTAAATGGAACTTTCTTCTCTTTGGTTATATTATCCAGACTTCAAATAACCTACTCTGTACACTTCAGGTAAAATACTACGGAAGGTTTGTCGTTGAACTTAACCAGCAACTTTTCAACACTTTCACTGGACATGTGAACTTAACTTTCAAACTGTGGACTTACATGCTAATTTAACCTAGAAGGACTCTGGTCTATATTTTAAATAAATTTTGTATTAAATTTTATGTTTGTTATTCTGTTCATTTTTGTTCCACCTGTCAGATTTCCTGTCTTTAATTTATAAACATTAGCAGGCCTCCTGTGACTATCTTTATTTGGGTGCACAGGCCTTTTATATTGCACCCCCTCCAAGGGGTCCACTACACTCATTTTTCATGTATTTATTTTATCAGGTAAAAAACGTAACAAATTATAGTTTTGTTAGATTCTTGCTATCATTATCTCTATCTATAAAAGGCAGGATGTGTGTGTGTGTGTGTGTGTGTAACGAATGCACGGCCGCAATTTTTGACGGATTTGCACCAAAATTTACATGCACATGCTCCAAGTTAGTGGGAAGGCCAAGACTGACTTTGCATTTTCCAACTCCCATCGATAGTGGAAATAATCGATTTTTTCATGCTTCTACGGCAGTTTTCATGTAGTTTGCAGCCATTTTCTACTGGCCAGAGTGAGAGCCTATAGCTGGCTGCCATGAATAGGCAGGAAGATTCTATTGGCCAGTGTGAGAGCCAACAGCTGACTGACATGAATGATAACTAGCATGCTAGCATGCAAAAAAAATCGATAGCTGCATTCGTCACAAGTGGGAAAAATTTAAATCTACATGGCACTTTACTCCAATTGGCTCATTTGCTTGCTTAAACTCAATGTTGATTCTGATTCCGCAGAACTGGGTTGGGTGTGAAAAAGTATTTGTTGTTAACATTCTTTTTTCATTCGGTTTTTCCAGTTATGAGACATTTTTAAAGCTGATCGTTTTGTGTTCATTTTGTTTAGTTCTTTTTTCGTAACAGATTTAATGTTTAGAATAGAGCTTAGAAAAAATTCACAGTGTGAGATAGGCAAGAAGTAAGGCATGTAGCAACATCAGCACGACAAAGGGCACTCCTTTAAAGGCAAGGAAGGGCAAAAATATTTTAAGTCAAGTGATAGCGATTGCTGTATGAATCGTACGATTTTTGAATCAAGCATGGGCAACGTCGGGCCATGCTGCTAGTATATTATATTTGTTTGACCAAAGAGTTTCTGTGTTTGTTATTAGATGGCATTAAAAGCATTTAGTTTTAATCAACTTCATTCAAAAAAATTATTTCTGATTGTATTGTGACAATTGACATATTTGCATGCATTATTTTTTAATATTTTTTTAAATTGCCAAAATATGTATATTGATTTGCTAAGTCTAACATTGAAGCCCTAAAAAAATAAGCACCATTTTTTGTCTATCATACTTTTTATTTTTATTTTAAGAAAGTCAAAAATGTAACTCATTTATTAAAAAAATCTCTTGTGTAGTTTATGGAGAAAGTACAGTGAATGATCAAACATATAAAAAGTGGTTTATGGATTTTCCTGCTGGGGATTTCTCACTAAACTATTCTCTAAGATCAAGTTGAGGTTGATAGTAATTGAATCAAGACATTAGCTGAAAGTTATCAATAACATGAGAGAACTTGGTTTAATTAGTTTCAATGTGTGAATTCCACATAAATTAAACCCTGCCAAAATGTATTGAACTATATTTCTGTGTCCAATTCACTACTTAAATACAGGGTGTCCCCAAAAATTTGACATCATTTCACAGGCCAATAATTTTGGACATTCTTGTTGAAATAACCCCAAATTTTTACAGAATGTATAGAAACAGATCAAGATTTTATATTTAATGTTTTATTTTTGTTCTGTTTTCAGGTTGAGCCATGCCATTCACTCCCAAAGATAAGTCATTTTGAGTCTGGGAATATGCTCACAGTCACCTAAGAATATGCAGCATGCCTTCAATGCAAAATTTGGAAAAACTTCACCAACTAGCAAACAAATTTGGACTTGGTACCAAAAGTTTAAAGAGAAAGGCTGCTTGTGCAGGGATAAAGGATCTGGTAGACCATCATCAACATCAGCGTTTTTGGCAAGAGTTTAGCTACTGACTTGACGTGTACTGTGTCACAGGCAGTGCACATATTGAACACTTATGATGTTCAACACCTAAACTGTTCAATTTCATTGAGCTAGACTTAGTAGTTTTCAAGATAATTGCTTTTAAAAGGATGTCAAATTTTTGGGGACACTATGTATAATAAAAATCTTCTATTTTTAAAACAATCTTGTGTTTTTATATTATATTATTATATTTATAGCAGAATTGGCAAGGAGTTCTCTAAAATTAACTCCTTCCAGATAAGCAAATTATTAATTCTTTTAAGACCAAATAAAGTCAAGAACAGATAAAATTCACCCAGAATTAAGGTAAAAGGAAGAGATTCCTATTCCATCATGTTAACATTAGATTTCTTTAGTGACCAAAAATATCACTGCTTATCTGGAAGATTTTTTGTCATCTGCCATATTCACCTTTTGAATTAACAATTACTCTCATCTTTACAGAATTCCCTTAATGAAAAAAAATGTATAATTCTATGGAAGACTACAAAAGACATCAAGAGCAGTTGTTTGCTGAGAAAGGTAAAAAGTTCTGGGAAGATGAAATTATAAAATTGCCTGGAAAATGTCAGAAAATGAAACAAAATAATAAATATATTGTTCAATAAAGTTATCAAAAATCAAAAGAAATATTTTTTTACTTTTAATTAATAAACTGAACAAACGTTTTTGCCAACCTAAATTGATTTTTATCAAAATGACACAAATATGTGTTGTATAAGCATGTGTCCAGAATTTTCATAAAAACTATATTAGACTTATAAATAAAAAACATAGACCCTATGTTAGACCATAAAATACAAAGTAATACTGAAACTCTCAACCTGACCAAGTAGAGATTGTCAAAAATATTCTAATGTCATGTCATTTAGTTAGATTTGCGGGAGCAGTTAGTTTTTAAGTGGAAATAAACAAATAAGACAAAAAAAGCACTTTTCAAACAGTGATAAAATATAAAAATATACCAAGCAATTAATGAAAGTGAACTAAACTGATAAATAGTATTTCTTTATCATGACTCTAAAAGAATTGAAATTGCATAGTAATTAAAATTAAACATATTTTTATCATGTATTATAATGAAATGAGATTATGCAAGCAAATGTTTGTCCTTTTTAACATAATTAATAGTCAAAACAGTAATGGATACTGAAAAGAAGTCAAAGACACATATTTCAAGACACTGAGTATATGATCTGATTTAATTTTTATTTAATTTGAAAATCAATACTAAAACTTGTTATAAGCCTGAAAGGTCTTAATTTGAATGTAAATATAAAATGATGTTCAATTGCACTCTGATCTAGTTATATACACAAGAAATGAGTCATGGACTTAATTTGAAAATTTTAATTAAATCAATACTGAAATTAAAATGTTTCTATGGTTTATTCCAGGTAAATAAATATATCATATTAAGCTGCTATCATCTATTTTCATTATAAAATTCAAAAAGTGATCAGGATTCTTTTGGGATAAGTGAGAAAAATAAGGCATAATATAATCTAAATAATAATAAATAGATATGAATAAAATTTGTTGTTTTAATTAAGTTAATTAAAAATGAAAATGTTTCTGTTGCAACTGACTGCAAACAACCCTCAATGAAAGCCTATTAACATCCAGGATCAATTGATAATTGATATGAAAAATAAAATTCTTGATAATGATCTAAAAATTTTAAATCAGAAATCAAATTAAAAAATTTTCCAAAATTTATTTCAAGTAAATTATTATTATTTAAAATTAAAAGATTATTTTTCAGTTTTTAATATAAAAGCAAATCAATCTCTAATCATAGTTTTCTATACCAGTAACTTTCTTCTTCATGTAATAGAGAATAAAAATTGAAATCAAAGGTAATTCAAGGTTAATTTTAGAAAAATTGAGGGAAAATGTATTCAAATTCTGGTTTTAAAATTAAGATCCAAAGTTTAATCCATGCAAAATAATTATAATCATCAATGTAGAAGAAAGAAGACTCAATCTGAACTGACCAAAACTATTTAAAAGACCATAATACATTTTTATGCATCTATCACGTTTCTTACCAATTAATTAAATATTCTGTCAAAAAGTAGTATAATTCAGACAATTGATAACTAAATTAAGTACTTCTGTTTCCAAGATTTTCAGCTGCAAAACACTATTTCTCCAGTCAGCATCATTGTGTATTCATTTTCAATATGCTCTTCTTTTCATGAATTGAGAGTTTTGCAGGACTGTCAAGAATGTGCCTGGTTGCACATATTGCTTTCATCACTACTGAAACACATTCTGCACCACCTAACTGTGCTCACATGAAATATGTGGTCTCCATAAATATTCAGCAAGCATCAATGAATCTCAATGGGTGAATTTTATTCCACATGAGGGAATACAATAATACACCTCTGCTTTGATTATACTTTCATTTCAGATGCCATATTGCCAAACTGTAAAAAGAAAAAAAAAAAAGAAATATATGTTACTGGTGAAGAGATTCAACCGCTACCATCAACGTCTCCTTATAACATGGAGGACAACATAAAATAAGAAGCATTGCTTGTGCATGTGTCTGTGTGTGTGCATATATATATATATATATATATATATATATATATAGAGAGAGAGAGAGAGAGAGAGAGAGAGACAGACAGACAGACAGACAGACAGACAGACAGACAGAGGTGCTAAATTAAGAAAGTGATTATGACAAGTTAAGGGTTAACCATAAAAGCTATCTATCTGCCCAGAGCTATCATAAAAAACTGTCCTGTAAAAAAGAAAAGAACAAGGAAATTCGCATGAAAATTTATTGACTGTGAAAATCAAAAAGGAATGCTGACTTCACTTTCCTTTTCTTCCTTGTATGACGATTAACTTTATGATAATCTTATTGCATTTAAGATTTAACTGCCTATTAAAAGTTTTGATCCAACATTACACCATGACAATTAGATTGTGGATCAATTTATTTGTGATGGATAACAATGTTTGCTAATGGAAATCAATGACCCACAAATGAATCAATAATTTCCTATTTTTGCATGAAGCTAAAAACAGCAGAAAAAGAAAAAGAAACAGTAAACTATTAATAATGGTGATGCACAAGAGCATATATTTCCATTGTGACTGAAATAATGAAGCTTCTAAGGACATATGCTAGAACTGTTCTATAAGCTGAGTAAACAAAGTATACATGATATTACTATGCATTTTTATGCATATATATATGCATAAAAATGGACCTCTATCCACATTGGATGTGGGTAATATCATGGTTAGTGGCATAGAAAGAGAAATTTGCAAGCCAAATTCAAATTCATGCCTCATCTGTTGGGTTTTCACACAAATGCTCCTGGGAAGGCACAAATTCATCTCTTCTTTCTCCAGTTATGGGTTAAATAGTAAAGTAAACTTGGTTCTTTAGTTTTAGGTAGAAGTCAGTCTAGAAGAAGGAATACTCTGAATTCAAAACCAGAGACCAATAGGAAACCACTCTACTATCTTTACCAAGAAATCATGACAATTCAAAAATAAAGAAAAAGAATCTATGATCATCTAAATCTTGAAGAGACATGGTATTTTTTATTAATTTATATACATTATACATAAAAAGAATACTAAAAAGTCCTTGTGTAAACAATGAAAAGATACTTCCTACCAAATATTTCAGAAATTTTTGGGAAGATTTTGGAAAGTAAATTGCACTGAGAACTTATACACACATGCACGCAAGCATGCACACACACACACGTGCACACACACATACACACACGTGCACACACGCACACACGTGCACACACACACACACACACACACAGATGTAATGTTCTTGACCTAACCCACTTCCCAAAATCTGTTTTCTGGAAAGTGTGCTTGGAAAAGACAACAAAATTAAAAAATATAAAGCAAATAGACTATTGTCATCTAAATCACATGATTAGGCTACTGAACAAGCCTAAGTATAAAAATACATACAAATTGCAAATATAAATGAGAAGTTCCTAGTAAATTAACTGGCTGGATATCTAAAGAAAAATAAGATTTGGAGTTAACAATGTCCAATTGTTCTGACGAATAAATAAAAAAAATATATATATGGACAATGAAGCCAATAGAACAGGAAATCCTGAAGATGCCAAATGCAAATACTTGTGTTGGAGTAGTAACAGGATACAAAAATGAGGTACAAAAAATTTGCCTTAGGCAGCTGACTAATAAAATATTTATAAGTATGGTTAAATGTATATTTCATTCTAAGTACAAGGACATGCAAAGGTAAATTTTCAAAAGAATTATTTAATAAATGATTCTATATTCTGGATAATTTATTCTAAAACTATTCAACAATGTTAACATTCTGTTATATCCATAAAATTAAATAAGTAAAAACTAATTATAGTGTAAAAAAAATAATTATAATAAAATATTGATATCAATTATAATTATCATTAATTCACTCATTCTAAACCAATGAGAATCAACCCTCTTTTCTCCTCTCCACACACAAACATGTGACATTCTCACTATTGGACAAGCAGTTCACATGGACAGTTTGTTAACATGTGTGTCAACAAAAATTTAATCTCCTTTTCCTTTTGAATCATGTATCATGCCAAGTTCCTTTTTTGGAAGACCAAATTACAATAAACTGACCTCTTTTCCTCTATGTCTTTATCCCATCTTCTAGTTAAATAAATCCAAAAAGTAAGATAATGATAAAAGTATTGTTAGTAACACTATACTCGTTGCATAAATGTGTACACCAATAAACAAGAAACAGCTGAACATCTTATAAACATAAACAGTTGAAAAGATGCATATTTGCTATGTATTTTATAATACAATACTAATATGGGAATATTACATGCATTATTATTAGATACAGTTCTGTAAAACATCAGTTTTATTAAAATCATGTTTATTTTAAATGCAGCTGTAATTTTTGACTACAGTAAATGGATATATAGTTTGGTCAATGGCATACATATAGTAGTACATACACTAATTTTATATCTCATGTATGATGTGACCCCATTAAAATTAGCTTCAAATTAGGTCTACAAAATACATTAGTATATATGGTACTCAGTTATAACTCCCCTACAAGTCTTGAAAACACAATGAAAATATTAGTATAAAAGAAATTTTCAAACAAGAATAAACTAGAAAGTAAAAATTATAAAAGATCTGTTTTAGAAAATGCACATCTTATTTCACAATATTTTGATAATATTTTATTTTAATTTTGATTTAAAAAAAAATTAATGTTTAATAGAACAACTGATTAATAGAATAATCAGAAAAGTGAGTCTCCTACACAAAACTTTTCCTTTGTAAAACTACTTTAGTGGCACCCTTGTCTTTGAGTGACTAATAAATAGTAAGAGTCATCACTAAATTTTTACTGCCTACATTGACAATGTAGATATGGAAACAGAGAGAAAGAGTTAACAGGAAGAGTAGGGGTAGATAGAAGGTCAAGCAATGTAATCAAGGCAAAGGTCAGTGTATGAAGGAACCATTTTAGGAAATGTTCTTTCCTTTCAGTACTTAGTTAAAGTCTACACATTTTGTTTTGATTGGTAGGGTCATTTTGAGAATTGCTTTTCATCCATGACAGAATTAGACATGGTAAAGTTTAGTAAATATAAAATATTTAACAAGGAGGGCATATAGCAGCATGTCAAGAACAGAACTTGACTGATCAGAATGTAGAGAGAATCCTGTTAGGAATAATGGAATAATTTTGTAGCAGCCTTGTATTCAGCTTTACTGTGTCAAATCCCTCATGCACCTCAACTAAGCTTGAGTGAAATCATTGCAATCTTAAAGTTTTGATAGCAGCAACTTTCAGAAATTCCTGCATTGTTAGGAGTTACTTATGTTATTTTTTTTATGTAAGATCTTAATATAAACAGTTTTATACGCACAAGGATGCACAGAAACATGGGTATATATCAGTAAACTACTACAGATGAATGTACCTAAAAACATTTGTGAATGATAGTTGTACACTGGCATGAGTAAACTTGCCTATCTGCAATTTATATTTTCAGCATGGAGTGTGTGTGTGTATGTGTGTGTGTGTGTATATATATATATATATATATATATATATATATATATATATATATATATAATATATAAATCAACAAATCAAAACCTACCCACATTTCTCACCCACACAAGACAGACATGCTTACGGAGGTGTTGAGGCCTCACACTTATGCACTTATACACACACCCACACGAATATACACACTTACACACATCATACTCACTCACTCCCTAATGAGCCAAATGATAACACACACCCACAGCAATACACACGCTTACACATGTCATACTCACTCACTCCCTAAGAACCAAATAACACACACACAAACACTAAACAGAGACACATCCCCTCACCAGGTCCAATAAAACTATCAAACTGACCAGAGAATTCGGAGCAGCATGTATATCCAGCTCTTATCTCAAATAACAACTTAAAAGAGACTGTTTGACCAACACAAGGATTGTTAAAAGATTCATGTTAAAAAGCTAAAAAAATAAAAAAAACAAATGAAAACTACAGACAAAAGTTCATTTTCTCCATCAAGACATTCATTTCTGTACTTCACTGCTAGCAGCAAGCAGAAATATTTCTCCTCCCGATGATGGCCATTTTGGTCGAAACTAGTCGAGGAATCTAAATGGAATAATAATACAAAAACGAAAGAATATAAATCTACAACCCAGTGTGTCTGAAGATTTTAATTTTTTAATATTTTTTTATTGTTCAAAATATATATATATATATATATATATATATATATATATATATATATATGGGCATGTGGCTAAGTGGTTAGAATGTTTGCGTTCCAACCATGAGACCTGGGCTTGAGAAGCTCACCATGATCAATTTGTCAAGGAGAAAACTTTTTGATGTTATTGGCTTGGGGAGATGGTCACAGCATGCAACACCATTGGAAAATACCTGAAAAACAAATCATAGGTTAATCCAAGCCTTGTGGGTGAAATTGGGTAAATGAAATTGTTCATGGTGGTGCTAGCAGGACAATATAACTGGGGGTAGTGGCCTTGTTCAAATTTGTGATCAGACCAGATTAGGTGCTCTCTCAAAAATTGCAATTAACATCTCCTGAGCATAAACCAACCAAACACAAATAGCAGAAACAAGTAGCCAACCAATATATATATATATATATATATATATATATATATACACATATGTAAAATGTGTGTGTATATATATATATATATATATATATATATATAATTTTTATATATATTATTTATATATTGTATATAGAGATTTTCCAAGCGTAGCTCAGATGTGGCACATGCCCGAAAGTATGAGGCACCCAGTGAGGATCAAACTCACTACTCAGTCGTAATTGATCTAGTGAGAGAAGCTTGCTAACCATTACACCACATCGAGGTGCCCTATTTATATATTGTATATATACGGTACTTATTGAAAATAAGTGATAGAGTAAACATATTTAGTTGGATTGATGTGAGTTTGTGTCCCTGGGCTTCACGCTGTCTGTGATCATCAGACAAACTGATTAATTTTTGAAATTTTGTATTTATTTATGGTTGCACATATTGGAGTTTAATGGTAGTGGGAGGAAAAACTGTTGTCAGAATGTCACTCATACATACACAGACATACATGCATTGCAGCTCACACAAACATAAACATATATGAACAGTGTGGGACTGGGCATATATGCACATACATGTGTTGTTGCATACATACATATGCAATTGATCACTGTATTCAATGTTGGATTGTGTAGCGAATTTCTTTCCAAGTGGCAGTGTCAGCACACAGACTGTCTATTTTGTTCATGGAATAATGTTTTCTCACACACATATATATATACATATGCATGCATATTCCCACATCTTCTATACGTCTGTTTTGTTTTTATTTACTTAAGATGGGGTCTATGTAAAACTATAAGTAAAATTTTTATTATTTCTAATTTTTTAATGCTGTTTTGTTATTATTTTAAAACTGGTTATTTGCTTGTTTTTGGTGATGGTGCTTAATTAAATGGTAGAAACTCCAATTTATAATACTTATTGGTATTTATGCAGTGGTATTAATTTTGCTGGTGGGAGAAGGAAGTATAATTGTAAACTAATGTGGCAATGGTAATTGTGGTGGTGAAATAGTAGGAATGTTAAGATAAGTGGGGATAAATGGTAAGAAAGATGATAATTGCAATATTAGATAAATTAATAGTAAGACTGAAATAATAATTACAATGTTTACAATATTGGGGAAAACTGTAATTAGAGTGGTGACTGTTTGTTGGGGTAGTACTGGTGTGATAGTAATAGTAGGGGAGTGGGTAATGATAATGACAATTGTAGTAGCAAATAGTTATGGTAAAATGGTAGAAGTGATTATAGTAACGGTGCTGGAATGGTAATAACAATAATTACAATTATTATGATGGTAGTTTGGATTAGAAAATAATTGATGGTGTTATGGTGTTAATGGTTTCTCTTTTCATGTTCATATGGTCAATGGTGGTTTATGTAGCAGTATTGGTTGGTATTTCTTTTTATCTGTTTGGTATAAATTGTGATAATAGGTATTTGTTTTCATGTCTGCATTTAGAAATTATTTTTGCTCTTATGTTTAGTAATTTCTTTTCTTTTATTGGATATTATTGTTACCTTTTCATGAAGGTAAAGTAGGTATTTCCTTATTATGTTGTTGTAGGCTGTTGTGTCTTTCAGTATTTCCCAGCTTATTCTTGGTGTAATATTTCTATCTTTTAGTTGCCATATATATGTGGATAGTGTAGTGCTGTTTGAGTATTTTCTGTCAGAGAATGAGAAGTCTTGATTATGTTTTCCTTTCTTGAATGGTCCCTCAGTGACACCGATGTAGTACATAGTGCTGTTGTTTGCACTTATCTTGGTTTTATATATTATATTAATTTGTTGGCAGTTCCCTTGGAGTGGATATGCTGTTTTATTTCTGCAGTTATTTCTTGATTGTGTTATTGCAGGTTGTTACTTTTTTGTTGTGGCTTTTTATTATTTGTGTTATATTTTTTGTGCAGCTGTATCTAATTTTTATGTTATTTTTGTTGAATATTTTGTTGCAGGGAAGTGCTTTTCTATTAAGTTTCTTACCATTTATCCCTGCTTATCCCAACATTCCCACTATTTCAGCATCACAATTACCATTGCTGCATTATTCCAAAATTATACTTCCATCCACTCCCAGAAAAAATAATAAAACCACATATAAATTGGAGTTTCTACCATTTACATAAGTGCAATCACCAAGAACAAGTAAATAACCAACTTTAAAACAATAACAAGACAGCATTAAAAAATTAAAAATAATAACAATTTTACCTACTATAGTCCTACACAGACCCCATCTTAAAAAAAAAACAAACAAACAGATAGAAGGTGTGTGAACATGTGTGCAGACGTATATGTGTGTGCAAGAAAACATTATTCCACGAACAATATAGACGAATGATCTGTGCGTTGACACTGCCACTTGGAAAGAAGTTCGCTACACAATCCAACATTGAATACAGTGACCAATTGCATATGTATGCACACAACAACACATGGATGTGCATATACACCCAGTCCCACATTATTCATATATGTTAAAGTTTGTGTGAGCTGCAATGTGTGAATGTGTGTGTATGTATATCTGCGTACATATGAGTGGCATTCCGACAACAATTTTTCCTCCTGCTACCATAAAACTCCAATATACGCAACCATAAATAAATCCCAAATTTAAAAAATGAATCAGTTTGTCTGACAATTGCAGAGAGTGTGAAACCCAGTGTCACAAACTCATATCAATCCAGCTAAATATATATATATATATATATATATATATATAAAGAAATATAGTCTTAAGGTTTGCTATATTTATGGGATAAAGTGATCAATATCAGATAGAGCATGTGTGTTTATTTATTTGGGTTCATTTTTTTTTTTTGTTATTATTATTATTATTCTTTTTCGTCTATTCTAACAGGTGTAATTTGGTAATTTGTTTGGATTAATTAATTTTGCTTATTTTATTGTTATTTTGTTTATTTGTTTATTTATTTGTTTTTATTTTGTTTTTTCCGTTTTCAATTTTTAAGTAATGTAGTAAAAATTTGTTTTCATGTCTGCATTTTGAGATAATAGACTTCCCACAATGCACCACTGACCCACATATATATAAATAGCCGAGAAAAATAACAGCACATGTGGCCTGACAATTGCATATAGCATGAAACAGACTGTCTCCTCTAAGTGTTGACTTCTATGTTCACTTTTATATATATATATATATATATATATATATATATATATATATATATATATATATTGTCATCATCAGACAATCTGTTTTGCTGTATCATAGCTATATATATAAATACACTGCTTATAAGCTTACAGCTAAATCAAGCTGAAAACATTGGTTACCATTTGATCTCCAAAGTTAAGCAATGTCAAGTCTATTAATTACTAAATGAGAGTGACCGTTCGGGAACAACCAGTAATGTAAGTAATGGCAGAGATTATATCATCATATGATTTAGGTATTAACAACCCCACTCATGGTACATGCAGTAACCAATTACCTTGACTAGTTCTTTGTCATTGGATCAAGTCTGTCTAGTGTTAAGAGTCCACATAGTATGATGCAAACTTTGCATGACTATAAACACTCATGCAAGTACCATCAGGTTGCTACAAATTGGGAGAAGAATTATGTGTACATGCTTGTGCATATATATATATATATATATATATATATATATATATATATATATATATATATATGATAGGCTAAAGAACAAATAAGAAACATTTATAAATCTAACATGTATCACTTAATTAAATATGGGGGATTTAAATTTTTGTATGGCTTGTTTTACATTGGTTAAGCAGACCTCATATCCATCTATGTTGATAGATGGTAAAATATTTAGCAGAATTCCCTCAAATTATTTCCTGCATAAAGAATTACTGTATATACTTGTGTATTATGTGACTTTTGAACAGCTAATTTTAAGGGGGTTTGCATCATACACGAGATATAAAATTAGCATATGTACTGCTGACTACACTGTTGACCAAACTATATATATTCGGTTGGTGAAAAAATAATGCCGTTTTTTGACGTTAAAAAATACGTCAAAAACCGACATTATTTTTGCACCAACCTAATACATTTACTGTAATCAAATTAGCTTCAAAATTAGGTCTTCACAGGTTGCATGATATGCAAGAATATACAGTATGTTATTTTCTAATTAGGGTGGCATTTATAAAATGCCTACTAGATACAAACACACAAACAAAAGAATATACATTATTATCTGAATCCCACATAGATAAAACTAGACTTATGATACACATTCACACATGAATTATACTCATGAACACTGCTTGACAAGATAGATGCATATGAGGTTTGCTTAACCAATGAAAAACAAGCACAAAAATTTTAAATAGCAGAATTTTCTTTTTCTCCTCCATATTTCATTCCCTGATGGAGATTTAATAACAATGAAATGTTAAATTTATAAATGTTTCTGATTTACTCCTTATCCTATCATTCTGTCAGATTCCTGTCTATATTTGATCCCATGTCATATGTATATATAATCTGTGAGTTTAAATCTATTTAAAATATTTTCTAAATTAACAAAAAATTCTATTTCCATTATATCATCAACAAAATATAGAGATAGGTTATTCTCTCTCCTATTTGTTATGAAAAACTGTTACAAAATATACATGGCTATACACAAACACATACATTCTTAAACAGAGGTTGCACAAAACTATTCTTAAACCTAAATTGAACGTTTGATGTTTCTGCTACTTTTAGTTTAACTGGAAACAAAAGAAGCAATCAAGCTTTAGACTCAGATTTGCTAATATATTCTGTAATAGAAATGGTGAGGCTTATACTGCCATCTACTTGTAAATATTAGGTTGGTGCAAAAAATAATGTCGGTTTTTGACGTATTTTTTAACGTCAAAAACCGACATTATTTTTGCACCAACCTAATATATAGACATTTGAGAATGTATTAAATATAATAAAACAGACAGCTTGGATATTTGCTTGAAGAAAGAAAGGAAATATTCTTTATACAGGGAAAGAGAGCAAAAAGAAGAAGAAGAAGAAGAAGAAGAAGAAGAAGAAGAAGGAAGATAGTGACTTTTCCAAAAGCAACCCTCACTAGTATCTGGTATCCTAAATAGCTGGCACTCTTAATTTAACACCATCATGGTTCTGATAATGTGCAATGACCCTTTTGCTGTACATTTGAACTTTAAATCAGGAAAGAATTGGTTCTACACTTCTAAAAGAATATTGTATAGTGATGTCTTTTTTTCCTCTGTAGGATCACATTATGTTAATCAGATCAAGATAACAATGATTAAATCTGTAAGCTCTCAGAAAGGAATTTAACCTTCTGTATAAAACTTATGTTGGGTGTATATTTCTATATGACTTGACTTTTTCTGAGAGACTTCAACTGATCTCAGTTTTTCTCTCTCTCAATTTTGTATGAAAATTTAAATTTATATGCAAAATGTAAAAAAATTAAGTTTCCTTTTGTATATTTAGATAAACAGATAGATCAAGTGTAATTAATATAAAACAAAATAACAATTTTCAAATAACAGTCATTCAAAAGCTGTTAGATAAAAAATAAAATCAATAAACTTTTCTTTCTTTTTTTTTAACTGATACCACCAGGAAGGTCATTAATGAAAATTAAAAACAGAGTAGTACCAAAGATGGAGCCCTGGGGAACACCTAAGTTAGTATGAAAGGATCTAGATGAGTGGCCATTCAGGATAACTTTCATTTCATGATTTGATAGGAAAGACTGGATTAGTTCAAAAAAGTGTTGGGAGAAGACCTAAATGCCAGACTCTGTCAAGGGCTTGCAAGATGTTCAATGTTACAGCCTGGGCTTCCCCGTTTTTATCTAGAACATGACAGACTCTTTCCACAATGGAAGGGGTTATATTCATATCACTCAACAGAAACTCAGTTCTAAGTGGAAATTTAGGCAAGGATACTCTAGATGAGTCACGGGTAGAGTTTGAGGAAAATTTACACGCAAAGCATTCAGCTTTATCAGCTGAGGATGATAACACTTCAAATTGATTGAAAATGGGAGGGATAAAGATCTTACACTTATTTAATGTCACTAGTAATCACAAGAGCCAAAGTTGTTAGAGGCTAGACAGTGCCTCATTCTCTTGGCAAACAGGGACTTAGCTCCTTCAAGAACTCACTTACTTTTATTATGGATAGCAATGAATTGGCACCTGTTGTGACAAGAGCTGTCATGTTGATATAGCTAAAAATAGTGGTTCCTATGTGCTAAAGTGGCCAAGATGTTGGTGTGAACCATGGAGAGGATCGAGGTTTCTTCTGGTATTTCTGAGAAGGGATGAAAGTGTCCATGCTGGCTTTGATCCAAGAAGAAAACTCAGTGGCACAATTTTCCAATTTTAAAGATCAGAGTCCAATGGGAGTCCCAAAGAAAATCATGGAGTGAGTCCCAATTCAGCATCTTGGTAATGGAAAAGGGGTCTTATGAATAGGGGGTTCCTGTTTAATAGATAATTGAAACAAAATATCAATAGCTACAACGGAGTGGTCTGAGTTACCAAGAGGGCAGTGTTATGAAGGTTGACAAGAGCAAGGGGAGCAGGTAAGAAATAAGTCAAGTCAAGAAGCCTGTTGCTCAGTTTTGCTAGTTAATAATAAAGCAAAAACGTGTCAATATTTCATTTTTTAAATTTTTAAAAGGATACTTAGTTCTTCTTCAAAGTGGTTATATAAATTTATCAAAGAAAAAATAATTCATTTTTTGTTTTAACTATTCTAAATCTAAAAATAATATGCATATTAGTGTAATTATTAAAAATGTTAATTATATGCAAAATTATGAGCTGAAAACTAATAATTGTGAAGATGACAGCAAAGTGTTTTAAAGTTACAAATGTTGCAGTTGTTTCAAAAATTTGATATCAGTGAAGTTGTATTGTAATTGTGCTTATGTCAGATATTACAATATAATTTCTTAGCAAATCTGTCTGTATTTCTGAGTTATCATTATTTACATGTTGACTATTGTCTTCATCTTTGTCTTCATCTTTGTTGTTGTTATCTCAATGCTTCAGCTTTTGTGCTCTACAGCCTTCATCAGGTGTATGTCGATCTGGGTAACCTACAAGGAATTTCAAACTGAACCGTTCATTTAATCTACGTAAACAATTGCTATTTTTTAGTAAATAGAATTAGTAAGCTTTGAGTTAGTCATTCTAAAACATTCTGTTATTACCAAAATCAGAAACAAATATATGCACATCATATACAGTTTGTTTTTACTGTAATAGCTTTTTAACAGAAATAAATTGAGGAAAGATGACAGATTTGGCAGTGGCTAATGAAGAAGGCAGCTTCAGATAAAGACAATAAAAATCAACAGTCAGCACACAATTTATAATTGTATAATATTCAACAGATGAAAAATGAAACTCATGAAGATAAATGAATATCTTTGCTCTCATTTTAATAACCATTATCCTTTTTACTAAGGTTAATTTTTAAATAAGGAAATTTTGAACTATTAGAGTTGTAAAATGATGAATAGTTGCTTGAATATTTATATGAAATTTTTCTATAGTTATTGCTTCATCTAGTTACAAGGTATATGAAAATTAATAGCTTTAACACTTATCAAAATTATAACTTTACATATGTTAGAAAGAAGTATTTATTTTCAATTGGAAAATTGACTCAGGTAGATACAGTTCCAAACTAAATTCATTCCAAATTCTAAGAACTATCAATCTCAAGTAGTAACAAAATAAAATACAGGATACTCTTTTTAATCTTGTAGGAATCCTTCTACTCAGTTTTTCGTTGAATGTTAAAATTTGGAGTGTTGGGATGTAATACATTAATAAAATATCGTTACAGGGTTGCTTGTAATTTGGCCGTCTAAAATAATCAAACGCTTTTCATTGAAGGAATAAAACTCAGTAGAAAAGCCGACATAGTTTCAACAAATAAACATTGATTTAATATAACGATAGGAATACAAACAGTTGATAATAGATTGGAAAGTAATGTCTTTTTTTTGGGTTGATATAGTTCTGAAATAAAATATAAACTGTCTTTGTGTACATGTGTGAGAAACAATAAAATGTTGAGATATGTGTGTTTGTATGAAAAAGTCAACATGTGTGTGCGTGATTCATAGTAAAAACAGATACGAGAGATATGAATTGTTTCTTACTGTTGGCGGTGATGCCGTGGTCTGGAGTTTGTCAACGCTGTCGTTTTTGACATGAGGTCATGAAGGTCATCGGCGAGAGGTCTGTGTAGCTTGCTGGCAGCCACGTGTATATTGTTTCAGGAATGGATTTCGTATATTTTTATACACTTTTTCCGAGCAATATCGGCTCCAGAATTAAATTATTTATTTATTCCTAATTGGCCCTAAGAAGTCACATGGTATGTCTTCAACTATGTCCGTACGATATTTGGTCGGTATCTACCTAAAAATGATGATGACTAATACAACAAACATTCTGATTTGTAATCTATGATTTTATTGGTGTGTTTTAAGATGTAAGTGTTTTCTTGAGTGTGATTGGTTTATAAATATTGTAGTTGATATTTTAGTGGACACGACAAAAGGCCCCCTCCAGATCATTAGAAATTTATTTATAATGATATGTAGGAAACAATTATTTAATATCTCAGATATGTTTTGTAATGTTTTGGCCAATGCACGTGTCTCCCAGATCTTGTTGTAATGTTCTTCTCTGCTATTGTCGCTGGTGAGGTGTCATTTGCTTTGTTGGATGTTTGTTCATCCATCTTTTGTGTGATATTTGAGCCTGAATGCTCATGTTTTTCTTTTTGTAGTTGCTGTGAGAATTGGTTATCGACATGAGCCGGTTTAATCCGATCGATAGCAATATTGTCCTGTTTTCCATTTTTTCATGATGGTGAAATACTTGTCCTTTCTGTTAATAACTTGATATGGACCTGATTAGTTTGAACATAAAGGTTTTTTTACACCGTCATTTCTTATAAATGTATATGTGCAAGTGTAAAGGTCATTTGGTAGGTATATATTTTTGTTTGCTTTCCGTATTGGTGTAAATGTTAATGATGACATTCTATGTTTTAATTCCTGTACAAACGTTGTTATCAGTAAAATGTTCGTGTTGTCATCACAGTATTGACCAGGTAGAGTCAGTGATGTGCCGAAAACCATTTCAGCACTGGTGTACTACCCAAATCTTCTTTTACAATGTTTCTGATTGATAAAAGTACCAGTGGTAAGTTTTCTAGCCAATTAGTTTTGTTTAGTTTCATTGCTAGAGCTGTCTTCAACTGTCTGTGGAAACGTTCTACCATTCTGTTTGCACAATGATGATAGGCTGTAGTTTTTATGTGTCGAGTTCCGAGTAGGTGATTGAACTCTCTAAATAATGTAGACTGGAACTGAGCTCCTCTGTCTGTTGTGATTACTGAAGGTACACCAAATATTGCGATCCATTCAGTAAGGATAGTTTTAGCTATTGTTGTAGCTGTAATATCTTTGATTGCTATTGCAGCAGGCCAGCGAGTAAACCTATCTATGATAGTAAGGATATATGTATATCCTTGAGAACAAGGTAAAGGTCCTACAATATCAACGTGTATGTTTATGAATCTTGCATCAGGTGTGCTGAATGTGCCTGTGGGTGATTTGGTGTGCTTATTTATCTTGTTCTTCTGGCATGATAAACAAGATTTTGTCCAATTTCTTATGTCAGTTGACATATTTGGCCAGATAAAACATTCAGTAATTAACTTCACAGTTGCACATTTTCCTGGGTGAGACAATGTATGGAAATATTGGAATATTTGCTGTCTCAAATTTGGTGGTATATAAGGTCGTGGTTGAGTTTGTGAAATGTCACAATAAAATTCAGTAGAAAAGCCGACGTAGTTTCAACAAATAAACATTGATTTAATATAACGATAGGAATACAAACAGTTGATAATAGATTGGAAAGTAATACCTTTTGTTTGGGTTGATATAGTTCTGAAATAAAATATAAACTGTCTTTGTGTACATGTGTGAGAAACAATAAAATGTTGTGATATGTGTGTTTGTATGAAAAAGTCAACATGTGTGTGCGTGATTCATAGTAAAAACGGATACGAGAGATATGAATTGTTTCTTACTGTTGCCGATGATGCCATGGTCTGGAGTTTGTCAACGCTGTCGTTTTTGACATGAGGTCATGAAGGTCATCGGCAAGAGGTCTGTGTAGCTTGCTGGCAGCCACGTGTATATTGTTTCGGGAACGGATTTCGTATGTTTTTATACACTTTTTCCGAGCAATATCGTCTCCAGAATTAAATTATTTATTTATTCCTAATTGGCCCTAAGAAGTCACGTGTTATGTCTTCTACTACGTCCGTACGATATTTGGTTGGTATCTACCTAAAAATGATGATGACTAATACAACAAACATTCTGATTTGTAATCTATGATTTTATTGGTGTGTTTTAAGATGTAAGTGTTTTCTTGAGTGTGATTAGTTTATAAATATTGTAGTTGATATTTTAGTGGACACGACAATCTTAAGATTGTTGTGGAGATGAAAATGGATAACCTGGAAGACAGAACTTTGTTGTTGTTACAGTTGTGAAGGTTAATTTCTTTTTCTGTCTCAGCAAACGTAAATTCAAATATTAGGTTGGTGCAAAAATAATGACGTAATAATGTCGTTTTTTGACGTATTTTTTAACGCCAAAAAACGACATTATTACGTCATTATTTTTGCACCAACCTAATAGAAAAAAAGAAAAAAAAGAATACATCCAAGTGTGGGCAAATAAATGTATAATTTATTTACATACATACAAAACTAGTAATTTTTATCTGTTGCTGTTACTAAGGCAACAAGGAGAAAAAATAGTGAAATATTAGACATTGCTGGTGGCTGTTGTTTCTCTTTCAGCACATTGGTGTTGCTCTCAGCTTGCCAGTGTTGACATCCAAGTTGGTCTGTGTTGAGTTTGTTTTAATTAGAGAATATATAGCCATTGTTTGGTTCCAAATTTAACTTTTGGTTTTTGGAGTGAGAGTGCTTCTTACTGGTCAATAAATTGTTCATTTTATTTTGGTTAAAGTAGATGTATACGTGAAGCCTATGTGCAGAAAACATATTTACACAGTCTGCTTTGGGTCTTCGAGAAGTCAACATCTGGTTTGTGCAGAAAAATGTAAGAGGTACAAGATAAAATGTTTAAACTTCCTATATAGTATGCACTATTATGTAGGCTTTTTGTAGATAACAGTATATTTAGAATTGTTATCGGTAGACAAAAGCAAACAAAAAGCATTAATTTTTTTTTCACAATTTACTTTACTTTCAATATTTGTTTTTATTAAATTAATAGTTGAAAAAAAATTTTAAGTCACAAGATTTAGCAGAATTTTTAAAAAGTTGTAATTGCTATTTGCACTTTGAAAATACTATTTTTTAAGACTTTCCACAGAAATTAATTCGATACTGATAAAAATGTAAAACTTCAATTAGTTTATAGCTTTTTTTTCAGATTCTACAAGTAGGTGATATTTAGTTTTTCATCAAAAGTATTGTAAGAGAGAAGTTTCAGCATATATATTTGACAGCACAGATAAACTATATCTTATGTATACACTGTTTATCATTGCTGTTCAACAAAATGACAGTAATATTTAAGTTTTAGGTAATTTAGAAATACAATGAAATTGCAAGATTATGATTACAAATCAACAATTCGCCCTTGCATGGAGTATTGCTGCCATATATGGTCTGGTGCCCCTTCTGTTTGCCTCGGGGTTCTTGATAGGCTCCAGAGGCGGATATGCAATGTAGTTGGCCCTGCTCTGGCATCTTGTCTACAGCCACTTTCTCACAGATGTGCCGTCGCCTCCCTCTGTCTGTTCTACAAATACTTTCATGGAAATTGCTCCGAGGAGCTGCATTCGCTGGTTCCCAGACGTCATGAGTTCAAGCGCCCTATGAGGCTGGCATCCCGCTCTCATCCTTTCACTGTCGAAACTCCTAAATGTAGCCGTCTCTTCTACTCCAATAGCTTCATGTCTCGCACCTCTTGCCTGTGGAACTCCCTTCCCTATTCCAGTTTCCCTGAGAGCTATAATCTCCAGCTATTCAAGTGTAATGTCAATCAACATCTCCAGTTGCCCTGATCTTTCCACTACCCTCCTCCTCATCCTTTCTTCTATCACTCCTATCTGATATTGCTCTAAATTTTCTGTAACCCCTTGTGTCCTAGTGGCTCCCCGCCTTGCTTGGGGTGAAATGCTTAAAAAAAAAAAAAAAATTAAGTTTTGTTGTTATCAGCTCATCAGTATGTGCAAGTGAAATCAACACTCTTCAAATTTATTAGTTAAATTGAAAAATGTCAGAATTTGTATACTGTTATTTACTCTAAATATATATTTTCAAACATGTTCTTTCATTTTTTTATTCATTCCTTCTTAGCCAGGTTCAAACCGCAACACTAGATATTTCATTGAATGTTTGAACTTCAACATTATTTTGCTCTTTGTAATTAATATCTTTGGTCTCTTGAACATAGCAATAGACAAGTTTTCTACCTGGCATAATTTGATTTGATCGTACTTTATAGCTTTTTTCAATATTAATTTCCCTGTTGGATTGTTGGACATATTGTGCCAATTCTAATGGTGCTTGGTTTAACGAATTAAGTTGTTTGAACTGAGTCATGATGTTTTTAAAGACTGAATCTTTTTGATCCATTTCTTTTGTAAACTAATAATTTTGTCTGTTTCTTTAAAACTTATATATCATTTTTTGAAAATAATAATGTCTTTAAATTATACATTTGAAATAAGTATTAGGTTGGTGCAAAAATAATGTCGTTTTCTCACATATTAACATATCTGAGAAAACGACATTATTTTTGCACCAACCTAATATTTAAATTAATTATATAAATTATATATTGAATGTGTCATTTCTATTTGCCCACTCATCTTATTTGATGTTGAGTTAACAAATTTGACAGAACAGTTAAATATAACAAGATTCTGTTTCCTCCTTTACAGACATGAAGACTACACTATGGTATACAATGCAGCGAGAAGTGAACACACTTTCAATTTGACTCTCTTTTTTAAAAATCTATAACATTGCATATTACATTTAAGAACTATAACATAACATATTACATTTAATATTTTGACTTTAAAATTTGACCCAGGTATGACAGATGATTTATATATTTATTTATTCATCTATTGTGTCTATGAATGCATGTGTATTGCATGCAATACATTTACTAGCAATGCAAAACAAAGCACAACTTTCAGAACATGGCAAGAATAAAGTTATTAGTCAAAATAGGCCGAGTTGCTTTCCCATAAGCACTTTCTCACATGTCAAGAAGTTAATGTAGCAGCACTGACACACAATCCTTGATTAATAGAATAATATATATATAATCTGGAAAATCATTTTATCAGATGTCACTTTTCTTATATATTCATATATATATTCTATATATATATATATATATATATATATTATATATTCATATATATATTATTTATATTTAGAATGAATAGCTAACACCTCATCCATATCGACAAAAGCAGCATAAGACTTTATAATATCGAATCATGAAATTGTAACAAAAATGACTAATTTTACATAGAAGCTTATTATCAAGTACTGAAGAATCTCTCCTTCCAGAAATGTAGTTTAAATATGAAAATAAGGTTACATTTTCCCACAGTAAAACTGATAGGGGGTGTGGCAGTTCAAGCCTAAAGTACATAAAGGAATATACAAAGTGTTTAAAACATTACAAAATATAGTAATAGTTGTAGTAAAAAGCAGGAACCACACCCCAGGAGTGTATGGTACGTTGGAAGGAGAAAAATAATTACTCAGACATGCAACATTAAAGAATATAAACACAGCACCTTGAACAGAATCTTATACAGCAACGAATGGCCTTGAGAGAAAGTTATTTCTTTCTTTTTCTTTATCAATATAAAAGCTAGAAAGCAGCTTTTCTGTCTGTTAATGTATTGTATTCCCTATCTTCCATTTGTCAATACTGACAATGAATATATTAACCATTTTGCTAACACTACTTAGGTAGGTGAAAACATGTGAGGGAAAATTGTCTAAGTATACACTCTTTTCTGTTTGCTGTCCTTTATTCTGATGACAAGGTCAAATTAACTGATGATGGAACAGAGTACACAAAGTGTTTAGATTCATTTATGCCCTTTCAAAAGGCATTAATACAAATCATTAAAAGTATTAAACAGATCATTTTGAAATGTCTTTTTTTGTGTCTTTGATAAATTGCTGACTGCAATCAACCTAACCAATGTGTCAAACACAATTTTCCACCAGACAGACAGCATGTCATCCTGTCACTTAGAAATATGCTTAATTTTCATTTTCTTCCTTTTTTTCTCTCTCTCCTTCTTTTAAACTTTAAAATATATCCAAATATACTTAATTTCATTTCATGCTGTAACACATTCATTCAACTATTAATCAATACACAATTTATGATCATAAACAAAACAACCAAAAACTGATTTGAACTCAGATTGATAAGTTTAAAAAGTAATCATCCATCAACAAAAACTCAACTCTTATACTCCACATGAAAGTATACATTTAATCTGATATCTGACAATTCTTCCATAAGAATTACAAATGTAAACTATCTATGAATATACAAATAAAATAAACTCAAATGTTATTGTTGTACTTGAAATCCTCTCTTTGCAATTCAACATGGCAACTTCTTAATTAATATTTTCCTTTTCACTAATACACCCATATTATCCATGCCAAGTACAATAGAATCTATTGACTTCATTCATCCATTCAAAAGATGACTGAAGTTATCACAACTGAGAGTATACCCATTAAAAATACATAGAAATCTATACAAAGGGTAGAAAAAGTTGGATATATTTTAAAGTTTAAAAGAAGGAGATAGAAAAAAAAAGAAGAAAATGAGTTTAATTTTTTAAATTTTCTGAGTCATGCACAGCTATCATTTTTAATATAAAACACATTAAGATATTTTTACCAAGAAAAGAGACAATATTTTAATCTGATAGGTAATGACAATACCCCCCACAAATATTTGAATAAATAAATATTAACCTTTTTGTTAAATAATTGTATTTAATATTATTCTTCTTTTAAATTTACTTTTTAATATTCAGTTTTTTTAAAGTTAAGCTTTTATTTACTATAGATGTGAAAATAAGTTCAAGAGAATAGAAATTTTTAAAATGCATACATTTAGAGTGTTTAGCAGAATAAAAAAGTAAAAACAAATGGTAATCTTAAACTGGAATAAGAATTATTACTGTTCATTTTTACTTTTTAATTCTGAGAATTTTGAATGCATTCTAATGCATTTTAATTTTAAAATATCTTCATAAATACAAATCATACAATAATAATTTTTTAAAAAAATCTGGCTTGGGTGATAATTTGTCTGTATATATATTTAATTTGTTATAACTATTGTAGGTTTTTAGTTTTAGTCAGACACACACATACACACATACAAACAACTGTCCTTTATATATGTATAGATGTCCATTCAAGACTTGGACGATCATGTCTCTCCACAACTTCCTCTCATTTGCACTCTTAAAATATAATAGTGAATGTATACTGAAGCAATGAAATTGTCAAAGAATTACTCAAGTTTTATCAATTTATGAAAAATAATAAAATGCATAGAAATCTATACAAAGAGTAGAAAAAGTTCAATATATTTTAAAGTCTAAAAGAAGGAGATAGAAAAAAAAAAGAAGAAAATGAGTTTACTTTTTAAAATTTTCTGAGTCATGCACAGCTATCATTTTTAATATAAAACACATTAAGATATTTTTACCAAGAAAAGAGACAATATTTTAATCTGATAGGTGATGACAATACCCATACTAAATAATAATAAAATACTGAGTGAATTATAAATATATACATATATAGAGGTATTATTGTTGTTAGGTGTTATCAGAAAAATGTTTCTGGGTGAGAAAAGAGTGAACACAGCTGGAATTAAATTTGCAAAACACTAAAAATGTAGAATAGCTCAGCCAAGGTCACCAACAAAATAACCATTTTAAAATTATACCATATAGACAAAGGGGCAGGCATAGTGAAGTCTGGTTTAGTTAATGATGACAGTTTAACATTGGTGTCACACCAATAATCAGTGAGGGACTATCACAAAGAGCCTGGGAAATTGAGGGGAAAGAGTCAAAGTTTCATGATTTTGTGTAGCTCAGTTGTATTCTTGACATAATTTTTAAAAAATGACTCTACTTGTTATCTTTTTTGATCTAACATCTAGATAATTATTTAAATATTTAATAAACAAAATGTTCAGTGCTTATATAAGGATTGAAACTTTTATCCTTTTTCACTGAGTAAAAATTTTATCCCTGTTTTCAAGATTTGAAAATTTATTTGATATATATATATATAGCTTAATTAATACTTTTTGATTTGCAATTAAATATGTTTAAAATCCCTCTCTCTTTCTCTCTCTCTCTCTCTCTATATATATATATATATATTGAAAAATAAATATGAAAGAGGAGTCATTAGACATAATGATTACACAGATTCTATATTGTACCACCCCAAATAAATCTGAAATATTTTGATTGATAATCTTCAAATGACACAATTGGTGGATAAAATAAAGAACAGTAAATGATTAAACTTATTAATTACAGCCAACAAGTAGGCTATCAAGAAACTCATATTCATGTTCTATCATATTTTATAATTATATGAATTTTGGATATGAAATGATTATCCAAGATTTTGAACTGATTATAATGCTATACAAATGCTAGATAAGGAACTAATCATTTTACTAATAAAGCCAATCATGAACATAATGAAAAATATTTTACTGAAAATATCCCAGTAATCAATTTTGTATGAAAGAGAACAAACTGCTCAGTAAAACATTGTGAATTTTTATTTCACTTTAAAATAAGCCATTATATATAATAAGCAATTGAATAGAATCAGATTATTTATCATGAAAAAAAATGGGCATAAATTGCTTTAAAGCATTGAATAAGGTATAACACCACTTCTTGTCCTCTACTCAAATAGAGATGTTCCTTTACAACCTGAATACACAGACCTAGCAGTTATTATCCATTATTTCATTTACACACACACACACACACACACACACACACACACATACATTATGAAACAAAATACAATAATTCCTTACCATTTTCAACTAGAATTGTTTACATTTTTGGGGACCTCTCAGTACACTTAAGTTTTGAGTAACAAAATAAATAAAAGTTAGTAGGGCAAAAACATGATCCTTTTAATCTAATTCATAAAAAACAAATCTTATGTCACTCTTC
>OZ010580.1:83184181-83321681 GCA_963932145.1 Acanthosepion lycidas | reverse complement strand
TTAAATACAATTATTTAACAAAAAGTTTAATATTTGTTTGTGTGTGTGTACGTGTGTCCGGCTAAAAATAAATATACAGACTTGGTACCACCTCAAAGGGTGTGTGTAGGGAATGTATTATTGACTTATTAATATTTTTCAGCAACCTTATGGAAAATAATTAAATGGATGAAAAATTTTCAATAAATTGTCAATAATAAACTATTATTCAGAGATCTTCCAAGCAACACTGGGTGTTCCTGCTGGTAGTGCATAAAAAAAGTATTTCAGTTAATTTGATGGTTTTACTTAGTCAAAAAAATTACAAATTAAAAATGAGAAAAAAAAGAAAAGATCTGTTTTGAAATTTAAATTACTTTCATCATAATGCCATCCTCAGTATGACGATAAACTACATCCAGCAGCAAGGCCTCTGATCAGGAGGTTTTGAGGTATGTGGAACCACCACTTAATTGCTGTTGTTCCCAGTTCCACCCTAACCCACAGTGGTAGCATCCATTAGGGTCCCAGCTATGGGCAAATAGTTAACCCCCAAACTGGAGTCAAAGCACTATGAAAGTATAAAAAATTTTACCGTAAAAATACCAGTAATACATTTTCATAGTAAAAAAATTACCAGCAATACATTTTTGTAAGGAAAAAATATCACTAGTAATACATTTTTTTGTTTGGTTAGTCATGCTTCACCTGCATTTGACTTGTTAAACAAATGTTAGTATAATTTGTTTAAGAAGTCAAATGCACATGAAGCATGATTAACCAATAAAAACCAAATAACACAAAAATAGAAATACCAGAATTTCTTTCTTCTTTTTCTCCATATCTCATTCCTTGATGAAGCTTTAATAAAAGTGAAACATGTTTCCTATTTGTCTTTTATTTTATAATTCTATTGGATTCTGACTGATATTTGATCCCAGCTCATATACCCATATATAAATCCTACATATTTTTAGAACTGATTACAAAAATATAGGCCAGGTCATATCACCAGATTTGCATGGGCTTGTTTACATCTCTGATCACTTATTTTTTTTCTTTTTTCACTAAATATCACCCAATATAAGGCTAGATAGCCACTCAAGGTAAAAGGTTACTGTTTAAAAGAGGTGGGAAATATGAGTGGAAGAGTAGGTGGAAGGAAGCAGAGAGGATAGATAATGATTAACCCTTAAAGTGTTCAGAAGAGCACCCAGATAGGAGCCTTTCTTTCCTACAAAGTGTCAGTTCTTGGGAAAAAATCTGTGAGGGGGATTTCCTTCGTACATTTGAAACATCAAGGAAAGATGGGTGATTTGACTGCATGGAAGCAGCATGATATATCATAGCAATAAATGTCTGAATTGATGGAACTAGAGAATGTAGCACATCTGAATATTTGCGATGGAAAGAGCGATAGGTTTGTAATGTTGTAGATAATGATTTATTTTCCACACTACAACCTTTTAACAATAGATATAACATTTTAAACACTATCAAACTTGGAAAGTAGCTCCAGCTCAGGTATGATAACAAGATGCCATACTTAGCCTAATTTCACTCCGATACTTTCTGGAGCAATATAATGATCCATCTTCTTTTGCAATAGATTATATATATGAGTTTCGTTTCTGGTCTGAAGTGAACTTGAGATCCAAGCAATGTTTAAAGCATTGAACTTCATTGAGAGTGGAAATTTTCATCATAACCAGAGAAAACAGAGAGTCTGAACACTAGTGATTAAATGATATTAGTTTGCTTTTTGAGGTATTGGAAGTTACAAGTCAATTATTTCCCCATTAAACTGTTAGAAATAGATCAGCTGTAAAACTTTAATTATCTTAGTTTTTGAAAGTGCATGTGTAAACAGTGATATCATTTGCATAGATGATCTGAGAATGTTCCTTGGTAGATTGTTAAAAATCAGTGAGTAGGAGCAAAGAGAGAGCGTTGGAGAACTCCTACTTAGATCTCATGAGCTTTAGAAAACTGGCCATTCGCTACAATCTTCATGGATCTGCCCGAGAGAAAGGACTTGATGACTGCAAATTCTTTCAGCTGGGGAGTTTTACTAAAACAGTATCTTTTTCTTTTTTTTTTTTAATCATTTCACCCTAAGCAAGTCAGGAATGCCTCTAGTACTCAGGGGGTTACAGAAAGTTGAGAGAAAAGACTGCTATAATGGGGATTGAAGAAAGAATAAAAGCTGAACAGTGTTCAAAAAGATAGACAATGGCAACTGACATTGTATTTAAATTTATTGTAGTTATCAGGGAAGCAAATAAACAGAAGGGAGTTCCACATGCAAGAAGTGCAAGAAAAGAAAATGTTGGAGTAGAAGTGGTGGTTACATTTAACTAATTTAACAGTAAAAGGGTGGGACCTAGATGCCAATCTAGTAGCATGCTTAAACTCATGTAGTCCAGATGTCAGGGAAAAAGCTAGTCAGAGTAGTAGCTTCTTAATTACCAGAGCAAATTAAATTTTTATATGCTAAGAAAGTGCCTACTATATGCACAAAATATCTACAATACATAATTATATAACATTGAATCAGACAAACAACTGAATAAATGGTGGTAAATTAGGTTATCATTTGTGAACATATAACAACGATGTTTTTTTTCATCTGTCTACACATTTATTAAACAATAACAGGATCTAAAATGTAAGTACTCACTTGTGCCAACAATGCCAACCATAAAGAAAAACACTTTATGAGAATAGATCAACTAATCTCTTTACTTGCATTGGTTAAAATAAAGAAAGACAAACCAACAAACGAGATCATGTACAAAGACTAAGTAGTTAGTCATCTAATGATACACTCTATCCTTCTATCACTGCACTGTTACATAATAGTTTCCAGACAGATTCATTTGAAATGTGTCCAAAATATTAATGAATTCTTTTTCTCTAAACTTTAGGAAGAAACTGGTTAAAAAAAAAAAAATGAAAACTCATAAATTTCTACAATATATTTATTCCATTTTCCTTGGGAGCACAGAGGAAGTAGTTTGCAGGACACAGATGTTACTTCCATTGGACATCACAATCTAAGAACGTGAGTTTTCTTGGTAACATCAACTGCATAAAAATCAACAATATCACATTTCCTAAACACTGGCCGATAATCTTAAATTTCCAAATAATGATAAATGAGAGCACCGTAGACAATCTTCAAATAACTGTCTAATGTACATTATGGCTAAAGTATGAATGAGAATAAACATACCCAATTATTTATATTATATATCTATTGATATTTCAAATACACCAGTAAATATCTACCAAAGTGGGTATACAGCACAAATCTATTCCATTTTAATATTTTCAACAGGATAGCACTGATGCTAACATGTAAGAAACTTTGATTTACTCACTCATATTCACACAAATGGTTGTATGGAAGAAATGTTATAAGGTATGCTGTGTTAGGATAGCAAAAAGTTAAAATTTTCACTGATGGGCCGTAAAAAAAATTTTTTTTTTATTTGAAAAAGACAATATTTTTTAATAAAATAATTAATCTTATTACTTTAATTACTAGAAATTAAGTAAGACTTAACAACATTTAGTTTATCAAAGTTTTTTCTTACAATGTTCTCCTACACTAAATAAAGCAGATTTTATGAGTTTTCCTTCAATTACTTTTTTCAGATTGCAGTTTCTTATTCCTCAGTTATTACATCAATTAGATTTGTGCCCATGTCATTAAAAATAATCTGTCAGTACTATATATAGTCATAATGATTATATATATATATATATATATATATATATATATATATATATATATATATACACACACACATACAAACATACATATATATATATGCACATTTCATTGAATATAACAGACAAGGTGCTTTTATTTACTTTTTTTATACAATTTCTCATGCAATTTAATAATTTTTTTCTTTTCAGATGATAAATTATATAAAAACTGTCTGAATGTTCTTTTTTTTCAAGTGCTTTAGGCTATACATTTAGCCATTTCCAAGAATTAAATATTTTCACTGTTAAATAAAAAATAGTTTATTGCATGTATATATTTATATAATGTTTTCATTTTTCAAAATATGGTCAAGATATTGTGTCCCTGTTCATAGTTGATATTATTGAGTGTTGGCTTTTTTGTTTTTATTAGTAAGGCTTCCATTACTTTTAGCCTCTTTTTGCATGTAGATGATGCTATTATATTTGTGCTGTCAACAAGTATGTTATAAATAGGGTCCGGAAAGGTCTCTATGAATATTTAAATGAGATCTAATTGAAAAAGCACTTGAAAAAAAGAACATTCAGACAGTTTTCATATAATTTATCATCTGAAAAGAAAAAAATTATTAGATCACATGAGAAATTGTATAAAAAAACTAAATAAAAGCACCATGTCTGTATTTAATGAAATGTGCATGAAGGAAGGATTGCTGCCTAAATACAACAATATATATTTAAAATATGTATATATATATATATAGTCAAACCTAGAGAGCCAGACAAATCTACCAAGGTTTCACTGAAGCGGATCGTCAGGGAAAAGCTTTCCCTGGCAATCTGCTTAGGTGAAACCTTGGTAGATTTGTCTGGCTTTCTATTAGGTTGGTGCAAAAATAATGTCGTTTTCTCACATATGTTACTATGTGAGAAAACGACATTATTTTTGCACAAACCTAATAGGTTTGACTAGGTCTGCTCTACTTTTGTATTGAGCACTTTTAAGTTAGTTGATTACTTGTATCAGGGTGTTTTTCTTTGGGCTTTGGACCTGTATGCTGTATGATTATTTTCGACAGACATTCATGTTCATAGCTCTTTCTTTTTTTCAAACCTTTTTTTCTTTCGAGATTTATATATATATATATATATATATATATATATATATATATATATATATATATACACACACACACATGAGAAAGAGAGAAATAACTGGTACAAATATTACTTAACTAATGATGAATTTTCATATCTTTGTTTTGCATACAATTTTATCATGGAAATTAACATTAAATTCATTATTCATTTTTAAGCTCAACCCAATATACTTTTATTATTGAATATAAACATAAAATATTCAGAGACATGTATTGAGTACATTAAGAAAAAAACTTGTTAAAGCAATATATAGAATCTTCATTAAATTCTTATTAATCTATCTAACAACACACACACAGAGTGTGGCATTATCTCAAGGAAAAAATGAAAACAAAATCAAAATAAATTGTATTCAACTCCTTTGTATATTGTTGTCTATTGTGATAATTAATGTTGAGGTCAACAAACTTTTATAACTGTAGATAATATCACAAAAGGCAAAATTGGCACTTTTCAGCAAGTCCTCGTATTTAACAAATTATCTTCTTGACTGCTGCTCTGGGTTTTTCTTTGAAAGAGGTGGTTGTTGGGGACTTGACAGAAACATCCATCAGGTTTTTCTTACAATCAAGCAAATGCTCCATTTCTTACTTGTATATAAAATTGTTAATTTTTGGACCCCCCTCCTCCCAAGAGGTTATTAATTTATTTTTTTAATGAATATTTATTTACATTGCAATATCAGGATGACTACATAGAAGTATTTTCATTGTTAAAGCATTTTACTAGAATACATTGATAGATATTTATTTTTAGTGTTTCATTTTTTTCTGGATTTAATTCAACACATAGTACCCATTATTTTTGCCACGGTCCAACTCTCACCAAGAGCAGGCAACCCCTCCTTTTATCCATGATGGAAATAACCAAAATATCAATACTGCAGCTCTCCTGTAGTAGTTAAAGTTGAAAGATAAATGATTTATTAATTAACTTTGAAATTAATAAATCATTTCTGACAATTTCAGTTTTAGAGGCCCATGTCTTTGTTAAAGAATCTACCGACTGCAGCTTACCATCTAACCAATGTACTTTAACTTCGTCCTCTGATATCATCTCTCTTAATCTTGCAATATCTACTTGTAATCTTTTGTTACTGACAATGCTTGGGGTTAACATTTATTAGTGATGCATTGTCTCTACAATATTGAACTGGTGGTAATATTTTCAGTGCACATACAATATATTCTGTTTGCTCATGCTTTTAGTGGGTGTGTCACAATGTCTATCATACATAAATTTTGTTAAAACTGAACAATTCCTGTGACTTGAGGCAGATTGCAGAACAGTTCTATTTAGATGACATGGATCCCTAAGATATTGGAAATGCAACTGTGCAATTTTTCAAGCTCCTTTATTTACCAAAAATTACTTTGATACAAAAATATGATTCAGTGATAGCTGCTGGATGACTCAAGATTGATCCTGTTCTGCTTCCTCCATCTCCAAGAGCAGCATTCTATCATGGGCTGAGGGTTTATCATTAAATCCGGGTTTAGAAGGCACTCCATGATACCAATATTAAACCACTTAGCTGGAGCTGGTGAATTTGTGATGACAAATTTACACCTAGTGTTACTGCTGATCCTCCAGAGTTATTGAAAATTGTACGCTGTGGCTATAAAGGACAATGTTGAAAGAGTTGTTCCTGTAAAAAAGCCAGTTTATAACATGCACTATCGTGCAAAGAGTGTCATGGAATCACAAGTTCAAATGTACCAAATACTAATTCAGAATCCGAAAAAGATGAATATGTTAGAAATTTCATGAATGCTTTGGAACTTGATTAAGAAATGACATTTTTATTGTATTTTGTGTTTGCATATATTATTTATCAACTGGTTACAGCTTCATGGTTGTAGCATAAGAGGAATATGTGTATATAAAAATGTGCATCACATTTTTATATACACATATTCCTCTTATGCTACAACCATGAAGCTGTAAAACTGGAAATTTGCTTGATTTTTCATATTAGGTTGGTGCAAAAATAATGACGTAATAATGTTGTTTTTTGATGTTAAGAAATACGTCAAAAAACGACATTATTTTTGCACCAACCTAATAAAATACCGTACCTTATATTTCACTCCATAACTATTTTCTCCCAAAAGATAAAATTTGACAAGATACACCACTGAAAAGCCTAAAAAATTTTGTTAAAGAATAAACCATATTGTCAATCTATCTAAACTATTTTTAACTTGACCTAAAATTCTAAAAGACTATAGTATAAGTGGTGAAAAATATAAATCTGATTTTCAAAATAAGATACTTTAAGTCATAAGAACATTGTTGAATATCACCTTTATATTAAAACTGAGTTCAAATATGTAATTCTTGGGGTTTGAAGAACCTAGTAATAAACCCTTCTATCATAATTCTATGACTTTTGGCTTTGAAGTTGGAAAAGAATCAAAAATTTACTGGTGGCCATATTGGACTCCCTAATATGATCACCATGAGTTGCTCCTGCTTCAGCACCCACCAAAAATAAATTTAGTATATGCTGATCTACCTCTGTATCAAATGTCCTGCTTTTAGAAACATATGCAGAATTTTTCCCTAACAGACTACCTCTGAATAGCTTGAAATTTGTTCCATTTTTCATGAATAAAATACCATACCTTAGATTTCGCTTCATAACTTTTTTGCCCAACAGATAAAATTTGATAAGATGCACCCTTGAAAAGCTCATAAAATTCTGATAAAAAATAACTACATTGTCAATCTTATCTAAACTTTTTCAACTTTGACTCCAAATTCTACTGGACTATAATCTGTTCTTTGAAAAATTTATTACCACAGAAGGCAAAGTCGCCCACATAACTAACCAAAATTCCTATAAAGAAACAATCCTTATCACACCATATGAACAAGGAATTATATGCACTAACCTTGCCTCCCACATGAAATAACACTTCTTTCACTTTCATGTACCAAGATTGAGGAGTATCATTTAGTTTGTTTAGTGGCATATCAACTCTTTATGGGTCATTTAATACTGAAATTTAATTTTCTTAGGAGCATTAGTAATTTCTTTTACAAAAATATATTGCTGGTAATATTTTTTTATTTTTACACAAATGTATTGCTGGTAATTTTTTTACAATGAAAATGTGTGGCTACTATTTTTATTATAAAAATGTATTTTTATACTTTCATAGTGTTTTCAGCTCAGTCTTAGTAGATTAAATATTTTCATCAGCTTGGTCGCCAAAAATCTTTTTTATTGCTAATTTCATGTTTTCATATGTCATAATTGAACAAGTTGCATTAGCCAGCCTCTCATTTTCATCAGAAACATTTACTGCAGTCAAAAAAATATAAAAATAAATAAATGCTTGCACTCCCTCTGCACTAGTTCATTAAAAACTCCAAATTTATGATATAAATATTTAAATTTTACCAAAAAAATATGTTTTATTCATACCTGGTGGACAATGAAAGCTGGAAAACTCTTTAAAGGCCAAATATGCATGTATGTTTTGGACTTTCAAAAACAGTGTGTCCAGTTTGTTAATATCATTTTCATATGAAATATCTTCCAGTGCTAAATCTTTAATACAATTTACAGCAAGTTCACTAAGGATAAGATAAGCTGTTGGGCCTTGTTTCATTCAGTCAAGATCCATAAACTAATACTTTATCTTTAAATCATTTTTCTATTCACTGTAATGTTCTTCACTCTCTGAAATTAGGGGTGTTTTAAAAGTGATACCATTTTTTTCTTTTGAGATGCAACAGTATAAAGTGTCAGTATATAATTAACACAAAACAAATTCTCTTGTCACCCATTTTTTTAAAACTACACTCTGCTACCAAATTATCCAAATCTGTAGTTGAGTTTCAGTTAGCACATGGTGTCTATCTTTTCAGCCAAAGTCCTTCCTTTTATCCAAGATGGAAGTAACCAAAATATTGAAATTAAAGACTCACTGAAGAAGGACTGCATTGATGAACATTGATAAACCAATACAAACTTTTAATTTTTAATATTAGGTTGGTGCAAAAATAATGACGTAATAATGTCGTTTTTTGATGTATTTTTTAACGTCAAAAAACAACATTATTACGTCATTATTTTTGCACCAACCTAATACCTTTACTACACAAATGTCTCTTTCAATTGAAAGATCAATTGAGCAACCAGGAAATGAACAAGACAACACCAGATACAACCTAAGTATCTAATTAAATCAACTTGAATCTGTTGAATCAAAATATCTGTTGAAAAAAAGCAAAAAAGCTTGAATTTAACTAATTATTAAGCATACTTAATTTTTCTTATTTATCATACATTAGTTATTTTCATTTATCATTACTTTTTGTGATTGTAATAATTTCCTTTTCGTGATTTTTTAAGAATTTTTTGAGTAGGTACAAAAATTATATTAGGAAACTAACAATGTCCCCTTTTTAGAATTCCAAATTATTTCTGAAATTGTGTAAAACTTGTTGACCTTCCTTTGACATCTAAAAAATTTACATTCATTTCTAAACTGAAAGACATGCTGAAAATAAAGCATTCAAATGTAAAAATAATTACTTTCTTTCCTTTTTGTCTAAAAGTGTCAGTGTGTATATAATAAACAATTGCTGCTCTAACAACTAGATAAGACTTGCACATATCCTTCTACTGTGTAACATATGAAGGAGAGAATTAGAATATCCAGAAAGGAGTGGACAAACTGTGTGTGGCTCAAGAAAGACCACTGCTCAACAACTGTTGTAGCAACAAACAAACTAAAGGGGCTTAGTTTTCTTTGTCTTTTGCATGCAGAGTATGGAATTGCTTCCTTACAATTGCAAGCAGTAAAGATGACAGTTGTTGATAAGCCACAAAGATTAGGCTTTTTTTCTATCCATAGCTGCTAACTACATTCATCACTATACTTTGCCATCACTATACCCAACAGCCATTTGTGGATGCCCCAAAGTGTAACCTGATAAATATCTCCATGGTTAAGTAAACATTTGAGAAAATCTTTCTTCCATAACTACTTTGCAAAAAGCTGTCAAATTCCTTTAGAATTCACACTGGCCAATATCAATAGCTTAATAAACCTAAGAAAATTAATAAAGCAGATACTTAATTTAAAGCCGACTTATCATTTAAATAAAATATATAAGAGAAGTTTCAACTAATTTCAGTTAAAAATTAACATTTGCAACAACTAGAACTTTAAATAAATTTAAGTAATTACTTATATTCATCAGTTTCATTGTATTTTTTATTTGTTTGTGATATTTTTTGTTGTTTGCTTACTTTATTAAAATAAAATAAAATTAAAAAAATTTGCCTTTTTTAATCATTTTATCCTAAGCAAGGCAATAATGCCACTAGGACACATGGGGTTATAGGAAGTGAAATAGAACGAGAAGACTTTAGTGGAGAGGAGTGATGCAAGAGGTTAATGAGAGTGAAAGAAAATGAGTGAGGATAAAGGGCCATAAAAGAAGAGGATTCAGAAAGACAGAAGATGGCAAGAAAAATTGTCTAGCATGACACAAAGAACCAACTTTCCTAGCAGCAAACATAGCAAATGATTCAATATAATCATTCCACTTCATGTCAATTGAAAAAGTGAGATGAAGAAAGCACTGTGAGTTGCTCTCATGGAGGTTAGTATCAGCCATGCTGATGGAAAATAAAAATGGTTTTTGTTATGGTCCGGTTCCTTGTACCATGGTGATAGTCCAAGGTAGAACCAATAAAGAAAAACTCGAATACGGATATGGAATAACACAGATATATTACAAACAGGAATATATACAGAGAGGTAGAAAGTGTTAGTATCAACAATCAAGTTTAGTAGTAATTGTCTGAACGCGACTCTGTTTCGGACTGCCTCTGACTCGACTGACTGACTTGCTTGCTCTGACTGACTGACAGACTCCTGACGGACTTCACTCCAGACTTCAGACTGAACGATATTTATTTGTACAAATGGTACAAAATGTGGCACAAGGCCTAAAAGGGGGTTGGGGAAGGACGGTCTTCTTCTGTCTTAATTCTTAACTTAGCTAGTCCCAGACACGGACCCAAACATACCAACAATGTCCCAATCACCAAAACAACACATTCACTCCTACCTTTCTTACTGCATCCACCATAATACCTCAAATTCTCTATGAAATCCTAACTAGTCCCCTTATGTACAGATATTGTTCGGGGGGGGGAGGGGCATAAAACAACATTTTTTAAAAAGATCCCCAAATGAAAATGTACAATATGACTTAAATATTTACAAGAAACTAAACAAACAATTGTGTTAGTAATAAAACCCCTCCCCACAAACCATAACTGTGGCAGAAACATCAGTTCACTGGATGAAATCAATGCGGGACTATGAAAAAATCAGGAAAACATTCATACCTCCAAGCATTCACACAGGCACACACACATTCATACACAACAACAAATACGAAAAATCACACACACGAAATGAAAGGTGCCCCGCATCCACCAGAGAACTGACATCACTGATCACCTAAAGAGGGAAGGGATGGGGAATTGAACAAAAGAAAAATAGGGACAGAAATAAAAGGGACCAATGAGCATGCATACCCTAGCTAAGTTAACCAGAATCAAAAAACCTTAACTAGCCTAATATCGGAATGGGTTGCCTCTGTTCAACCCTGTTAGGACAAAATCCTGTGCCTAACCGACATCCAAGTGCCACTCTAGGTCAGCCCCTTTCACTCTGCACATTCGCACAAGATTTACCCACCTTTTGCCAAATTCTGATGAAAGGAGCTGCCGCCTTTCCGTCCTAATCTTGACTTTAAGCTGGTGCTTAAAGAACAAGATCAGTTGGGAAGAGGTGATCTTCTCGCGATCATAGAATTCCTTCTGACGCGTCGTCCAAATCACAACTGCCATAACCCCTAGTAAGCAACAGAACACATACTGTTCAGCCTTCGTCAATTGTGGCACCACATTGCTACAAACAGAACTGGCTTCCAGGACAAAAAACTTTCCCTGCAGCATGTGAACCATGAGGCCTTAAACAAACCCGCACAACGGCACTACCGTCTTGCACTGAAAAAAGGCGTGACCAATGGTCTCGACTTCCCCAGTACAGCGACGACAGTTTGGATATTTCTCCAAGCCTGCTGAACAAAGTCTCTTGCCGACCCAGAGGGCCCCATGAATCATCAGCCAGGTGAGTGATGCCTCATCATTATTGAGATATTTCAACCCAGGCGCCCAAGGCCATATCGAGCGAGCCTCCTGCTTCGTAAGACCGAGCTCGCCAATCAGATCATCTTGAATGGCCCCCCTAATTAACAATCGATACAATGCCTTATGAGACAACGCCTGGGCGTTGGAGAGGTCATCCGATGTCTGTAAGAGGAGTTTCAAAGCACGACGACATTCGCGGTAGAAGGAGCACTCGGCACGAGGTGTAAAGCCGGCTTCCTCCTCGCACGAGTGCACACTTCTCAGAGATGGGAAATGTTTTCAGATGTCTTCTTTCCAAAAGGTGCCCACCTCATCCAATCCGCAACACATTCGGTCTAGAAAGGTAATGCGAAGCATATATTGACAAATCTCAATACTAGGCATACCCAGACCGCCCTCAGAGGGATGAAGACAACAGATCTCATAAGATACCATAGGGGCCTTGTCTCTCCACAAGAAAGAGAACAAGGTCCGTACTAATAACATTAGTCTGGCATACGGGAGTGGAAGCACAGAGAGTCGGTACGGGAGAATCGGATAGATGTGTGAAACACATACTTCCGCCCTTCCTTTCAGGGAAAGTCTCCTCTGAGACCACAGATTAACCGCGATCTCGGCCTTCCCTTGTACCTCCAACCAGTTCATTTCCAACTGGAGATCAGGACCGAACCAGACGCCGAGTATCTTGATTGGCCCATCCGTCCAGAGGAAAGGTCCGGGAAGAGAAACTCCCTTCCACGCACCCAACCGCAAGCCCACAGACTTATCGCGGTTGATCTTGGCCCCTGTCACCATCTCATACCCACTGATCTCTTTGCTGACTTCGTCAATCTCGGCTCTGCTCAACACAAGAACCAAAACGTCGTCAGCATAGGCCGAATACCTGGCTGAGGTGGAAGCCCCAGGCAGGGAAATTCCGCGCAGGACCGGATTCGCCTTTAACTTGCGAAGGAATGGTTCCAACGCAAGAACGTAAAGCAAAGGCGAGAGCAGATAACCTTGACGAATGGAGCGAGACAATATGAAAGGCTTCGATCTTACCCCATTCACTTCCACCAGCGCACCGGGGGTCGCATACAAAAGTTGGATCCAGGAGCAAAAATCGGCTCCGAAACTGGCCGCCAAAAGGACAGCCTCCAGAAATCGATGGTCAACCCTATCGAAGGCCTTGGACTGATCTAAATTAATCAGCGCGGCTTCACTGTCGACTTGTTCTAAGATCAAGCATACCATATAAAGGTTATCCTGAATCGTCCTGCCCTTCACAGCACAAGTCTGTTCAGGGCCAATCAGACTAGACAGGACAAGCTACAAACGGTTGGCTAAGATCTTCGCCAAAATCTTTAACTCAGTGTTTAACATGGTTAAAGGGCAAAAGTTCCCTAAGCCATCCCCACCGTTCTTGTCCTTACGCAGCAACTTGATCACACCCCTGGTGAAGCGTTGAGGTAAAGACCCCTGCTTCATCCAGTGGTTGAAAATCAGCTCCAGCAAAGGAACAAAAACGTGCGACAACCTCAAGTAAACTTCGTAGGGAAGACCATCTAATCCCGGAGACTTATCCAGGCCAACCTGCTTCAGCACTTCCCAGATTTCCGACTCTGTAATGGGACCCTCGCACCTAGCCACTTCAGCTGCCTTGAGGCAGGGAAAGTCAGCTAAATAGGCGTTGAACTGAGCAGAGCTCAGACCGGGCTCCCTGGTGAAAAGATCCTGAAAGTAATCTCGAAAGACCTCACATATGCCCGCGTTTGTAGTGATGGTCCGCTTATCCGGCAATGTGACGCATGCTATATGTCGCCTAGACGCGTTCCGATTCTCCTCTGCACACAGTTCAGCGGCCATATTCGTCGCCTCAGAAGACATTCTTTTTAACCTAGCCCTAACTACCAGAGCTTGATCCTTCTTGATAAGCAAGGAGGACAACTCTGCCTTAGCTAAAGCTATATCCCCACTAACACGGGATTTCACAGCCCGATCAACTTTATTTTCTAAAGCCGTTTGCGCTGCTAATCTATCTAGATTGAGTCGACGACTAAAATCGGCAGGAAACGTTCAAATTTTAGATTTTAAATTGTCCCACCAGGCATTTCCCACAACCGCCCCCGTCAATTCCCTTTGTATCATTAGTAACAGCTGGTCCCAGAAACCCTGCTCACTAAAAAGTGAACAGTTCAATTTCCAGTAGCCAGAAAAATTTAACCATAGGCTTATCTAAGTTTACATGGACCCGGACAAGCCTATGATCCATATAAACTATGTAATGAGAAACTTGGACACCCTAAGAGCCCTACATCGACTCTCCTAACTAAGACTCGGTCCAGGTAGCTCGCAAGTGTTCCAGGAGACGAGTTGCCACTAGTTGTCCAAGTCCATGCTACCTCCCGAGGGTGTTCATTCCGGAACTTATCGACAAGATGAAACCCATCGATAAAGTCCCGAAATGGTTTCACGTCCGGGGTGTTAGTACCTTGTTTGTGCCCTATACGATCTATATTGGGGTCAAGGACAGCATTCCAATCCCCCGCTAAAACTACCCGATGAGACTTCGTCAAGAATGGCACGATCTGCCGAAACAAAGCAGGCCGCTCGGAATGGATATTGAGTGCATAAACCCCAATGAGACGTAGAACCTTATCCTTTATGGTAACATCCAGCACGCAAAGTCTGCCCGGCGGATCCACGAAGACAAGGTTACATGCAGCCTTCAAAGACCTGCTCACAAGCCAAGAGACACCCCTCGAACAACCATCAAAACATGCTGAATAAAGGGCGAACCCCTTAGACAGTATGTCCTCACGATCATGAGAAGAAAACCAGGTCTCTTGTACACAACATACATTCACCCCGAGGCGCTGAAGGTCACGAGAGAGCCTCGCCCTGCGAGACTTGGACCTCAGGCCCCGGACATTCAAACTAGCTAACCAGAGTGCCATTGTCAAATCGAATTAGGGTTGTCCTTCAGTGAGGACACCGACAGTTCGTCCCATAGATCCGGACGCCATCTCATTTTCGACAGTATCATCTTCAGACAAGCCGACGATGTCCGAAGGGTAAGTTAATTTGAGAGCCCTATAAAGGGATGGGTGAACGAAAACGGGGACACTCCCTTTGAGTTTTTGATCTGCTTCATTCATTTCTGGGTCGAGTAGGTAGGCAGCTGGGGGCACCATTTTTAGAGACGACTGGGCCTCCTCTATCATGCCCCAAATCTCTCACGTACCCGGGCCAGTTCTAATCACAGTCAGAATTCTTCCTGCAGAAGGGAAATTTTCGGGATTTTCCACATCTACGTCATTTATTTGTTTGAAATTCCATAGTACTTTCAAGTCTTTTTGGGTTCCTCGTCTGCCCGAAGACCCTTTCTGTCTGGTCCCGGGATACGCGGCAGACGTCTTCCCCTGGGAGATAAGGTGGTTTGATCTTTTTTTTCCTTTTGTCAGTAACTATTTGTGAGTCAGGGCTTCTGACCCTTTTCTTTTGTGGAGAATGAATGGATGTTGACATGGGTGTGACATTGGGAGTTGTTGAGGGAGTCCATCCGGAAGGCGTCCTCACCGGAGAAGGTTTAGATGAATGAAGGGATTTCACGGGAAAGTTTGACACAGATTTGGGCGGAGGTGGTATAGTGAATGTTTTTTTAGATGAAGAAGGGGAAGACGGGGCAGAGGATAGGGGGCCCGGTGCCCCCAGCAATTTTTGATTTTTACCCCGCTTAGTCTCCAATTTTTCCTTTAGTTTTTTTATGTCTAATATTTTCTCCCAGCTTGGCTCATTTAATTTCTGAGCTGGTAGAGGGAATGGGGCTGTAGGTGTTATTGTCCCTGGGGTCATGATGGGACTGAGGCCCCGCTGTTTGGGTCTTCCCTTTGCCCCTAACTACGAGGCGCCATCCCCCCACATCCTTCTCCTTATCCACATTTTAAGCTAAACACATTCTCTACAGTGATCAATCTAGGTTTTTAATGAAATACTTGGAAAAATGTAAATAAATTAAACAAACAGTGAAAAAAAGCTCACTTAAAATAGTCAGTGATTCATAAAGTTATAAATAACTGGTGAATATATGTAACATCTTAATTGATACAACTTCCAAAATACAACTCATTAAACTACTTTAAATTACAAATGAGTTGTTTTTATAAAGGCATGAATCTAAATTACTCAAGAATCTGTCCCACTAAAAATTAACCTTAATTTTCTCTCATGTTATAGTACAATGTAAGAATAAATGAGGGAAATATCAAGTTTCAAAACCTCTCAATTTCCAAAAGAGGTTAAATATCTTATCAGAAACAACTTATTAATTTGTATAATGGATGGTGAGTTTTATCTTATCAGCTCTAGTTTCAAATCATCCATTATAGATACCAACTATTTTGAATATATATTTTCAATGTGAATGAATGTAATTCAGATATAATATGTTAAAAATTTAAGATAACAAAACATGAATGTATATTTTAACAAGCAGAATCAGAGAAAAGTGGAGCTCAGAACAGACTGTCTCCAACTTCATTTGTCCAAGTAGATAGTAGACAGTAATTGAGAAAAAGGTTTAAAACAATAATACTATAACAACATGAAAAATACATGATATATATATCATGAAAAATGCATATACTAATATCATTTTTTAAAAATATGCAATGGATCTTATTTATATTAATAACTTTTTCCTTGGAACAGAATCTTTGATCTCTTCTCCTATAGCCTTAAGCCTATAAGTAAAATATTCTCAAGTAGCACTAGCTGTATGCTTCTACATCAAATGTTTAAAATGGTCAGTAATGAATATCAGTTTCTCCTCCAGAATTCTTTTTAAATTGGTAATTAATAAATGTGGTCAATTAATCACTAGATAACAGTCTACAATTATTGCAGAGTGTCAGAAAGCAGTTATACTTTTATTATTTCTGACAATGGATGTTATACAAACCTACAATCCTTAATGGCATTCCATTACATTAAATATATAGTAGATGGTGTAATTGCTTTTTAGTGGAAAGTAATTATTTTTGCTCATATCAAAAATAATTTAAGAACTAATAATTAAATATAAAAAATATAATTAGTGTTTAAACTGTACACATTCAATTCAAGTTGATAAAAACTCTTTGACTTTCTTATCTTCTGGCAGGAAATGACTGGAAATTTTTTAGTCCCTATTTTATATGTTAATTGAATTGTAACTTCTGTGATTATTGTTATTATTACTATTATATTTATTATTATTAAACTTTTACTAGTACATTTTATCTTACTGGATCCATTTTAATATTTTGAAACTTATAGATATTGCTTTTTCCTTCATTATTCAAAGCTTCTTGGTACCATATTTACTTTATTTTTTATTTTTTTTGAGTTCCCTTTTTAAGAAATATGTTTATCAAACAAATACACATTTCCATGAAATCATTCCTGGTATTTCCATCTCTTTCCATTCATCCAGTTCTCTGAATTATACGCACAAGTCCCATGAATATTCCAAATGTTAATATATTAGGTTGGTGCAAAAATAATGTCGGTTTTTGACGTTAAAAAATACGTCAAAAACCGACATTATTTTTGCACCAACCTAATAAAAATAAACAGCCAAAAATGGCGCACACAAAAAAAAAAAAAAAAAAAAAAAACATGCAAATAAGCAAAAGTAAATGAAGCTATTGACAGCAATATATACTAAATTTGTAAAAGAGCTGTAACTAATTACTGCTTGTTAAACACCTATTTATAAAGGAATGGGTAGTTGAGCATGTGGAGAGTTCTTTTCTTTAAAATAGGCGTATCCTAGTTGTTGTATCCTGTTTACAACTGGACCTAATATTATCTCTTGTTGCTTTTACAGTGTGGATACAGGTCAAATGTTCAAGAGGAAATGACCACAAACACTGATCACAGATAAAAAAAAAAGAAAAGAAAAAAGAAAAAGGTTCCCTTAGTTCCTTTGGTGTGAAGTAATGAAAAACTAAAAGTAAAAAGAGGTATTAGTGGGTAATTAAAAGTCATCTTGTTTTATAAGTGACTACTGTCTAGACAATGTAGAGACATGTACAAAGCTTTGGCATTAAATTATATTCCACCTTGATATTATAACCAAAAAAGTGTTTATTATTTTAACAATTTTAATCAAATGTTATTGTCAGCATTAAAAACAAAAGCATTACTTTAGTTTTTTAGTTTTTTTTGTTTTTTTTTAAGCATATCTATGAAATGCATATAATACAAATAAATAAAATGGATTTACAACAAAGCAATCAATGCCAGGACTTGAACTCACAATGTAGCAAATAAATCTAAATGTAAGACATTGAGATACCAGTGTCAGTGTTACTGAAACAGTGAAAAGCTCTATCTACATGTTTAAGATGGATTTAGGTACAATTATGCAATTGTAATATAGTAACAACACCAAACAGAAGCTTATGAAGCTTTATTAGACTAATTCAGCTTTAGCACTGAAAAAGTTATATTTATTGTAATGGATACTTACATGCGAATGGGGAGATGGGATGTGCTTATTTTATTATTACAGTGATGAAATAATTCAGTATCTTCTTAATTTAATACAAAATATAATCAACTTATTTCCAAGGAACATTATAAAGTAAAAATTAATCAATAATTCATTATTATAATAACAGCAATTTAGGTAGTTACTTAACTACACTTCTACTAAACAAATAATAACTTTATACATGTCTAAATGGCATGGCTTTTCTTTTACACAACCACTCAAATTTAGCAGGTAAAAAAACACAAAAAAACATCCTATATTTGTAAGTCTATAAAATACATGATAGCTAAGACACTTTTTTTTTTAAAATGACCTCTGGGTAAATTGAGTTTAACAAATTTCATTATACAGTGTAACCCGGATATAAGAGAGTTGTTGGGACCGGAGAAGAAGTCTCTTATATCCGAGTTTCTCTTATATCAGGGTTTCTATTATATCTGGGTTTGGTCTAATTTATATACATTAACACAGGCTCTAATTTGGGACCAGATAAAATATCTCTTATATCCGGGTTTCTCTTATATCAGGGTCTCTTATATCCTGGTTACACTGTATATTTTTTGTACAACTTGAACATTTGATACATAGTTTCTTATTCATAATTGATTGTAGTCTAATATTTGAATATTTTCTTTTGAATATTTCACCTATTGGCTGACAAACTTGGCAAATTCCCTTCATAACTTGATTAGTTGGTACTTTTTTTAACCAGTATCACCCCAAACAAGGCCATAATGCCACTAAAATACAAGAGGTTACAGGATGTGGAAGAATTAGGAACACAATATTAGAACACAAGAATGCTGAGCAGAAAGAGAAAAGAGTAATTAAGAGGACAGTAGATAGTGATTGACATTGCATTTAAATTTTTGCAGATTAAAGTTGGCTGGAAAGCATGCAGCTTAACTGTAAATTGATGAGATCATGACACCAGGCTAGTGCTGCACTTAAATTCAAAAAGGCTAGGTATTATAACAAAGAGCTCTTCCAAACAATTACTATGAAAGAAAATTATTATAGAAAAGGCACATGGAAGCAACCATACAGCAGTGGGAAAATGTCTGGAGCTGAGCTGCCAGATCAGGACCAATAATATTACTGATTCTTGGATCTTATCAGGGAGTTCAAAGTAAATAGCAGGGTCACCATACCATATGTGACAGCAATATTCTAAGCATGAATGGTAGATGAATGTCTCGCCTTAGTGAACCAACTTTCTTAGCAGCTGACCTAGGAATGGATTCCTCTTCATATCGGCAGCAAACATAAGCCCAAGAAGGTGCAATAAAGAAATGAAAATCAACAGTGGAACTTGAAGGAGCAAATCACACCTCAACTTCATTTCTTCCAACCTGTTTTTTTAAAGTGATGCATTAGTATTGGTGAAATGAGCTAGACATAAAACTACCAATTAATGGCTTTTGTGACTATGGTGCTAACTACTGCACTACCTTAGGTGTTCCTATAACTTATCAGTAATACCCAAAGACATACTGGATAGACAACCAAGTTCAATTCTGAACAGTCTGTGTGTAGAATGGAAAAAGCATTATCACCAACTTATTTTAACTCATGTTTAAAAAAAGATTTATATATGAGTGTGATGATCTCATCACACTCATATATAAATCTTTTTATAAATCTTTTTTTTCTTTAAAGATGATATTATTATTGAATTTTTGAACAGGAATTATTTTGGTTAGCGACAGGTCAGTGGGGTACACAAAGAGTTAAGATTAACTAATTATGAAATAACTCAAACCTTGACAGTAATAAAAAAAAAACTGAGAATGAGACATGCAAATACTAGATTATAACAATTGTTAACTATTAATACAAAAAACATCAGTTGTCAAAAAATTGTTGAGACAATTAAATCCCTTTGTACACTTACTGTACAGTAAAGCCATTCTTCAGAACTTTTACTTCAGAAAAAAAGGGAACTACTTTTAAGACAGAGATAGCCTCCCTGCCTATCAAGAAGTACTAAGCTCTGATATTTAGAGTTAGATTAAAAGTAATATTTTCTATGGCAACAAACAAGGCAACAGAATTGCATGCATAATTTGGAAATGCCATTAATGAACAAATCATCAATGTCACATTGCCAGATGTTTGTACATCATTTTGATAAGAGAAGAAGTTACTTTTGTGACTACTAGCAAAAAGATTTTTACAAGGAGCCTGGTCTAAGTTCATATTAATTTATTGCCCATGTAGTTAATTATTCTTGCTTTATGACTAGTGAACAGGTCTCACAGTAAAGAATGAAATCTTGGAAGCATTGACAAAGACTGAGGTGGATAAGATTTCTGAAACCTGTAACCTTCCTTAAGAAGTGTCATTGAGGTTGTCACATATATTTGTGCCACTAAACTTCAATAATTCAATTAATCAAGGGAGTATTACTCAACACTTGACGATGATTATAGTGAAGTTGCTATGCAAAAATAAACATGGTGGGGATGGGATTAATAACTTTCAGATTATTGGTATGATCAATTGCAGGCTGTGCTGCTTCTGATAGATACCAAAAAGACATGCTGTGAAAGGTGGAATGATAATTCACACTTGACATACATGATCACAGAGAAAATGAACAAGGAAAGCATGTTGATCAATTTAGAACAGTCCAAGTGCTTTAATAGGGTCAACTGTCAGTTCTTTGAGGCTGCCATGTCTATAGCCAGATTGGAGTGTACTTTCACTCCTGGATTTACCTCTTGACCATTTGAGCTATGACAGAAGTGAAAGAGGTAAAATCAAAGCCTTTCATGTTGTCCAAATGTACAGTTGAGCTCATTGATTGTCCTCTCCTCATCCTCTTAGTTGGACAGACTAGCCATGAAAGATACTTGGTTCCTGGTTCAGTCTTAACCACCACTTAGAGAAGAACTAGATGGATGTATTTGAAAAGGTCATGGCTGCAGTTAACATGTGGTCTCAAAAGAATCTTTCCTTGAAAGAGAGGACTGAGGTGAGCACTTAGAAGAGGATGAGAAAGTAGATATGCTGACTCTCAGTACTCCTGTATAGTAAAACAAACTGAGGTAGAAAATGCCCTGTTTAAACTGTTGCAGTCACAATTCCTATGGTACATAACAAGAACTGCTTCCTCCATCCTTCCAAGGGCAGTCTGCTGGAGATGCTGAATATCAACTCCATCATCATAACTGATGGTTACTACATATTTTAGGGCAGATAGGATGTGCAGGTGATATAATGGATACTGGCATGAAATGAGAAATTGGAAAGCCATGTTTGAATTAAAGCTGGATTCATTACATTCACTTATGCAAAAATAACCATGGGAAAGGTATGAATCCATCTCCTCCCTTCAGATATGGATTAAATAATAGAACTTTTATCTGAAAAAAAAAACATTGTTATTGTCAAAAGAAATTGTTAATGCAATATTTACTTGCAAAAAAAGAATTATTCTTACAATCCAAAATGTTTTAGCTTTAAATAATCTACAAAGGGTTGCTAAGCCATAAAAAACAAATCAATCAATCAGTTGGGCCAGATGTGTACACAAAATGACAATAACAACCAATTTTGGAATAAAGATGTCAAGAAAGTATTTCCAGTTTTCCTGCCAAGGAATGTTCTCGGTTAGCAAAAAGTCTTTTGCTGCAAAACTGTTTGTTTTGCCAGAATGAGCCCATTATAGTGACAAGAAGGGCTATCATGCATGCCTTCTTTCACTGCACAATTATACACTTGCTGTGCAAGCTATGTTGAAGATTAAATGGATTGCATACTTCATTGTTTTTTGTCTTAAAAGTCAGTTTTCTTTGTAGCAATATAGATCTGTCAAGTCCATTTACTACAAAGAGAGCTGGCTTCCAAGAGCTAATTTCAAGAATTAACACTATGTATTTCTATGTTTATTAGGCATGATGTAAATGGTAATTTTGGTGATATGAATGAAGAAAGTTCACAGCAATTTGTCTCTATTTCCCCATGATCTAGTAGCTTACTTTAAGCATCATCATATAGTTAAGATCAGGAGGAATAGTAAGAGTTTATTTTTTATCTAACTTTTTCAAAAGCTGAGTGAATGTACCATGATTGTGTCATGTAAAGTGGGCTAAATTTGGGATCTTGAAGTGACTGATTAAGGTTTTTGCAATTCTGAGAAAGACTGAACAACCTGGCCTATTGTTTTATTTTAATTTTTTTTTTCTTTGAAATTATCCCCCCACATCATTTTTCAACCAGCTAACTTGCTTTTTCTGCCATATTAGACCAGGATAGGATCACATGCCAACACAATTTTTTTCTGTAAATATATTTCAATGCATGATAGGTGAATATTCGAAAACTCTTATAGCTGAATCATTTATTTTTATTTGTCTCCACATGAAATTGTAAATATGAACATTAGTTAGAATTTCTGTAGAGAAAATCTGACTTTTTGGTGGTCGTTTTGTCAAAGTTTAAAAATGGAAAACTGAATCTTTCTCTTCTCCAACTTTTCAGTCTTGTACTACATTTAAAATTTTTTAACAAAACCACAAATGACAAAAATAATTGTTATATACCAACTGGCTATTTCAATAGTAATTGGTACACCAAGTATAAAGGTGATATCAAGCTATATCTGGAGAGTTCTCCAACACCCACCGCTAAACTTCAAAAACATTGGCTTCTGGTCCTATATATGCATGGGATTCCCACTTTACACTCAGTGCAAATATTCCATTCATGTGTAGATAAATACCTTCTTGTTTTTTTCTTTTTTTCACTTCATCTCTCTCTTTTCTCCTCCTCTTCTTTCCTCTCAAGGAATACACCTGACAAAGCCTGAAGAATAGATCAGCTAGAACACTGTATACATGCTGTTGTGAAGACAAAGAAGAAATGCAATATAAAATGTTAATTTAATATTAATCTCTTTCAGAATTTAAATTAAAACATTACATAGCCCTCATCTTGGACATGGAACAAGAAAAGTTGCATTTATTTTTTGTATGAGTTCAAGCTTGATCATAATGCTTTTCAAACTGCTACCAGCATTAACAGAGCAAGGGTAAAAGATCCACTTGTAATCGGATAATACAACATTGGTTTCTGAAGTTCCACACTTGCAATGTAAGTCTTGAAGATTATCTATTCAAACAAAGCCCATATCAAAATGTTTAGAGAATGTTTCAGATAATTTCAAGAATATCGAACCATCTCAAGCAAATTGTCAAGGTGAAGAAACTTGATAAATGGGTTCAACATTAACTCAGTAAAAGTCGAATAGTTCAACATTTTGTTCCATGTCCCATTTTTCCAACATGTCCCATTTTTCCAACATGTCCCATTGTCCAACAATGTTTGTAATGTTTGTAGCTTAAAGTTATAGATAAAGCATAAGCAGGTTTGGTTTAAATGATTTTATATCTCTTACGGTTTAAGAGGATGGGACTGAATTTTTTTCCTACAAACCACCTCTCAAAATCTGACCAAAAATCAGATTTTCTTAAGGGCATCTGAAACAGAGTGAGAACTTTTCTGTACACCCTTGTAATGCTTGCTTAAGCTTATTATAACTAATCTACAAAAAGTAGAATTCTAGTTTCCAACTACATAAAGAAAATATCTCATGTTACTCATTGTAATATTTATAACATTGCTTATATTTTCATTTATTTGCAGTAGTAGTAGTAATAATACTACTAGTAATCTAAACAGTGTTTTCAATTTTGACCTATTTTTCATTAAACAATGTTTAAATTGACTCATTACAAAACAAAAAACCTAACAGCTATCTGTGAGGTTTAACTAAAAACTTTCCTGCAACCTCAGCTATTTACTAACAAAAATGATGAAATTTACTCACAAGAAAACAATGTTTCCTATTCTTTGCAATTGTACTCATCTAATAGTTCAACATTTTGAAGTGTGTTCCATGTCCCATTTGCAAAATTTAAATGGTCCATTTCTTGATTGAATATTAACATGTGATGAGAAATGGATGGTTTATGACAACTGTAAATGATCAGTTCAATGACTTGATCATGATGAATGACTCAAACAATTTCCAAAATCAAAATTGCATCAACAGAAAATTTATGGTGACTTTCTGGTGGCCTGCCATTGGATTTATCTATTCAGCTTTCTGGAATTTTACCAGGGTATCACTGCTGAAGTTTACTGCTAGTAACTAGATGAAATGCACATTCAATTAAATAAAACGAGACTGGCACTAATCAACACATTCCAATTCTGCTTCATGACAATGCTCAGCCACATGTTGCTAGGATGACACTGAAGAAGCTTACAGATTTGGGATATTTGAGATTTTGCCGTATACACCATATTTCTATGACTACCACTTTTTCCAGCATCTTGATAAATTTTTAAGCCAAAACACATTCCATTGCAGAGAAGATGCAGAAACTACATTCAAACATTTCTTGATGTCCAAACCTTCAGAGTTTTATGATAAAGGCATAAATAACCATAATGGCAGAAATGTATAGATGTTCTGGGTTTCTATTTTGACTGATTTAAACACTGTTTAAATACATTAATTCAGGAATAAATGTTAATTCTAAAATTGGACATTATTTTATGAAAATCTAATAATTATCAAATATTTTTATGTCTTAATGCTTTCAATTACATTAAAGTTGTTCAATTTTAATATTTTCTGTAAAATGAATGTCAATAAAAGTGAATTACTGTTAACTGCTAAAGTGATGTGCAATAAAAAAGTAGAGAAGAGAACAAGAAATAATGTAGTTTTTGAAAATCAACTTGAAACTAATTTTCTTCTTTTGACGAAAATTATTAACAGTAGCAAACAAAAAACAGTAAGTAAAAGCATTCATACTCAATCTACAAACTTTGTTTATCAGGATTTGTTTGAGAACTTTAGCTGACTAAGAAATAATAAGCATAAAAGAAAGGAGTCACTGAGAAGGCATTAAACTTGAAGGTCTTCAAATTTGTCATTCTTAGATGTGAAGATGGATTCAGTCAAAATAGACTTTTGAATCCATTTTACATTTGAAGATAAATTTATTTGAATAAAAATTCTCAAAGCATTAAATTTGCTTAACAATTTTCTGACATTTTTTTGTTTCTAATTAAACTTCATATGTCTAATTGAATGAGGTATACCAGTTGTAAAATTAACTGCTAAAATTAGATGTTCTGTTCATTACAGAATTACCGGATATGAATGAGGAAGACAGATAAGATTTTTAAATTCTAAGAGCGTTCAGTACAGTATTCAAATAGTGTATTTGCATATTTTTTTGTCTGTAATGTCTAAAATTTGCAGTGCAAGGGACATAACTCTAATTACCTCTGGCAACACCATGTGGCAGTGTCTAACAATAGTAAACTGTTTAACAAACAGGGCGGTGAAACTTATTGCTTACAAAACAGGGAGGTAAAAAGACATATTCCATGAAAGAACGATGTAAAAAAAAATAATTGGAAAAAATATGTATTAAAGACTCACATGTGAAAATCTAACAAAATATACTATCATATAAGCTTATACATAACTTGATAAGTCATATATTAAAAACAAAATGAAAGGAAGAGTGATATATGATGATGAGTGAAATAGTTATTATTGCAGGAATTATTCAAATTAATATCTATGTCCTTGTAGTATTGATTACTATACTTCAGCAAATGAAATCAAAGGCCAGTGAAAATGACATTCAAAATGTACTGATCAAAGTAAAAACAATGAAGATACTAGCCTAAATCAATCATATAACAATGACAATACCAGAAAATGTATTAGGTTGGTGCAAAAATAATGACGTAATAATGTCGTTTTTTGACGTATTTTTTAACGTCAAAAAACGACATTATTACGTCATTATTTTTGCACCAACCTAATAGAAATATCAGCCAAAATGTTTGAATCAAAACAAGAGATGAATAATTCATAGAAATTTTATTTCTTAAATTTAATAAAACCTGACTGGAAATAATCAAGGGGATAGAAAATTAAAATAGTTATTTTCATTATAAAAATTAATACATTACAATGTTGAATGTTTATTTTAAAGCACTTTTTTATTGTAGGTTTGGCAGCAAAAATGTATCTAGCTGTAAAATATTTTTGAGTGAAATGTATAGATATACTATGTAGACTTGTCACTAAGTCTTTCTACTGAATATTTTGGATATAGCTTCAAATGAAAATGAATAAACAGATTATAGATAATAGGCTATTTAATTAGCTGGAGCTGTCTGTTTTTCTATAAACCCATCCCAGTCATTTAACAGTCATTGCAAATATGCCATCACTATCAACACTTATCCTTTACAGAAATGGAGAACAGCATATAAGCACAATGAGAGAATTTACCAATGCATGCAGAAAAAGCTACAAGAATGTAAGGAATGGAAATATAAAAATGATTTTAATTCCACTTTTCTTCATTCACTTTCTAATTATCTGTATTCCTAATTTTGCCTTTGTACTACTTTTTATATAATTCAAATTTCTGAGAGTCAATGGAGTTTCAAAGTAAATGAGATCATGACCACAGATCTGAGAGAATGAACAAAACAAAGGGCTGTATATCACTTTTATGACAAAGATATTTGATACAGTAAGTATCAGGTCATCCCATAAGTTCTGTCCGAATTTTGAATAAAGAAAACAAGTGACCAAATGTTACATTTAATTACAGATTCAATCAACAATGTATTTTCCTTGATTATCTATGACTTCCTTCCATCTATTAACAAGCTTACTAATTCCATTACTGTAAAATTCTTTTGGCTTTGATTCAAAGAACTCACAAATGTCAGTTTTAACCTCTTCCCGTGTTACAAAATCTGTTTCTTCCAAATGATTCTGTAAGCTACGAAACAAATGGTAGTCTGAAGGAGCAAGATCGAGAGAATAAGGTGGATGAGGAATTTTCTCCCAACCAAGTTCTTTGATCTTTTGTGACGTGATTCTTGCTGTGTGGGGTCGAGCATTGTCCTGATGAAACATCACCTCTTTCTGATTCACTAGAGCAGGTCTTTTTTTCCTCAAAGCTTGGTTCAAACATTCTAATTGCTGACAGTATATTTGAGCATTAATTGTTGCATTAGGTGGTAAGAATTCAAAGTGGATTATTCCTTGGCAATCCCATCAGATTGAAAGAAGAACCTTTTGCCCATGAAGTTCCCTTCTCGGCTGTGGCTGGGGTCCTTCCCCTTTACCAAGCCACTGTCTATGATGCTTAACATTTCAATAAAAGATCCATTTTTCATTGCCAGTCACAAGTCTATGCAAAAAAGGTGAAACAAGTTAGCGAGAATGGAAAGAAGAGCAGATGTCAATTCGGGATTTGAGGTTGTTTTCAGACAATTCATGAGGCACCCATTTTCCAAGTTTAGGAACTTTTCCAAGTTGTTGAAGATAACAAGGAACAGTTGTATGGTTTGAACTGAGAACCACTGCCAATTCCTCAACTGATAAAGCAGGTTTTTTTCAAGGGCTGCTTCAAGAAGCTTTTCATCAAACTCAACTGGACGTGTGGTTCGATCTTCATCTTCAAGGGTGAAATCTCCACCTCTGAATTTTGCAAACCATCTTTTGCAAGTTCTTTCATTCACACATTCCTCTCCATAAACTGAGTGAATGTTTCTAGCCGCTTTGGCTGCCGAGTTTCCTTTCTTGAACTCATAAAGCATTATGTGCCTCAAATGATTCTTGGGTACTTCCATGTTAGCGGGGTTTTAATCAAACAAAATTTAATTTTATTGTTCTCTGAAATAAAATTTGATCAGTTTAAATGTATCTAAACATAAAAATAATGTTCAGTTCCATTAGACATTATAAAATACTCTTTAAATTTTGTTCATTTTAACAAAAAGTTAAAATTCGGACAGAACTTATGGGATGACCTGATAGATCAAGCCTCTAGAAAATCTTTGAAAAATTGCTTTGTCTACCAAAATTTCTCAATATGATCATCCCACTCCACAAAGTACAACTTGGAGAAAAAGTCAGAAATGGCAATGATTTCTCCAAACCATTTCCAATCACAAACAGCTTCAAGTAAGGCTGTATGCTAATCTCCCCCAATCATTTTCAATATTCTTTAGTGTGGTAGTGAAACAGTCACTGAAAGAGACTGAGAACAGAAACAATATATACATCACATTTAAAACTGAAATCTATTCAATTGAGAGCATCTTCAGACCCATTCCAAGACTATAGCTAGTCAGAGATCTGTTTGTAGATGATACAGTTCTCATGAAAGTCAGCCTTAAAAATTATTGCCATTCTTTATCAACCTGCCTTCTATCTCCATTGTCCCATTTTAATGGAAGTAGTCCAAAACTTCACCTACCCTGATGGCATCATATACTCTCACACCAGACTGAACAGAGAAATAGACAATAGATTAACCAATGCTAATCAATGTCTGGGACAAAATAAACCTCATGAAAGATACACAAACCAGTCTACAAAGCCATTATACTGCCCACTACAGGTTATAAATTTGGTCAAAGCAAATTATCATGAAATTACAAGAGATACATTAGTGGATATTTATTATTGCATTTATTTGTTATTAAGAAAGGGTTTCATTATTTTGGAAGTAATATCACAACTATATATAAAGGTGGATATGAATCAATAAGTCTCTGGCCTGACATTTATGTATTAGGTGTATTTTGATCTAAAATTTTCATTGTATATTTGATTTATGTAATTGAAATTCACCCCTGCATTATGTTGAAAAATCGATTTTTTTTGTGTGTGTAAAATAAATGCTATTTCATCAGTAAGATGATGATTTATTGAGATACACTACAGTTAAAAATTTTGAGGAAACTAAAAAAAAACATCTTAAAATGAGATATTTTTTATTTTTTTAAATAAAAATAAAATTTCAGTAACTACAGTGTACTTGCTTTAATTTTTCATTTTTCTCTAAGTTCCCCTTACTACCAAAAAGTTCAAATTTGGATCCATCTGTTCACAATACATTTTGCTAAATTATGAATATTTTCTATCAGAAGCATTATATTTTGTTTTCCCCATTTAACTCCTCAGTAGACTTTTTGCGATTACCAAAATTTTCAACTAAGTTAAATGCTAATACAAGTTGTAAATGTTAAGTCAGCACAGACTAATGTAAACAAAACATATGTAGCTGTCTCTGTTTGAAGAAAAAAATTGTACCATTATGACAGTATTTTTTATAGTTCTTTTTATTTATTTTTTAATTTTGAAGTATCTTGCACAAAATGGCAAAATTAAAGCAGATAAACTTTGAGGTGAGGGCACAAATTAAGAGAGTGGAGGGTAGGGACAGGTAACTCTATTTCAGTCATTTGTATTTATTAAGTACAATTTGAAAAAAAAGCAAAATTTACACATAATTTTTCAAATGCAGGACAAATGGCAACCCTATTTACCACTGTCACAAAATAAAAATATTTCCACTTTTCTTGAAAAGTTCAATTCTCCATTGCAATTTTTCTTTTCTTTGACATTGCTAGCGTTTTTCATTTTTTTTTTTTAATTTCAGTTTATTTAACTACCTTCCTTGAAAGCTCTTTTTAACATGATTTTCTGTTGCTTGTGTTGTCTTTTACAATACATGTACCCGCAATATAAAAAATCAAATCTATTCCTCATCTTGTTATAAAAATAACTCATTTTCTGTTGTGTGCCTACACACACACACACACACACACTACTCAATATTAGCCAAATTTATCCCTTTTCACCTTATATAAAAAAACTTGTATAATGTATATAAAAACTTGATACTTATTTCCACTTTACCTAACATGAGTTATCAAATGTATTTCTTGTTATACATAAGAAAAGAAGAGAGTGAAACATTGCTGAAAAGTACACTTATACCCAATTGTTATGAAGAATATGTAGTGGTAGAGAGGTCAAGTTTTCTTCTCTTTGCTGACCTTAAGACTGATTGACTGCTTCTTTGCAATTGGTGGATAGGTCAAGTTCAATACTGCTACTGCAAAAGTATGGAAAGGTTGAGAGACAAATTTATTAAAATTATTAAAATTTGCTAAAAAATATTAGTCATGGCCCACAGAAAGATAGTTTGTGGGCTTGTGTTTGAAACCCTTCTTCTATAGCATGTAATGATTTGGTGTAGAGTTTTTCTACAATATCAATTATATTTTGATATAACTGAGAAAATTCAAATTTTTATCAGAAAGTATTAATATGCTTATCAGAGTATTATGAAAATAATTTGGTACCTTTTATTTTGACTAAAAATAGCAAACAAATTTTTTGTTTTATCAATTGAGTCATAACTTGAAAAAATATTGGATTGAGAAATTTAACACATTTCAAATCATACAATTCACTTGCAAATGATACAGTACAATTTAATATTTTATTAAAAATGCTGGTATATCATCATTATATAGCCATGACATCCTTACTTAACAAATATTAGTATTCTGATTTCTTCAATATTTTGTATTTATGTTTTTTATTTTTTGCATCTACTTCTACATATCCTGAAATTATTCTATTAAACAGGACAGGTAAAACATGCTATGAGCCAGGTACAGTAAGAAAATACCTAATGATTTCTCATCTTATAATCCCAATAAAATTAGCAAAATAATTGTGATATTGCTTTCCCATGTCAGATATATACAGGGTGCGATGAATAAATTATGCAAAAATGAAAATAACACTGACATCTCATTTTAACAGATATATTTACAGTGTAACCCGGATATAAGAGAGTTGTTGGGATCGGAGAAGAAGTGTCTTATATCCAGGTTTCTCTTATATCAGGGTTTGGTCTATTTTCTTTAGGTAAGTATGGCTCTAATTTGAGACCAGATAAAATCTCTCTTATATCCGGGTTACACTGTACTAAAATGGCACAAAAATATCTTGAAATAGTAAAGAGTAAATTTATTCAATAAAATCACCATTGGCTACAACCACAGCATCCAAACAACTTCAGAATCTCCAAGTCTCCCAGATGGTCTCCTTGTTTAAGTTGGTAAATGCTGCCATAATCTTTGCTTTCAGTTCATCTTTGGTGTTACAAGGAGTTTTGTTGATCTCTCACTCAACTGTGCTCCACACATAATAATCAAGTGGGTTGCAGTCTGGGGAGTTAGGTGGCCAGATCTAAGCGGTGATGTGGTCACAGAAATTGTCTGACAGCCTTGACTGGGTTCTCCTGTTTGTGTGGCATGGTGCAGAGTTCTGTTGCCAGGCATAGGATCTTCCAGCAGCCACCTTTTGACACCTCCTCAATTGATGTAGGCCTCTGTATGGAGTCTGAGGCCCTGTGGGAAGATGAATGGAGGTATAACGTTGCCATCACTAGTGATCACTCCAAACACCTTCATAACCACCATTAAACTCATCTAACTCTTTCCAAATCCTTTGCACTCTCCTCAGATTGACACCCAAACACTCTAAAATGTTCATATTGGAGCATGCTGTTTCCAAATTTCTGGCAGAGTGAATTGTGTCATAATGCTCTTTTTCTCACAGAGAGTGTCGAACTGACCCTACTATACTCTGCAGTCAACAAAATCAAAATCAAACAATGTGCATGCACGAAATTAAAAATATAAAATGGCAACAATTTACCCATTGCACCCTGTAGAAATTAACCTAGAAACTTTGAGCAATATTAGTATGACAAGCTTTTACAGGAAGTCGTTTATAAAGTATATAATAAAGAACATTTCACATTGCGTAAAAGAAAATAAAATTACTAAGTAACAAATGAAAAATATGGTGAAAAAGGGTCATTTATTTAAGTCTCTTTCTCACATGACCAGTCTATGAGCTGAGAAGGATTATGATCTTTTTGTCTTCCTTTGGTGAGTTGAATAAAAACAGAATATATGTGATATTCTTTTCATTATTATCAATGTTATATATATATATATATATATATATATATATATATATATATATATATATATTGTATAGTAAATTTAGTTGGGAAAACAAACTTGAAAATAGCAAAAAAAGTTGAAATCAGATCATATTGAAAAGTTTTGTAAGCTGAGGAAAACTGGCTTTAAGAATGTCACAAAAAGAGATTTTTAAAAATGCATAAGAAGTAAGAAAAATAGATTGATCAACAAGAAAAGATTTGAAGACTGGTGTTGCAAATGAAAATAGAGAGAAAAGATGCAAAATATTAAGAACATTGGTTAAAAATATGACGCAAACCAATTGTCACCTTTAAAAAATGTGTAAGTTGGGCTAAGTACATAAAAACTGATTTCTCAACAAAATTTTTTAGTAATGATTGTAAAGCTATCACTGGATGGACCAGATGCCTGAGCTAGAGGTTGCATTTTTCATGGAAGTAATCTGGCTGACAACAGCAAGGGAAGTAGAGTAATTTTGTGGGATAGTACTGCAGGCTGTAAAATTAGAGATCCCTTCACAGTTTATTATGCTATCAAAATAAATGCAGAAAATTCATGTAAGTTCTTGAATGCAATATTTTTTGAGTAATAAAAGTCACAAACCAAAGTGCTTTACTCTAAAGTGTATATAACTATCTTTTCTCATGACCAAGCTGATTGTAGAGGAGACACGAACCAGATGTTTTCTACCTCACAAAACAGCGTTGGAGTGTCCATCCTGGTCCATTTTTTGATGTTGTCCATCTTGCTTTTGGACTACCTCACTCTACGTCTACCCACTTCCAAGTTACCTTGAAGGACTGTCTTGGGTAGAGTATTGTGGCATATGACATGTCCAAGTCACAACAGCTTTCTTCAGTTTACTGTTGTCAAGAGGGCTCCTGGGGGCCTGCCAGTTGTGTTACTTGGCCCTGTACAAAGACACATGTCTTGTGCTCTATCCAAGAGATCCCAAGAAGGTGTCTGAAGCATTTTGTTTCAAATATTTGGACACACTTGGTGGTTTCTACTATCAGAGTCCAGCTTTCACATCCCTAGAGCAATATGGATAGTACCAGGGGCTTGTACAGGTTCATCTTGATTAGAAAGCTGATGTTTTTGCTCTGCCAAAGTTTTTCCATTGCTGATGTTTTATGTCAGGTCTTGATCTCTGTTGTAGATCGTCCATCTATGGTAGCACCAAGGTATTTAAAGGCGTCCACTTATTCCAATCTTCTGGGTCCTGATGTTGGTTGTGCTGTTAACCAGGTCTTCTTTACACTTCTCAGTGCTCACTTCCATTTCATTTGCTCCTGCACTGTCTGTCAATCTGTTGGTGAGACCCTGCAATTTGAAGTTGCTGCCGTCCAACAAGTCAATGTCATCAGCAAAGCATGTGTTGTTAATGATTCTCCATCCTACGGATAGTATATGAGAGTGGAGAATAAAAGATATCTGGAAAGAATAAAATATGCTACTGCAAATAATTTTGAAGTTGAAACAGGAAAAAAAGTTAACACAACTATTGAATAAAAGATTGGTAAAAGATATCAGAGAGCCCATATTAATATTTGAAATAATAATTTATTCAAACATATAATATAGTGTTACAATATGTGTTTTTATAGGCTATATCTTTTGAGTTTATTTAGAAATAAAAAATCTATATTGCACTTTGCAGTATATGTGTATGAGTATGTATGTATACACACACAAACACAATATGAGGCAAACTGATCACTGGGTCCAGTGAGAAGCTTATATATGTGTGTGTGTGCATGTGTGTGTGTGTGTGATGAGATTTGGGGCAATTGTATATTTTTTAATTAATCAAAATAGGAATGTTTCCCATCAATTTGATATATTTCAAGCCATAATAATATAAGTAATGTTGATGATGATCCAAGATGTCAATGCCCATCATTTTATAGACAATTGGTAGCTCTAATGACCTTCAATATAAAAAAAAATACCTTTTTACTAAAATTTTCATAAAATAAATTATATTTTCTATTAGACTCTAATCATCAGAGTCAATTTGTTTATGTATACACACTCATATATGAGGGGGTTCTGAAAAAATGTACTTCCCCAAATGTAACCTAATGACCATGTATAAGATTTTCATTTTTACCAAAAGTTTCTTGGTTAAAATGATATCTTTTCAGCCCCCCCCCCATATATATATATATATATACATATATATATATATATATATATTAGGTTGGTGCAAAAATAATTTCGTTTTCTAACATATGTTACTATGTGAGAAAACGAAATTATTTTTGCACCAACCTAATATATATATATATATATATATATATATATATATATATATATATATATAGATAGATAGGTAGATAGATAGATAGATAGATAATAATATCAAATCTGTAAGTGGAAAGGATAATCCAAGTGGTTGTTTTTATATAAAATATTACAAAGACAGATCCATAGAGAGCTCTATGTATAGACTACAGACTAAAATGATATACATCAAGGAAAAGCTTAATACATCATGAAAATATGGTAATAAATCATGATTTATTTCAACCAGTAAGTCTCATCAGATTGAAGATGTAGTAAATGGTATAAATTTACAAACAATGGTTCAAATTATCCAGACAAAAATTTGTTTTAAAAAAAGAAAGAAAGAATAATAACAGGAAAAGGTAACAGGAAGTTGAGTAGGCTGCCCTAGAAAACCTATTTTCAGGGTGCTGAAAGCCGTCAGTCATTCATAAGTGTGGTGAGAAATATATTAACACAAAGACACACACAAACACACACACACACACACACACAAACATACACACGCATATATTAGGTTGGTGCAAAAATAATGACGTAATAATGTCGTTTTTTGACGTATTTTTTAACGGCAAAAAACGACATTATTACATCATTATTTTTGCACCAACCTAATATATACACATACACACACATACACATATATAACCACAAATATACATATATGTATACACATACACATATAAGCAGATATACATATATAAAAAGAAAATCATGGACAATAAATTGACTGATTAAAAATAAAAAAAATAAAATGAGTGAATATATGATATGAAATAAAATATCTAACATATAAAAATATGGGTCAGACGAGTCGACTTTGAAAAAAAAAGTATATATATATATATATATATATATATATATATATATATATATATGCACCCAAAAGCGAAATTGATTCAGTTAAAATTATGAAATAAAATATCTAACATATAAAAATATAGGTCAAACAACTCAACTTTGATATATATATATATATATATATATATATATATATATATATATATATATATATATAATTTTTGCCTAGTCACCAAAATAATATCTGGTTTGGCATATTATTCTTGAAAGAATATTATATTTTTTCTTTAACTAATTCAGGTTAATGTCTTCTGCTAACATGAAGTGGAAAAATTATATTGAAGCAATTGTTAGGTTTGCTGCTAGGAAAATTGGTTCACTGTGTCATGCTAGACAATTTTTCTCACCACAATCTATCTTACACATTTATAAATCTACTGTTTGTTCATGCATTGAATATCTGGTCTGATGCTTCTTCTATACATTTAGAATTTTTTGATAAAATACAAAGAAGAATGTGCAATGTTATTGGTCCTGGCCTAACATCTCGTATTCAGCTACTTTCCCACTGTTGTAACATATCTATCCAGTGCCTTTTCTATAAATACTTTCACAGTAATTGTTCTGATGAACTTTCCTCTATGACATGTAGACTTTATGAATTTAAGCACAGTATTAGATTGGAACCATGGTCTAAGCATTTTACACTTGAAATGGCTAAATTTAACTAAGTTCACTGCTAACAGTTTCTTCTCTCATATATTGTGCTTGTTGAACTTTCTTCCTACGTCTTGCTTTCCAGTCAAAAATTTAAATGTAATATCTTCTGTCTTCTTAATTCCTCTTCTCTCTTTCCTTAATGTTGCATGAGGTGAAATGAATAAAAAAATAATTGTAAACACTTTACATCAATTGCTGTCTTTGTTAGCCAAAGAACAGTATTTGTTCCAGTCAATGATTTGCTTCTTTAGCAGGGGACTGACAGTAGAACTACCTCTGAATCCCACCTTATATGTAGCATCACTTTTTGAGATGAAAACTAACCTTTTGTACAATTAGTAGTTGTTCATTTTGCTTGCTCTTTAATTACTTGCATTACACATTGTTGTAAAGTATCCACCTTTCATTTCCTGCCACAATTTGTTTCAAAAACAGAACATTTAAATATTGTCCAGTAAGTTACTTTTGTTTGTTTATCTATGTAGAAGCCATACATCAAAGTGAGTAACATAACCAAGCTAGTGCAAATGATTTTCAACATTTGATTTGGATATTTTGAGTATTTTGACTAACTTTTATGTTGTATAAATGTTGATTAGTCTGAAGTAATGTCTTGATTTGATTATCAATTTCAACTAGTTAGTTTATCCAATCATGAAAAATCATTCAACAAGAAATTTAGACATTTAATTATTAACAGTATCTTCCCAAATCAATTTTGCATTTTTTTTTACACATTATTACCTTTTTTAAAATAACATTTTAATATGCCAAAACGTTGCTTCTTCTATCATCAATTATCAACAAATAACAATTCATATAATTGAAAATAATGTGTACTGTTGCAAAACAATGAACAATTATCTTTTTGAATGGAGTTAAAATTAAATGCTTTTAATGCTATAATTTTTTTTATTCAGTTATTCTTTTCATTACACTTTTTCTTAATTATAATATATAAGCAGCTGATGAAGGGGTAATAATTTTCATGGAGTCAACAGTAAAATGTTTAGAAATTCTTGCTGTAAATAGAATAGTTATAAGATTTCCTATAAGTATCTTTTCTATAATAAAAGATATTTGATAAAGCAATTCCAACCTAATAAATAACAAATTTTAACACTTTCTGATACTGCATATTTTCATTAACAACTCTTATTTACTGTTTTACTATCATTCTAAGGAATATAAACATATAAAATGGTATTAGAAATATTTTAATATTTTCATTAATTATTGAGACAAATTTTGTGGTGCATATTATAAAATACCAATAACCCTGGTCTATGTAACTCATTGATTCTTTCAAATAAGTTGTATTTTGTTCTGTTTAGTTTATTTCTTGTAAAAAAATATGAGAAAAAATGATTTCTTTATTTTGTTTGTTACAGTAATCCTTTATGATTTAATGATGTTTGATGATCATATTCAAGTGATAAAGCAGAAATTTGACACCTTTCTGTCAGAGTTTGATAAATGATATTTACCATCAATGAGAAAGTGACAGAATTATTGCATTATTGATTATTGATGCGGGGTAAATTGATATTTGTTAATATATTTGTATAATAAAATATAAAATAAATAATAAACAAATTACCATCTAATCAACTTTAATTAAATTAAGTGAAGACTTCAAGCTTTTATGTAAATCATTCAATCAGTTAATTCTGAAACAAATTGGATTGGAATTATTTATCAAAATGGATTTGTTTTCTGTAATATGACACATTAAAAAAATGTCCTTGAAAAAATTTGAATCACAAGCTGAAGTAAGAAAGTATTATTTTTCATTTAAAATTTGAATACAAAATGTAAATTATCAAGAAAATATGTGATACTTTAGTGAGTTCCTACAATTACTGATTTCTAAAACAGTTGAAGACAATTTTTACCTAATTGAATTGAACACATCTCTATGCTTCATGTTCAATTTTCCAGCTATAATGCAAATATGACTGCTAAAAGTGTTTTCCGTATATTTGAGACCTTATCAAAAGGTTAATTCTTTTTATAGTCTCTGTGTGTTTAAAAATGTTTCTGCTATTCTCTAGGTAGATTATTTGAAAATATTTAAAAAAAAAACTAGTTATTTAATTTATATTTCCACAAATCTTCTTACTACCTGCTTTATTCTAATAATTAGGGGAAAAAATGATAGATTTCCTTTTTCTTTAATTTAATTAGAATCTAATTAAAGAAAAAGGAAATCTATCTTTTTTTTTTTCCAAAATTTTAAAAACAGACCATCTCAATCATAAAATTGGAATTTTTTGCTATCAAGTCAAAAAGTATTTAAAATTGTCAGTCCCAGTATAACAGCACCAAACTATTTGCTCCTATTCATAATTCTAATTTACTATTCAGTATATATATTTTTATTAGTTTGTATATTTTTATTAGTTTGATCTCTTTAAATGCTATTTTTGCACAATAAAAATTTTTAATGCTAGGTCACTTGTTAAGTATTTTTTATTCACTAGCATATTGGGCTGAATTGTATGCACTTGACTTACGGTTTACTTTAGTTTTGCACATTAACATCCGTATGAGATTTTGTAATAATAATAAAAAAAGACAGAATCAGGAGTTTTAAAGTTATTCACTGACAAAGAAAGTCATCTTTTAAAAAATAAAGTATGGCTCCCCTATTTCTTTCATTATTTTTTTAACAATAAATAGATTCCTTAATCTTCTTTGTTCTTCAAAGGCCAGACATACCCACCAATTATACCCAATGCACCTATGCATCTGTGTCACAGAGTACATACACAGGTTATATAGAAATACAAATACAGAAACACATTATTATTATTAATATTATTGTTTTTAAGCTAACACGCGACACTCTTAAGAACGTTTTATTTTTTTAATCGTGTTTTCTTCGTTTTTATTGTCTCTCGTTCTTGCTACTGTATTCCTCAATGTCTTTTTGCCTGAATTTGGTACGCTTTTCCAAATATAGACATAATAATTTGTTGTTCATCTGTTTACCAAATATAGTCAACATTGGTAGGTCAGAATCAAGCAGGCACCTAAATTTCAATACGTTCGGGCACAATCCCAATCCTACTGGTGTATTATTAGGTCAGGAATCGGAATAGTTGAGTGAAATCTCACGTGTATGCACTTACTCGATTGGCATGAAGAATAACGTGTCAAAGAGGAACAGCATTTGATGTTATTCACTAGTAAGTTGATGTCATTTATCCGTGGCGTAGGGTTATGAATTTTTGACAAAAGTAATATAAAATTATCACATGGTGTTGCTGATATTGCAGTGTTTGTTTACAATTCAACTTAAAGAGGTCACATGACCAAAAGCATATTAAAAAAAAAACATAAATGTATTGTAGCAGTCTGTTTTTCTGGAATGTTCAAGTTGTGAGTTGCGTAATTTTGCAAATTCACAAAATAGCCTGGAGAGGAGCTAATAAAAATAATGTTTTTTTTTAAATTAATTTAATATCTCTTATTAATTATTATTTAATAATAATTAATAATTGTTACTGTTCCATAAAAAAAAAAAAAAATGATACCCATTAAACTAAAAAAGTTGATTCAAAAAATCCCCAATCGTTCCTTCAATCAGGATGCGCATTTTTAAAATTTTAAAGTGTTCAGTTGAGGTTAGTAACTAACTTCGACCATCAATTGTAGTTAAGTAGCTTGCTTCATATTGTGAAAAAAAAATGTTACTTCTTAGGAAACGGGCCGAATGACTGATAAGAAGATGAATGAAAAATAAACAACAGGATGTACCGTACAAACAAGTTTCATTTCAATAGTTTTTATTTCTTTTTCTGTCTTTATTTTTGATTTGTCAATCACAACTTTTTAGAGGCATATGAAAATAGTTTTTTTTATTATAGTTTAACAAAAAAAAAAAAGAAAAAAAAAAGACTTTAAGTTTCTATGAAATGAATTCTCTATGCAAAATAAAATTTGCTGTTCTAATAATAAAATAAAAATAAAAAGGTGCTGGATATAATGTAAGTGAATCTTTGTTAGAGATTCCAATTAAAAAGTCTTCAAGAAAAACAGGGACAAGAAAGGCAATCAAAATGAAATGTTGGTCACATTATCAATCGGGTAGCTTAAAAAAATGAAGAAATCATAGGAAAACTGGTTCGAACTTCTTGAAGTATCTGTGGCGGACGTTAGGATCTTTGATGACGTTTTTTTCGGATGCCTTATGAAATCATTGGTGGATCTTTTTTTTTTTTTTTTTTATTGTTTACAATTTCTTTAGGTCCGAAAAGAAAAGAGAGATATGATATGTAGTTTGTGCAACCTTACCTGACTTAGCTATATAGACAGTACAACATTAATTCGAATAAAGTACATTTTGAAATTAAAAAACAAAACAAAAAAACTAAAAAAAGTAAGTCATGGACAGGAAAAAAGGTCAGGTCGGGGATAGAAGTATTTATTTTTTAAAATGGGTAAAAGTCTAACATGATGGGAGTTGGAAGAAAAAGAAAACAAAGGAAATACTACACAGGGCCGAGACATCTTTCTTTTTCCACGCATGTGGTGGATATATTTTTTAATAACTTTTTTAAAAATCCCCAGGTACGTAGATGATGAAATAAAAATGTGTCATGTGACCTATCACTTGAAATAGGTCATAATTTTTATTCGTTGATAACAGACAGTGGAACTGAATGACAAATTGCCGTAAGTAAAAATAAAATGTACAAATATGCATCTTCCCTGTTCTATAACAATATTCATTGACTCGACACTAATGCAGCTTCATGTCTACCAACAAATTCTCAGTCTTTACAAGGTATGACCATGTCAAACATGTGATGAAATATGAAAAACATGAAGCCGAATTTTTTTTTTTTTTTTTTGTGAAAAAGAAAGGAGACGAATGGAAAAAATGAAATTCTTTTAGTTTTACGAAATAACACTGGAATCATGTACGTAGTTACAAACTTTCACAACCAGTTTGTGTTTGTTTGTCATTCACAGTCCAAGCCTCAGATTTTTTTCATTCATTAATCTATATATTATTGTGACTGAATCTTAGATTTATTTATTCTTAAACTTTTTTTTTTAACTTTTTATAAAAATGCGCAAGAAAAGAAAAAGGTTGGAATTGTACAGGCACTGCGACCAGAAATAATATTTTCAAAATTTGTTTTCATATCACTGTGAGTCTGTGACTTAAGCACTTCAGATTACTTACGAATATCTTCCTTTATCTCACTTTAATTAATAAATTTATTAGATTTTATAAAAATATGCCCATACGACGTGCTTTCTTAAAAATCTTGCTTTATTCGTAATAATCTGGAGTGCTTAGCTTCTTAATCTTATCGATAGTATGAAAATAAGCTCAATTTTTTTTTAACTTTTTAAGAAATCACGTCGTATCAGGATATTTGTTTTTGCTTCCTTATGCGCTAGGAAGGGGGACCAATTTTCACAAGGAATTAACAAACTAGATCTCTCCTCCCCATTGACTTAAAAAATAAATAAATAAAATAATAATAATAATAAATAATAATAATTATTATTATTATTAATATTATTATTTTTTTTTTTTTTAGTTAATCGTAATCTGGAGTGTTTAACTTTTATGGGAAAAAAAAAGATTATTTCTGGTTGCATTGACACGAAGAAAAGAAGGGGTATGTCAGGATCTAATTAATTAATTTAATTATATTAATTAATTCCTCCGAAAAAAAGTTTTTAAAAAGGACAAAAAAAAAAAGAAAGAGTGTAAAAAAATAAAATAAGTCATTGCATAGTAACTTAAAATTTTCTAATTGATCAGTTACAATTTAAAAAAGGCTGTTGTAGCTTTAAATTTTAGTACTATATTATTAAAAAAATTAAATTATTTAAATTTAATAATTTACATTACAATTATTAATTTAAATTTTAAATTAATACTTTACATTACAATTGTGATAAAATTTAAAACTGCAAGTTAATTTAAAATTTTTACAACACTTTCCGTTTTAGTCTTTTACTTTTTATTTTATGTAAAAAAGTGTGGGGATTTTTTTTTAACTTGAAATGTTCAAGACATGGACACGTGTCTCATGTGTCTGAAGGTTTCACTTTCATTTAGTAAATAAATGTCATTACTCACAGAAAGTAACTATGGCCGTATCGTAGTTAGAGAAGTTGTTATGTTCAGTTATCGATGAGTCTTTTGATTTCTATCCGCTTGGTTTTCCTCTTTTTGGTAACAGATAAAGGCAGGGCCGACGCTAGGGTAATGAATGAATGACCCTACCCACCAAAAATTCATACGAGCATCACCACCTCTCTACATCATGTGGATCTCAAAGTTTCCCAACCTGCGAGCCACAAATTCTCAAAGGAAAATTGGGGGAGGAGATGGCAGCCCTTTTTAAAAACTCCCCCAAATCAGGGAATTATCCAATTTAAATGAAATTTTCAGTATATATTCATTAATTATTTACTTTTATAACGAATAAGTTTTGTTTTTTTTTAATTCTGAGAAACCACCGATATTTTCATGACTAAACTCAAAAAAATGCTTAAGTCGCAAAATTTTACATTTCCATAAAGAATCGCCGACACATCTCCGCTGAAAAAAAAAAAGGTTTTACAAAGATTCCAACACAACACAAACGGGATTAAAATTTATTTTAAAAACACTAACAAAAGTATTTTAGTTTTTGGGAAAATTTTTCATGTGTTGAAATCTTTAAAAAATTTTATTTTTTAAGCAATCATTTTCTCAGTGTTACCTTTAAATGTAAAAATAGGGACTTCTGGTTAATAATTAGTAAAAAAAACAAACAAAAAAAAAACAACAAACAAACAAAAAACAAACAAAAAAAACAAAACAAAAAAAAATTCTCCTTAGTGGATGATCTCGAATTAAAAATGATTTTTTTACTGAAATACTCTCTTAATTGATTTTACTGAGATATATTATCCTCTTCTTAATTGATTTAAAAGAACTGTTCAGAAAGAAAATTAAAATTTAAAAAAAAGAAAAAAAAGGGTTACTGAAATTAGCACTTCTGCCCCCTCTCCCCAGTAGGCATGGAGGCCCCCACGCGATTGAGAGGTTTGGGTTAAAGCACCGATCCTGTTGATTATTATAGTTGATGATTGACAATATAACTTGGGTAGAAAAAAAAAGTAAAAAATACAAAAAAATAAATAAAAAAATAAATGCTGCCAACCCCATCGCGGGTTCCTGCGTAGTACACACAGCACCAGCCATGCAGATACACGATGTAGTTGATGACTGACAATGTTTTATAAGGTTAGTTTACAAATAATTTAAAAAAATGGTGGGTGAACATAAAAAAAGTACAGAAAATATGGTAGAAGCCACAATGGATCCCTAAAAAAGAACGTCCACTCTCCTCAATAGGGAATACGACGCGCAGGCCCTGGGTAAAGGGAATTTCTCGGCGTAGATTTTTAATTTGGCTAACCCATGACCTGTTGCAAAATCCCATAGTTTTCCAGGTGATACAAAAAAAAAAAAGTAAAAACTCAAACAAAGAATTTTTTAATTTAAATAACTAAAATGTACAAAGATTGATTGAAAAAATTATTCCTTTTATACTTACTTCATAATCTGATTTTTTTTTTCCGGCTATATCCACAAATTTAGAGCCTGCCGTTGACTGTTAGTTATGTGTTGATTTTTTTTTTTTTTTTTTTGCATTTTTTTGCATTTTTTACACCTTGGACATTACTGCAGATTATCCACAGACTTAAAAATGAAACATAACTGAAGAAAAAAAATAAATAAATAAAATAATTTTGGGTTTAGGTTTTGAATAAAAAAAGAATGGGTGATTCACAAATTTGTTGAAAGCATATGGTTCAGGTTTACTTTTTAGAGAAAGATCTTTTACTTTTTTTAACCGTATGTCATTATTACACCACGACTGGAGTAAGGAATAACAACCATTAACAATTTTAAGTGTTTAACATCTGAAAACTTAAATATTTTATTGTCAATTAATTGTACAAATGAATATAGTCAGGTAAAAACAAATGTTGCATTTCATTTATTTATTTATCTATAAAAGTTTACAAGAAATGAAAAAAGATTGGCACTGACTGAGTAATAATGATCACAAGCCTGATGAAACTACGTTCAACTGATATTCATTTAATTAAAAAGTTATATAGTTTTACTATTTTTAGAAAGGAATGGCAAATGTTTCACAAGACAGGCCAGAAGTTTCACAAGACAGGTTAAGTTTCACAAGATAGGGTTGCAGTTGCATCAGACAGGGTTGCAGCAGAAAGTTTTGTTGACCCTACTTCGGACAGGGTTACACTTGCAGCAGACAGGGTTGAAGTTGCAACTGGGGTGGCGGTCAAAGAGGAAATGGAAGATGTGGCAGTAGCAGATTGAGTAACACAGTGTGTACTGTAGTGTAACAGAATGGACCACCACTTTACATTTTTTTTTTCAAATTCAGAGAAATTATTTCCTTCATTTCTTTTTTTTTTTTTGTTTTGTTTTGTAAAATACGGAAAGTTTCCTAAGTGAATATATAGCATTATGGGTGGGCCATTCTGCTATCTTCGCAAATCATCCATATATTATTTATCGAAAAGTTTTTTTAAAAATATGGCCACACTTAATCTGCTCTCTACGGTTTACGCAGTGATAATATTTCTCAATATTTCTTCTGTTTTTTTTTGTTTTTTTTTCACCATCTAAAAGTTAAAAAATTAAAATAAAGTTAAGCAAGCAAAACACATTGATTTGGAAAAATTTTTATAACAATTAGAATATTCTGCAATAATTAGTTACTAAACAATTGCTTAAACATTTAATTAACAATCTTTTTTAAATAATTAAAGACTTTAATTTAAAGTTCAGTCATTTTTTGACCTATGAAGCATATACATTTTTCATTTTCTATTTTCTTCAATGCAATATAAATTTTTTTGTATTTTTTTTTGTTTGTTTCTAATGTAAAGTTTAAACTATTCACAATTTAAATGAGAAAACTAATTTCAAATGTGAATGGAATAAAGTATTAAAATAAGATCTACAAATAAAAACTGAATAAGAAAGATTTAATTTAAAAAACCTAAAAATTAATTATTTTTTAGTAGAAACTGGGGTTTCGTTTCTAGGTTCTTAACTTACTAAACAAAAAATTACTTGAAATATGACCCAAACTAAAATAAATACATCATAAAATAAAAATATTTAGTGAAAATAATTAACAAAAAATAAAACTTTGAAATTTTGAAAAGATGTTTTGCAAACACGTTAATGAAAACAGAACTGAATATCGAAAGTGAAATAATTGCAGTGCGTCAGACGACATTTAAATCACGTGACCTTTTTAAGGATTATGTCATGTATAGATTTCCATAGGTAGAAATTAGGAACGTTTATTCACTAAAAAATATATGGTTAATTTTTTTTTTTTTTTTTTTTAAATTGGGGTACAAACGACTGTTATGAGCTTTTCCAATTTCGATTCGTAATTTTACTTTTCACTTAACGATATCACCAAACTGCCGTCTTGAAATCAATGAAGAATTTTAAACGATTTTTGAACTATTATAAATTAAAATTTTAAAAAAATGAAAAAAACTTTTGTAAAAATTCATTATTCATCGAAAAAATGTTATTTATTCAGGCAATAGTGTCCTTAATATAACTTATGTATAAAGACAATTAAAAGCTTTTCTAATTAAATAATGTCATAGTTTTTTTTGCATTTTTTATTTTACAATTCAGAGCAGATTTTCGATGAAACATGTAAAAAAAAAAAAAAAAAAAAAAATGATGATTTACTTTCTCCAAGGAGTCCTGTTTATAACTAATAAAAAACATCCTCACCCTAAAAATTCAATTTCTCGAAATTTCATGAAATTAAGTGAGAACGAGGCCGTTGAGATATTTCTCTTCTGTGATGCTTCACTGGAGGCATATGAGGTTGCTTCGTATGTGGTGCAGAATTGCCCGTCCTTCCTGGTTTTTGCTAAGGCTAAGGTGGCACCCTTAAAGAAGAAGACTCTTCCCATCTTGGAACTTTTGGCCGTGTATTTGGCTCTGAAATGCTTGCCCACTGTCTTGAGGGGTTGCAGTGGATTCGCCCCAACCAAAATACAGGTAATCACGGATTCCCAAATGGTCCTCTTGTGGATCATTTCTGGATCAATCGTGAGCAAGAACTTATTTGCAAGAAACCGGTTGAAGGATGTCTTGTCGATGGTTGCAGAGTTTGAATCCTTGATTGGCCTTATCTCCTCTCTCCGGTATGTACTATGCACGGATAACCCTGTTGACTTGATCACCATGGGTTTGACGTTGGAAAGATTTAAGACTTGTCTTCGGTTTTGGTGTCATGGTCCGGATTGGTTTGTATAGCGGGATTACTCCATGGGCGACACAGGAGTTGCCATGTCTCAATCAACGCAGTCAACGAATAGCCCATTCTTCATTGAATGCTGTTGTCATCCAGGGAGAGGAAGTCTCAACGGTTCTGCCTTTGGAGAAATTTTCTTCCTTTACGAAGCTCTTGAGGGTAACCGCGTTAGTCGTAAAGTTTATTGGCAGGTTGCGGGGGTTGATAGTGAGAGACTGGCAGCCATACTTCTGATGAAGACAATGAGGAATTGGCATTCTTGCAGGACCCTTCAAGCAGGAACGTTCCTAGGCTGGTGGGGAATCTTGATCTGTACATTGACGAGGAGGGCCTGGTCAGGTCGGGCGACAGAATTGGTAATTCTCTTCATTTCAATGTGGGAGTTAAACACCCTATTCTGTTATCAAAGCATCACCCGATAACCAAACTCCTCATAATGGATGCCCATACACTTGGGAGTTGGGTTCACGTTTGCTGAGGTGAGATGTGGTTACTGGGTACCCAAGGGAAGACAGGCTGTGAAGACGGTATTGGGTACCTGTGCGTTGTGCAAGAGGTACAACGCCAGGCATCCCAATGTGGCCAGTTTACCCACTTCGCGTGTGGACATGGAGGCCCCTTTCAGACATACAGGAATTGACTACACTGGGCACATTTGGATTAAGGAGGATGATAGGGAGGTAAAAATGTATTTGCTCATTTGCACTTGACTTAGCATCAGAGCCGTACACATTGAGGTGGTGCCAGCCTTGATTGTGGTGCTAGACTTCTAGCTTTGGTGCGTCGGTTTCACCAACTTGTATGGTATACCGGCTGCCATCTACAGCGATAATGCTAAGACCTTCCTGGGTGGTGGTCAGCTGTTCAGGAAATTATTGTTGTGCCATGATTTCCGACAGAAATCTGGCCCTTGCCAAATTAAGTTCCGCTCTATCCCGCTATTCTCTCCCTGGGTTGGAGGTGCCTGGGAAAGAAGGATACAAACAATCAAAACCTGCCTCCACAAGGTTGTGGGACGGGGGGAAATGGATTATTTCTCACTACTAGTACTAACCCTTATTTCTGCATTCCAGAGGGTTGTCAATAATCGCCCACTAACCTATCGAGAATCAGTGGAGAGAGAGAGAGAGAGAGAGCTGGATGCGGTAACACCGAGCAAGTTTTCGCGGTCAAATGTGAGTCCTGGGCTGCTGTTGGGCTTGTTCGAGGAAGATTTTGTGCCCTCACTCCTAGTCAGAGCTATGCAGATGAGGAACTGGTGTCTAGAAAAGTTTAGGGCCCAGTGGTACGACGAGTACATTTTGAGCCTCAGGGCCGCTCTAGGGTGGGGTTCCATAACAGACTGAAGGTTGGGGATGTGGTGCTAATCAAAAGCCCGCTTAAACCCAGACCTTTTTTTGGGTTCTAGGTGGGGTTGTAGAGCTGAACAGCGGAAGAGATAGTGCTGTCAGGATAGCCAGGGTTAAACAGGGTGAGGCGGTGCAGGTACACTCTTTGAAGCACCTGTTTCCGCTCGAGTTGTCCCTGTTAGCGGATGAAGATGAAGTGATGCCCTTGCCCTCCTCTGCTGTTATCTTTTTTTCACAATTTTTTTGATAGTTACAAAGTCTCGTGACTTGTTATCACTGAAGTGGTTATAAAGGATTTGTTTCCCCCCCCCCATTTTTAAAAACCCCTTTTGTTATACTACGCAAGTTATCTAACGGAGAAGCTACGTTGCGGAAGTGGATATTTTTTTCGCATTAAGAAGTACCTTTGCTCATTTCCCCGTCCTGCACCGTCATGGATTTTTTTTCTTGCGTTGAGATTTTCTCGAGAATTTTTTTTACAAAAGTTCAAAAATAATTTAATTCATTTCTGAATATGTCCTGAAAGTTTCGTTAAAATCCGACAACTATTTGAATTTTGCAAGAATTTCCAAATCAAAGTGTTTTTCACCGGAAAAAGCGAAAAAAGAAAAAAAAAACTAACCTTTCTTTATCTTTGGTCCGCTGCTGACGTCAATAAAACAAGATTTTTAATTTTAACCAAAATTTCGAACTTGCTAGAAAGGGATAAAAAAAAAAATAAAAAAATAAACAAACACTTTTTTTTGTCTTTGCTCTTTAACATTTTGTTTGATGATAAAACTTTGTTTTTATTGTGTTTTGGGGTATTTTTTATGCTGTTTTTCCGCGAAAAAGTGGAGGTATCTACTTTACTTTTAGTTTTAAAACTTTAAACGCAAGTCACCAACTGAAACAAAAAAAAAGAAAAGCTGATTAATATTTTTAAGGCTTAAAAAAGGAGGATATATTGACAATGTTGTTGCCATAAAGAGAATCGTTTTCCAAATTATTCATTTACTTACTTCCAGTTTTGTTTACGAATTTGAACTTATCACTTACCTTTTTTTTAAAACATGAAAACTCAGAATTTGGTAAAAAAAAAAAAAAAAAATGTCCCAAATTTTGCGTTATCTTTTACAGAAAAATACAGATATTTTTATAAAAATTTAAAATAAAAATTAAAAAATGATAGTAATACTAACTTTAAAAAAGTTGCAGTTTTTTTGAAGATAATGATCCTGGATAGAAAAATGAAGACAAATTACATTAAATTGTTCAGAAACTTAGTTATTTCTTTTAATCCAACGATACAAAAAAAAAAAAAAAAAAAAAAAATATGGAAGCGGTAAAAAAATCATTTCATCATTTATCTATTATTTCTTTTTTTCGTTTTGTTATTACAACAAAGAGAGAGTGAAAGGGGAAAAGGCAAGGGAAAGAATTGAAGTTGTATTGAAGTGATAAAAGAAAGAATATTAGTTTTCCTGAAGTCTCTCTCCATACTGCATAACAAAACTAAACAGCTGTCTCCCTTTTTCTTGATTGCATGGAAGCGGTACGTAGAAAGATTGACGTTTCGAAAGTTAAAAGAACGATAAGGAATGTTGTCTTATTCCGGAAAATTGCAACATCAGCTCAAAGGAGAAGGTAATGAATAGACGCAGGACTGACTGATGGAACAAGGAAGTTTAAAGGAGTCCTAAAACGGGAACATTTCGTACTATGAAGGCCCGTCTGTGCTATTTTTATGCTATTTCAACACATCTTCTTCTCTGTCCTTTCCTTTCATTCTCCTTCTCAGCTGACAAATTGATTTTACTCTTATGCACTGTCACCTTTACGCCAAAAATAAATGACCAAATCGACTGGCATTTTGAATGCTCTTTGCGAGTCAGCATGTAATTGATCGTTCAATAGCTGAATGAATAGATGAAAATTGAAAAATAAATCCACGATATATACTTCTGAACTTCTGAAATAATTTAATATTTTAATACTCGTACTTTTTGTGTCATTTTCAAAGCAGAATTCATAAAAAAAAATATACATGATTTTAAAACATGCTTTTCATAACATTGAGATAAAAAAAAAAAAAATTTAAATTGAGAAAGTTACCGCTTTGTTGTGGTTGTGTGTGTAAAAGATAAATTTTTAAAAACAACTGAAGAAAAATGTTTTTTTAAGAAACAAAAGAAATTTTCTTTCTTTTATTTGCTGTTTGCAATTTTTTTTCGCCCTGGAAAAGAAAAAATAATACACGACTGGTGACAAGTTTTCAACTAAAATTGTTTTTTTATTTACTGATTTTTGGACTATACTACTACTTAACTACTTGCATGTTTTGCATAAATAAATTTATTTTTTTTATTTGTATGCTAAACATTAATTTTCACAAAAATTAAGTAATTTCAGAACAATCCAGAACCTATACTGGCAGCAAATCGCCTGCATACAGAGAGAAAATAAATTCAGTAAATATACAAAAATAGTAAGAAATGTAAGATAAGGATGTGTCTTCACAACAGACTTATTCAACCTCAGTGAGGCGATTTTGAGAAAATTAGAATTATTACCAGGATTCATTATTGGTGCTACAATCTTAATAACATAGGCAGATGACACAGTGTTGATAGCTGACACAGAAAGATGTACAGAAATTTGTGAAGGAAATTGAGAAGAAAGGACTAAATCGCAATTGTAAGAAGATAGAGTATATAGTTGTTAGCAAAAGGAACAGCCCAACATGCAAATTACAAGTGCTGAGAATACCATGGACTGAACATGTAAGCAACAATGAAGTTCTAAATACAATGGAAACAGAAAAGACACTTAACATCAAGAAGAGGTAATTGAAATTTCTAGGGCATATAATTAGGAAAGAGATTTTCATACTCATGGGACAGATTTGAATGTAAGAGGGATTGAGGAAAACAAAGTATAACTTACCTGGTGAGTTTGAGTGAATTTAGGGAATTTCAAGGTTTGGATAATATTCCACAGGGACTATTAATCCAAGAAATGAATGCTCTTCTTTCCATAGGGGAAATTAACTCAACCATTCCTGGATTTAACCTGGGTGAAGCTGCTGGAATGTGTACAGAAATATTTCAGTATGGTAGAGAAACTGCAGACATTTTTACTGCTTGTCAATTCCAAGAGAAGTGCTTTGAGCAATGAGAAAATATCTCATAATTTGCATGTTTGCATTTGTTTACCCCAATCAGGCCTTGTCAATCAAATGAAACATCACACAGGAAGACCCAGACGTAACTGTCATGCTTATCAGGTTAACAATGATTTTATCATATCACATTATGGCAAGTCCTGTTCAAGTCAACCTGATTTGACCAGACACTTGAAAATCCATAACCAGTGAATCCAGGAAGCATAAATACCCCAACAATTAATGGCTTACATCTACTGTCTGTGCAATAAATCTTGCTGGCTTCAAGAGCCACTGTCAGTCTCATGACCATTAATGCATGTTCATAATGGTCATAGTCATTTAATGGGTCAACAGCTATCATTATATAAGGTATATTTAAGCAGTAAGAATTCTTTCAAACAAGCTTTATTAAATAATACTAACAAGGTCTGTATGTTCAACATTTTAATTAGTGTTTACAACTTTCGAATAAGTTGTTTTATGTCAGAATTAAAATGAATTTATTGCCTCTATCTGAGGACTGTCACTAAAGTCATTATTAAATATTGTGTGTCGTTAATTTTGCATTTTATTAGAATTGTGTTTAACAAATTTTGGTATTTCTTAGTGTTAACAATTTCAAGTCACTTAAAGGTGACGTCATCTACAATAGTTAAACTGAATTTATATGTGCATACTTTTTTTTTTATATACACAATATATGATCTCATATATATGACTATATACTCAATAGACACTATCTGTCTATTACTGACAAGCATGCATATGCTACTTCACAAATGAATCATCAAAATAATTTGCAAAAGTAAAAGGTTTGGCTGCTCGTTGAATTTATCTAAATATCACTTGTCTACCACTGAACTCTGTTTTATTTCATGGATTGCAATTTTATATTCTTTCATGTCTTTCAAGAGAGAGAATATTTTGTGGAATTTGAAGTTTTTTTCACTCAAATTTTGAAACTTCCCCTCTTTCTCCAGATAATTTTAGCACATTAAAGGCTAATGATTTGGCCCATGCATATGCATATGCTGGTACCCTGGTTAATCATATTGAATTTAAATGGCACTGTGAACATTTTTGTGGGATCAATTCTGTAGATTTTAATAAATTTTTGATTATAACTAAACCTAATAAGAGTATTGTGGTGGTAGCTATGGATTACAATAATTATATCAACAAGATGGTGATTTTGAGTGATGGGGACAAAATTATAAGGTTGGCACTGATCAAAACACAATACAAGAAAGTCAATAGAGTTGAACTTTCAAAAGTGTTAACTCAGTTTGGTTAAAAGTAAAGTCCCGATGGGCATTTCATTTATGTGGCCACTATGACTGGATGGTTTATACAAAACTCATGAAGATAATTATACAAACTATAAATTGAGTTTTAATGAGAATGATATCATATATGTCAACAGTAAAATGTGAATTAAAAAAAGGGTTTTAATGGGACATTTTAAAATGAAAATCCATCATTATGAATGGACCAGCAAATATACATTAAGAAATTGATGGTAATGATTACTTGTCACTACAACCTCAAAATATAATCTGACCCTAACCACTTGGCCAAATAGAAGTTAATAGGGAAGCCAAGAATTATAAAGGACATTTTGGTCAATGAAAGGTATATATCTTGGAGTGTTTGGAAATGTTCTACTGAACTCTACATGCAAACTATTTAAATGCATTGATATACTGATACATATTGATATGTCTCAGAAAGGGATATATTTGTTCGAAGTAGCAATGTGGTTGTTGACTACTGTAACCGGGTAGGACAATCTAGCAGGTAACTGTAATGGACTGGTCCTCGTCGTAGTGGTAGGCACTAGGCGTAGGCAATAGGCGAAGACAATAGGCACCGTCCATGTACCTCCACATCAGTCTGTATTTATGGCTGACACCAGCCAATCATATTACTGTGAGGGGGAACCCAGGTGTATGCATATTCATTACATCACATATATAGATATCTACACAGGTACACCAATAACTAGAGGCACTAAGCTATGGACATTGATTCACTTTTCGATATATCTATTGCATAATACTCAACAGTTTCATTTGGCATAGATGGCTTCATAGAAATAATAGAAATTGTCCATTTTTCTACTGAATCATTCTTTCAAAAGTCATAATCATTATTTTCAGAATAATAAGTTTCTGAGTAAGTTGTTCTAAATTTGATATTCTTTTCAGGAATTATTGTTGGCAATATTTGGTTTGGAAACAGATCAGTAGTTAAGAAGAATCCCTCTTGTGTATATATATATATATATATATATATATATATATATATATATCAGGTGTAATAGCATAATTGTCCATGACAAAAAATGTTTAATATCTAAAAAAAACACTAAGCTAATTGAGTTTCTTTTTTCAAGTTTTTCAGATAAGACATTTAGCCATCATGACACCATTTATTATAAGAATCACTGAAAAATCCTTTCAGTTATTCAGCTAGAAAGAGAACAGGTTAAAATTGTTTTGTATCAGCCCCATTGTCTTCTCAACTGAGCAATGGTAAGAGGAAAAAGATCATTCAAGCTTTCAGTAATGGTACCAACATTAATACTCTGGCTTCCATCTCCAAAGTCCATTCAAGAACTGTCAAGAGAAATGTGAATGAGTTTAAAAAAGAGAGAACAGTAGAAAGGAAAACTAGATCAGGAGATCACAACAGGACGAGGGATCATCATTTCAACTTAGAACTAAAGAGATCAGTTAGAAAAATTTAACTCAATCTATAAGGTGTTTGGCTTGTGAGAGAAAAATTTCCACTATGACAGTCCAAAGAGCAGTGAAAAAAGACTTGAAAATTAAATTGTATGAGAAACCTGGGAGGCACCTTGTTACTCCAAGACAGAAAGTTAGAGAGGGTGAAGATCATCTTGAATAAGTTGGAAAATGATCCTGAAATATATATATATATATATATATATATATATAAACTTTTTTTAAATCCTCCATGAGCTTCTGATCCTTAGCTATATATTAATATCATGAACATATCATTTTTGTTTATGATCAATTTCATCACATTTCTTCTGTTAAGCTTGGAGAGTAATTATACATACTTATTGGTCAAAATAGAGTCCAATGGTGTTATAAAAACCTTGGAGAATTCCAGTAAGATATCTTTGATTATTTCTATGATACAATGGCTCAAATCTTAATTTAACAATTGGACAATTTTGCTGTTACAACCAGTATATATATATATATATATATATATATATATATATAATGATAGAGGATTTATTAAATATGATTATTTGTAATTGTGTATATATGCATGTATACTTGGGTAAATGCAGGTGTGTGTGTGTATATATATACATGTACACATTTACATGAAGATTATATTTGTTACATTTGCATTTCTTTGAAGAATGTCTAAAAATTCTGAATTCTTATTTTTTGATCTTTTTTAAACTCATGACTTCTTCTATCATTCAAATCTTCTATAAATCAACATTCAGCTGTTTAGCACACCAATATTATTTATAAAAAAATGTAAGTGAATAACTCAACTAATCAGCAATCCTGTTAAAATGGAAGAAACATTTGAAAAAAGTTTTCATTTAGTTAAACAATGAAAGTGTAATAGTTTTTTTTAATTGATATTGTTATATTATTATGTTGGGAGAAAAGACAAAAGCAGTGTAAACAGTTGAAAAATACCTTACATACGTTAATATCCCATGTATCATATGTAAACAAAAGGTTATTCTATTTTCTTTTTCTTTTATGCAATCAATATTCCAATAATAATGAAATGAATTATAAATCATGCAATTTTTTCCACATGGAGAAATTTAGTAATACATACTCTCATGTCAAGATATTTTGCCATTATCTGTAACAAAACGAGGCTGGCATCCCACTCTCACCCTTTCACTGTTGAAACTATTAAATGTAGCTGTCTCCTTTACTCCAATAGCTTCATATCTCGCACCTCTCGCCTGTGGAACTCCCTTCCCTATTCCTGTTTCCCTGAGAGCTATAATCTCCAACTATTCAAATGTAATGTCAATCAACATCTCCAGTTGCCTTGATCTATCCACTATCCTTCTCCTCATCTTTTCCTCTATCACTCCTATCTGATCTTGCTCCAAATCTTCTGTAACCCCTTGCGTCCTATGGCCTCCCGCCTTGCTTGGTGTGAAATGCTTAAAAAAAAACAAAAAAACAAGAAAAACTATGTGTTATTGATGGGAACTTTCAACCATTAAAAACCACACACTAACAATATCTGCTTCTGATATCATTGGCCAACATCATTACTTTCAGAGTTAACCCCCCCCCCCCAGATATGTGTATGATTTTATTTTATTTTTTTTAAATAAATACCAATTACTCTTGAGAAAGATTCCTGATAAGCATAATCTGGAAAAATATGAGGATCTGTGAGAAGAATTTAGAAATTGTGGCTGGATAATGAATATCAAAATAGGAAGTCCATGTTTTAAGTTAGCAATAAAACAATATGCAGAATTGTCTGAGTGTGAAATAATAAGAGTCTCCAAAACTGGGCAAAGAATGCATGAACATGGATCTGAACCAACAAAGTTCGTTAATATCCTTCAGGGTCATAGGATCACCTATATTGATCATCAAGCCCTGAAAGTATGCCTAGTCCCAAAGTCATCTGCTGAAAAAAACTTTGTGGGAGATAGTACTGCTTTGAAAAAACAGTCCTATGAAAATATATTAATACTTATGTTACATTGCACTTCAAATTCATAACTCAGCAATAATTTTCTTACATATACCCATGCCTAAGAAGTATATTTTGCTATAAATTTCTTTTTTCTTGTACAATATTCAGTTTTCTAATTTATTTTTTTTAGGTACCTTTTTTTTTTAGCTTAAGTGAAACTGTTCGTTTCAATTAATTGAAATTACTTTGCTACAGAATTTTTCAAGAACTAAGTTTGTTTATTCACGTACAAACACGTGATTGATTAGAGTCACTGTACACAAACATTAACCCATGTTAGAAGGGAAATTATGCTAGAGTTACCATCCTTAAGCTGAATTACCTCCCCTAGATCAAGAATTAAAGCAATTGCATTGTTAAAAATTTATCATTTAATATTGCAAATTTGAAAAAGAATATTATAGTTTTTATATATTTATTATACTTTTTACTTATGTTGTGTTATCCTTCAAAGATTTTTTTGGTAGGAATACGTTTATTTAAAGAGAATATTTTTAGTTCATATTGTTGAAGGAGTAAGAAATTGTTGATTTTGTTGTTTCTTTCAAAATTATTTAGAATTTAGGACTATCATAGAAAGTATTGATATTTATGAATAAATAAATGATACTTTTAAGGAAAAAGATTTAAAACTGGAAACTCATTTTTAACGTCCACTAAGCTAAACAAGGATGTATGATTAGAAAGGGAAAGTGAAAGTGAGTTCAAATTCTGGCCAAGTTTGTTATATTCACTTTCACAGAAATGCCTTTGTGGAAGACATTGATCTGCTACTTCTCACTATTGCTATTATTTAAATATCAGTGTAGACTGAGCTCTCAAGCCTAGGGTAGCAACCAGCCTAATAGAAGAAAAACTTTGAAGTCTAAACTGTGAAAAATGCAACAGGAAACCACTCCACTATATTTCCTAAGAAGTCTTGGCAGATTATAGAGAAACATCTTAAAGGGGTATGACATTTAAAAAAGAAAGTAGACACAATTCTTTTGTTTCAATACAAACATATAATATTTTTCTCTCTAAAGAAAAATAATGTTACGTTACAGTTAAATTAATATGTTAATCATTGGATGTGTGCTGGTGTAATGGATATAGACTCAGCATGAGGAATTGGAGAGTTTGAATTCCAATTGAGTTTGTTGCATTCACTTATGCATAAAAACCTTTGGGTAAGGTATGAGTCTATCTCTTCTCCTTCCTCAACTATGGGTTGAATAGCAGGACTTATTAGATCCTATAACCTTGGGTGACAATCAGTCTACCACAGAAAGAAACAGAAATTTACTGCAGGAAAATTTTCTGCTTAGTCAGTCATGAACTGAAAAAAACATGATCGTTCAAGCATGTATCTTAATTGACTGACTGAATTATTGTTTCAAAACTGTTCAAGAAATTAATTTTAAATCAATAGATATACTTTGTATTATATGAATATATGAAAATATTAGAAATGCTGCTGAAATATTTTGTAAAATTGGGGACTGTGTTTAAAAATCAGACATAATCTCTGAAGATGTGACATTATATACTGTAGATTTTTAACCATCTCATCTTTGTTTTAATTGCATTCAGTGATTTTATTTTTTAAACAAAGTAGCAAATTCTTGCACATTTTGCAGGTAATCATCACTCACATATATTGATTAAATATCACCTCTCTTTCAATTTAATATTAGAGGAATATTAGTAATAAATTTAATTTATATATTTAATTTATAAGATATATCTCAACATTTTATCAAAATATAAATCTGCATCCCAGTTTTTTCAAATATCTCCATTCCCAAAAGAATTACTACTTTCCCAAGCCAACATACATGACTATAAAAATGTAAAAAATATAAAAGAAAATGGCTAAATTCATAATCTCATGCTATTTAAAATAAATAATAGATAAATTAATCCCAAGCCCAAATAATTTAAATACTAATTTGCATTAAAAAAAAGTTCATGAACATCATTTACTCACTTTAGTTTATTAGACATTGAATTATGTCACTTGGTGTCCTTCATAACTCGCCTAGACATTTTGGCCAACTTGATAAATGTTTATGAGTGTTCTTATATTTAATAATTTTGAAAAACTAATAACCTTTTTGGTCTTGTATATAAATACTTGTTACAAAATAAAATCCTTGCATTTGCCTTGATAAAGTCCCTCAGGTGACAAAACCTGTCAGCCAGGATAAGTTTTCCTTTTGTTTTTATACATATTATCCTTTTACAGATACATTCTATCTAAAATTATATCTGTATATGTTTAACTCACTAGACTATTGTCTCCTCAGTAGGCCTAGCATAAAAATAAATACCATATGAGAGCCATCATGAGAGAGAAATGGCAATAAAGGAAGTCATGCATAACAGCAGGCAATAAGAATATTAAGTTTAAGGCTCCAAGTTCACAATAAATAATTCAAACAGAAAATGGATCAATTCTTCAATGATAGTAAATATGGAAAAATTATTATGACCATTTTCTTACGATATCAGCATGAAAAATTATTGAATCATTTGATGATAAATTAATATTCTTATTTAGACAAAATGAAATATTCAGACTACTGTTAAATCTTAGGTTTACATATCATTAATTGTTAATGACACTAAAAATAGCAGCTATATACCTTTATTTTAGCAACTGGTTAGTTTGACATACTAAAAAATACAAACTTAATGGTTACTTTTGCAATTCCAATAATAACAATATAAGATTACTACTACTACTAGAAGTAAGATCAGCAACTCTTTCTTTTTTGGAAATATTTTTTTGTAAAGGACTGCTTTTCAGTTCCACCATATGTACAGCAGCATCACTTTTCTAGGATGAAGACTGGCATTTTCCATAGTTAGTGATGGTTCACTTTCCCTGTGATCACTCAATATTATTGCAAAATATTCAATTTTCATTAAACATCACAATTTCTTTCAAAAGCAGAATATTTGTTATGTTTAAGTAGTGAATTATACATGGAAATTCAGTCCAAGTCTTTTTTACCTTAATTTAAACAGATGCCCCATATCAAAATAATTAACATAACAAAGCCTACACAAATATTTTTTAACACTGGATTTAGATGTTTTCAGTAGAAATGGACATTCCAGATTCATAGCTTCTCTAATCACTCCAGGACAACACCTCACCTACCCAATGCTGTCACCTTGGCATAACCAACATGTACACTGACCATACGTTGTGACCTTGGTCAGCTCAAGAAACAGGTCACCTCCTGTCCTTTCTCTTAACTCTGATTGCCATCCTGACAATACACCAGAAATGGACATTCCAGATTCATAGCTTCTCTAATCACTCCATGACAACACCTCACCTACCCAATGCTGTCACCTTGGCATAACCAACATGTACACTGACCATACGTTGTGACCTCAGCCAGTACAAAAATAGGTTGACTACCAGCTTTTCTCTTAATCCTGATCACCATACTGACAAACTACCAGAAATAGACATTCCACCTATTTTGTGATATCTGTATGACACCATATGTACTAACAATAAACATTGTTCAAAATCAAATCCTCATTATTCCTTTCTCTTGCAACCAAACATCTGTTATAATAGTAGTGACCCATACATGAAGGATGTGTAGAAGCAAGGAGTTTTGACAGCCTTTTGCAAACAGTTAAATGTAGAAATGCTGGGTTTTTAATGCTGTGAGAAAACAGGAGAGAGAAGTCTTAATTGCATTTAATGTTTACTGGAATTAAATGTAGAAAAAGAACTCATGTGATTGATAACATATACAACGCAAAAGGACTAAAAACAATCACCCTGCTTCTTATATGTGAAACTGAAGCCCCCTATAGGCTAATTTTGTTCTATTGTAGGTTATAATTTTACCACAAAATATCACTTATACTTAGTTCAACTCCGCTGTAATATTATTTACTCAATGACATTATTATAACAAAGCACTGATTGATCCATCAATACTTAAATATGCCTCAACATGTTCCAATCATTAAACAACTGGAAACTACAGAAGAAAAAATGTAATTGAAAGGAAATACTTGTAATAGTAAAACACTAAGGCCACAGAGACCTATGTCTTAAATGAAGCTGCTAAAAAAGAATGATTGGTGAAGTGGGTGAGTATGTTTACATGTGAGTGCATTCATTAGGGCTGAATTATTATTTAATAAAAAGATTCTCTTGTGAACAGAAACTGGCTGAATTTCAAAATCACACTGAAAAATTACAAGAAAAAATTAAAAAAAATAAATATTGAAATGTAGATTTTTTTTCTGTCAAATCTGAAATATTTTATTAAATTATGCAAGCATCAACTCTCAGCAAAAGTTGCTTTGTTTTATTAAATTATTTTTGTAAGATATGGTCCACATTTTTAGTATGTTCACAATTGATATTGCATAATTGTTTTACTGAAATGACATAATTGTAACCACCCTAAAAAAAATTTTTAAGTACTCAAAGTATATTGAAATGGCAGAGTGAAACTGAGCACCATCATCAAAAAAATATTCTACAAAGTTTTCTAAAATAAAATTAATTCATAATGAATAAGTACTGAAAATTTAATTTAAATTGGATAATTCCCTGATTTTTGTTAAAATTTAAAAAATAGGTGTGACCTTTCATTATTGAAAATGCACATACATTTTGGTGACACATAATCAGAAGGTTGATACAGGTTTATAAAACACTAGGGTTTATAAATGTACAGAAAAACACCCAATATCAAGAATTTTATCACAAATATTAATTTAATACTTCTCTCTATTATAGCATTCTTCATAACGCTGAATATAATGATTATAAAATTTAATTTTTTATAAATAACTTGTGTTTTTGTTTTTAACAAGTATTTTTAAAAAGTAATTTAAACTTTAATTTTTCCATCCTTAGAAAGCAATTTTTGCACTGCAAAGCTAAAAAAAATTCTATTTATTAAGAATTTTATCACAAAATTAATGTCATAAATTCAATAAATTTAATTTAATTTAATACTCTAACATCATTTTCAAAAATATATTGTAAAAGACTTGTAAAAGTCAATGGTTTGGGTAGAAAGTTTCCTCAGTGAAATCAATTGTCATGTGTCTGTGACCAAGGTGAGCCTACAAGTTGGAGGAGATTAGCTGTAGTTTGACCTGGAGAAGGATGGGTTCCATCAGATCTACTTGCCCAAGACACATTATGTTTTCAGCTCAGATATATGGAAGAAAGTGATCAGGTGTACAGGCATGCAGTGATGCTATAACCACACCTGGTCATGGGACTAATTATTATGGTGTTCATAAATGCTACATTAACTTTTCTTTTTAAATTCCAACTTACCATTTTATTTTCCAAATTCTAGTATTCTGAAGATGACAAATTTCTACATTCATACAAACTTTAAATTCTTGATTCTGAATATTAAATTCCTAAATCCAAATACTTCAGAACTTAGAATTTAAGGTTTGTATACTTTTTACAATTACAATGTAATTTCTACAAAATAACAATTTAGTTAATATTATTTAATTTCAGTGTCCCAAAATCTTTCTCAAAATGGTGAAAGAGTTGCTGTAGTAACTACAATGAAGAAATAGAATTCATTGTCTTCCATAAGAACATAATCAGTTAGAATGGTGATTAAAGGCAATACCTTAAGACCACACCCCAGACAAACCAAACATTGTTTTTTGTGGAAGGCATTTTTTCATCTGCTTATGAAACAATGGTTATTAGATCAAAAGTCCAACCCAAAAACCCAGCATCAATATTTGATCACTTGCCATCAAACGTATTAACTAATCCTTAGCCCAAACTAAGAACTACAAATAAAACTTTTGTTACTGTATGAAAAGTACAAAATGATTAGTTTGCACAATTTTCAGAAAATGATAAAAATTATCAGTTTTGAAAACTTGTGTCACTATATTTATCAACAGGATTTTGTTTCAGCCATTACATGCTATAAATTGAACAATTACTTATTCAGCCAGTTTGACCTTTTTTTTTTCACTGGAGGTATTCCAATTTTTTTAATTAAAATTTTTGAAAACCTGATGTTCGTGTATATGCAACAAATTTTTTCTCTTTCAAAATGAATACTAATATTTTTGAGTATGAAAAACTTAATTTGTTAAGCTATCAAAACTAAATGATGTAGCAATTTACCCAAAACTTGTTGAGACAAAAAGTTTCTTGAGTTTTAAAAGTGTTTTGTGATCAAATACTAGGTGCAATTAAAACTCACCCATTATTAAATGGATTGGATCCTTCAAAAACAGTTCATTACATTGAAAAAGTGTTGCAGTTTTAGAAAAGCCAGTGTCAAGTACATGATTATATTAAGAAAAATGATCCGCTGAAAAAGTGACACATTGAGATAAACATTTGATATTTGTTTCTAATTTGTTGGAAAAATATAAAAAAAATAATGTGAACAAAGCAAAGAAAAAGAGTTAAATTATTTACAAGAGACACTAGTTTAACCATTGAACATGCGTGTAATTATTTAATTAATAATTCTAAACAGTGGATTTAATTTTGTTATGCTTGGTGAATTTACCACAGTTTATTTTGAAAATTAAGATAAGGTTTTTTATTGTTACATATTTTACAACAGTGCAAAAAGCTACTGACAATTTTCTTAATGAAAAAAATTTTTTCAATTAAATGTTGACATTAATGAATACAATTTTTATCCAGGCCATAACTGCTGAAAATGTGGATATTTACTGAATGAAATATCATGTCAAACATTTGATAACTTATCAAACCTTGAAACTAGAATCTATAAAAATATTAAAATGTCACTTTTGTATATAGCAAGTTTTGTTACAAAAAAGATTGTCCCACAGAAGAAGAAATATTTAATACAACTTTTCAATGTCAAGAATATGGAAATTTTTGGAAATAATTTTTCTGAAGTTTTCTGAAAGATTTTAAATTCCACTGGATACCACAGTTCAGTGGATGTTTTTCTGTTTTATAATGTTTAAAGTTGTTAAATTGATAACTTACAGTAATTCTTTGACAAAAATCTCTTATTTAGTAGTAATATTTGTCCTCACAGGTCTGTCCCTAGTTGCAGACTCCAGTTGCATGGCTGCCACGCTTGTTATAGGTATCACCCTGGGGTGTCTTTTAGTCCATCAAGTATGATAATTAAGAAAGTTAATTGGTTTTGAGAATTTAGATTGCCGTAGGGATTTTTAAGGAATTTTATGAATTACCAGATAAGTAATAGATAAAATTGGCATATGATTATCTTGAATAATTTACTTTGAAATGGATTAGACTGTATTTAAAAGAATAAATAAAGAGAGTCAAAGTTGACCTGCTGAATTTTGGAAGTGGCATACAGGAACACAAAACAGAAAGAGAGAGAGAGAGAGGATGTAGTCATCTAGATGCAATTGAATACATTATGAATGTGTTGAAAAATGAAATGATGCAAGAAACTGTAGCTCAAGTAGAAAGGGCTAACTTGACAAGTTTGTGACAGCTAAGACGAATTTGGGAAAGTTGGAAAATGGAGGTTACATGAGAGTAGAGAAAAACTATGGAGAGATCAAGGGTCTGTTATAATTTTGAAAAAAGAATCTATGTGAAGTAGATTATCTGGAAGATTGAGACAGTACAAAGTGTTTGTTCTTGGTTGACCGATGGTATAAGCCATACTGAGAATATTTAGCTTTGAAAGAAATGACAGTGGTATTGGGTAAATAGGGGGAAAACAATAAAATTAAGGCTCTGAAAGAAGTCATAGAAACAAAGCAGTGGTTAGAAACATGCACTTGTAAATATCAACTCCAGGATGGTCTGCTTTATTATATCTCCAATATGTACAATGAACCTTTGGATAGATTATAATCATCAAAGTGGCTCCAGATAAAAATATTAAAGCAGTGCCATGAGGAAATGGGACATGTAGGAATTGATGTGACTTATGAGTCAATTAGTTGTAAATATTTCTACAGTATAACCCGGATATAAGAGACCCTGATATAAGAGACACCTGGATATAAGATATATTTTCTCTGGTCCCAAATTAGAGCTTGTGTTAATGTATATAAATTAGACCCGGATATAAGAGAAACCCGGATATAAGAGAGATTTTATATGGTCCTGTCCGAGCAATGGCTGTCTCATGCGCTGGAAGCAGGCCAATAATGTTTTGTTCAAAAAATTTCACGCCGAATCAACATCAGCAGATCACGGTTCTGCCAACGAATGGGTGACAAACATTTTGCCGCAACTTTTTTGTGGATATGATCCAAAAGATGTTTGGAACTGTGATGAAATGGGAATTTTCTACAAAGCCATGCCGTCTGGATCTTTGCGATTTGTCGGCGACGAACAGTCAAATGGGACAAAAGTTCCCAAAGACAGACTCACGATGCTTCAGTTCACAAACATGGATAGCAATGAAAAGCAAGCTGTAGTTGTTGGTAAGTCGGCAAAACCACGGCAAACAGATTTTGACAAATTTATCAGCTTCGACGACCGTACACAATGTTATGGAGAACTGACTGACACGGACATCACACGTGGTATAAAATCGGATGATCAAAATTTTGACGAAGATGATGATGCTGAAAGCGTAAGTTCTGAAGTTTCTGAAAGTGACAAACCAGTGCCAAATTCTCTGGCTGCATTGAATGCGCTTGAAACTCTGACAGCCTACTTTGAAGCAAAAAGCAGTAATCCTGATGGCGCATTGAAAATGATTTATGGACTGTATGAAAGTGTTCATGATGTTAACAAAGAGATTTCTGTACAATCAAAAATGACTGAATTTTTTAAGAAAAAGTAATTTTTGATTGAATTATTTTGAAAACTGATTGAAAATGTATTTTTGTCTGTGTTTTTTATGTCTATAACTGTTAAATAAACTAGTGTTCTGTACGTAAAAAGCGTTATATGAAGTGTTCCCATACTTACCTAAACAAAATAGATCAAACCCGGATATAAGAGAAACTCGGATATAAGATAAACCCGGATATAAGAGATTTCTTCACCGGTCCCAACAACTCTCTTATATCCGGGTTACACTGTATCTGAAGTTGTACAAGGAGGTAACTGCATATGTAAATAGCTGGGTGATTTACCAAGTTATTTTTGGGTGACACATTGACTGAATCGACAAAGGGGGAACTGTTGTGATATCTTTTAGTCTGTGACATAGAAGTTCTACCTCCAGACTGAGTGATGACTGACTTATTAGTAGTCACTCAGCTATGCAAAATAGGGCAAGTCCATTTTGCCCATGTCACTACATCTTCCAGAAACAAAGAGGTTTCATGTGATTTGTTGATCTGTGACTTCTCCAAGCAATAGTACGAGATCTCATCCCTCCCTCTGTCTTGACGTGGGCACCTGGTTCTTTTTATTGGGAATCAAGGTCTGGACTCATCTTTATTTTGATCCTCCATAGTTATGTTTGCTTTCCTCCATCAGAAGCACTCATGTGTTCCTTCCTTTCAGGTTCCTCCACCTCTTCCATCTCGACTACTTCATCATCAATTCTAGATCTTAATCGATCAGAATGAGACAATAAATTCTGTCCGCTTGTTGCTATTATAGTCACATTATATCCCTTTTGTGCAATAAAGCTAGCTTTTTCAGGACTTGATTCTTTGTCATTTTTGTACCACATTTTTTCATTTATTAAATAGGACATTGTTATAGACAATCTAATTTGTCTTCCCATTAATACAGAGAGACTTTGCATTCTACCAACATGTGAAATAGTTCTATAACTCAGTAATAGTCTTGACAAATAACTATCTATGGTGTCTCTGGATGGAGAAAATGCCTTCAACCCCATTTTCACTATCTGCACCATTCTTTCTGCAATTTCATTTGATTGAATATGATATGGTGATATTTTATAAGGAAGGCATCCAATTTGTTTTAACCATAAACAAAGTTTCATTACAAAATTCTTGGTGCATTGTCAGAGCTTAATGCTTTTGGCACCCCATTTCTGGAAAATATTACTCATAATATTTGCTTTATCATGGCTGCCTTCCTATCCAGAACTCTTAACCACTTCAGACCATCCAGAGAATGAGTCAACCAAAATTAAAAATAGTCCTATGCCTTTAAAATGTGTATGATTCATGGCTCTTTTTTCTTTAGGCCATGAATGTATCTTGGCTTAACAAAAGTTTCTTTTATTTCCCTAACCTTTTGGACATTTTTGTATGTATAATTCTACATCACGCAAATACCCAGGCCACCACAGTTCCAATTTTAATCTTCTCTTTGTTGCTGCTATTCCACAATGAAAATCATTGTGTGCACTTTTTATTACGTCTTTTCTTAAGGTCTCTGGTGGTATTAAAATACATCCATTTCATATAAGACCCTTCTCTATAGTTAACGTGTGCCTTATCTCTTTATAAGTTGTCTCTGCCCTAGAAAAATCACTCCATTTGTTTCTTTTTATTCTACATGCAATCTTGCTTGATACCAGATCTCAGGGCGTTTAAAATGCAAGATGATCTAAAGGTGATACATTTCTTTCAATCCAAAGCAATATTTTACCTACTGTATTGTCTGATCTTTCTAATGGTTCATCTTAATAGAGCATCAACATGTGGAATAGTGTTTCCTTTCATATATTCAATGTCAAAGTCAAAGGCCATGAGCTTTATGGCTCATCTTAAAATTCAAGATGTAACTTTTGGTAACTTCTTCCTAGATTAAAAATAAAATAAACTCTAAAGATTTATAGTTTGATTTAAGCAGAAACTTCTTGCCTAATAAAAATTGGTGAGCTCTATTTGTGCTCCATATGATAGCTAATGCTTCTTTTTCAATATTTAAATAGTTAGCCACAGCTGATAATATCCTTCTAGAAAGGTACATTATTACATCACTGATATGGAATTCTAAAATTCCTTGCTTTACCATTGTTTTTCATTTAGCAACTACTAAAGGTAGCATGTGAATGGGCAGTCTGTGAGATTCAAAGTAAGAGGGGTGACTATTTTCTTTTAATTGAATGCTTGCTTTGTATCTTTTTATCATCCCTATGTCATTATTTTCCAACTTCACACTGTTAATTAATTTGGTTGTATGCACTTTAAAGACATCTGTTTTCATGAGTCCATGACTTTTTTTCACATTTCACTACCATGATAGTAATAATTTCAAAGTGTGTCAGTCAAAACAACCTAACATTTTGATGAAAGTGTCATTGAACTGTCTTAGTTTAAGCCAACTTTTCTTTAATTTGGGTTTGCCCATTTGTTCCCAGAAATTTATTGGGATTAGGTTAGCATCACTCCCAGTATCTACTTGCATAAAAAAAGTTATACCATTCAATTTAATTTTTTCTCTGCTACTTTTCTCTTTATGTCTTTGTATCACAAATACAGCTGTATTTTCTTGAAGTGGGCAGGGGAAGTTTATACCCTTTCTATTTTCTTTTTATGTTTGCACACAGACTGAAAATGTTTTTTCTTTTAACAATTCCAGTGAACAGGACATTTTTTTGTGTCCTGTTCATGCTTTTTATCACAGTATTTGCATTGCACAAGGTAATTCAATATACTGTATACTTTGGCATTACTCTTGACTGTATTGAATTTTTCAATTAACTCTAATTGTTGTAGAAACTCTATAGATGCATCCAAGGACATTTCAGTCAGTTGTAACCATTATAAAATTTTGTGTTTGCATGAAGTATCACACATACCTTCAATTAATCTTAACTTTATCAACTTATCTTCAATGGTCATTTCTTCAGTGCCAAGTTTTTTAAACTGACAGAATCTATTAGGTTGGTGCAAAAAAATACGTCAAAAACCGTCATTATTTTTGCACCAACCTAATAGAAGCCTTTCATAGTTTATATGCATACTGTATTATTGTTTGTTCAGCTCTTATTTACTTGCAAGAAAATTTATCCTCTCAGAAAAAAACAACATCTTTTTTGGCTGAAAATTTCTCTTTATAATGTCTGAAATTTGTGAAATGGTTAAGTCCTCCAATTCTCTGGAATAAACCATGACAAGAATCTTTCTGATGGCTTCCCATCCTGTTGAAGCCAAAAAGAGATCTGTCATCTTGTTCTCCCCTCCTGCAACTTTGTTGTCCTAACTTCTTGGTCTACATCTGGGCAGCAAACAATGAACACATTTTTCCAAGGTCCAGTGTTAGAGATCCTAACAGTGATGTCGTATTGTTGTGATGTCTTGTAGACTGTGATGTAGAAGATCTACCTCCATACCAAGTAACAACTGACTTAGTTGTCATTTGACTCTGTTCAAAATAGGGCAAGTTCATTTTGCCTATGTCACTAAAGGAACATTGAAAACTAGAATTTGCTTTTAACCCAGGCTCTAGATCCAATAAATAAAAACAAAATTTCCCCAGATTATATGTTGTTTGTATGGGAAGTGGTTCAGCCAATGGAAAATTTCTTGAAATCCAGAAGAAAATATATGAGAAGAATATCATAAGATTATAACTGAACAGTAAATAAAAGTAGAATAACAAGCACAATAACATTTGGGCCAGAGTGCACTGTAGGGTCCCATGTATGTGTGTGGGTGTGTGTGTGAGGGGGTATTAAACTCTTTGCGTTCCTTGCTCTGTTTTGTCATTCCCACTCTATGAAAGACAGCAGAAATTTACAAAGTGAAAGGAAAAATTAATGTGAGCAGATCTGAAGTAACATGATGACTGAAGACCAAAGGAAAGATTGATTGTGGTTGAAGGTATAAAGATGGTTACACTGGGAATGGTGTAAGAAGTAAGACAAAATAAAAATTGATCAGAAGAAAATAATTAGCTTCTCCCACTCAAACTCAGTAGGATGGAGTTCTCTGTGGAATTAGAGAGGGAGAGAGGAAGAAAAGTGTATACAGACGAAGTAGTATCCTTGAAGTACAGAGCTCGAAGAAATAATAACATTAGATTCCTGATAAGAAGGGATACTATTTAAGCAGTAGAATTATGCTGAAAATATATTAGTGATTAAGTAAATATCAGAAAATTAATAGAATAGAGTGATTATCATAATCCAAAAGTAAGTTTACTACCGTTATTTTTGCAAGATGTCAAATTTGAAGGTGTTAATTCGATTATTTTTTCAAGAAAGCTAGAGAAATAATGATAATGAAGTGCAAGTGGTTAAAATGTTTATGATTCACTTGAGGTATTTGCAAGCTGAAATATTAAAAGTGAAAAATGCCAGAAAAAAAGGTGCTTATGCAGGGACTAAGATTGTAGGCTCCTTAAAATTGTTACTAACCTCAAACAAGCAAGTCTCATATTGACAAAGAATTATGATGAAATGCAAAATTATCCATATGAATTTAAGAGGCTGTTATGGAAAAGCGAAAACAGAGCAGTAATCTCCATAGTTAGAAAGACTTTTATGGTTTTGTTTCAAACTATAATTAATGATGACCTAAAGATGAAAGGAAATTGCTTACCCTAGCTGAGAAATAAAAAAAAATTGCTTGCTCAGGTAGAAAAAAAAGTATCAATTTTAAACTTGATTTGAGTTGATTTGGCTTAAAAAAAATACAGAAAATTAGTTGGCTAGTTAGTAATCTCCAAGATCTGGGGTTGGAAATTATTGAATGTCAGAATTTATGGCTGTGCAATTAGGAGAACTGGGAAGTTTTGTAAAGCAATAATTTAAATTATTTAAAATAATTGACAGATTGTGTTAGGTGTCACAATCTTTGTTGTTGTCACAGGAACATGTCAAATGTTAGTTTGACATATTTTCACTGGGTCACTTATCACTTGTGAATGTCAGGGAACTGCTGCTTAAAGTTCAATCTATGATGACCCTACGGATAGATTGTAGCACTATTACAGCTCATAGCAATGTATGACAATGGACAATGACAGGCCATTAGTGCTAGTGTCCCTACCACTGCTAAAAGGGAAGGTCTCTTTGAAGTTTTTTAAAATAATATAATAGTCCTCTACCCCAAATCAAGTAGAAAGAGGAGAGTAATACATTGGTGGACACAGCCTTGAATGTAGCAAGGAATAGATTCATGCTCTCAACCCTGATTAAGCTCCAGAGAGCAGGATGAACATGCTTGCAGCATGTTCATCAAGAAGGGCAATATATATGAGTAGTGTCCATCAATTGGGTTTATTTGGATTATTTAGGGCACCTCGGCGTGGTGTAATGGTTAGCAAGCTTGTCTCGCTAGATCAGTTACGACTGAAAAGTGAGTTCGATTCTCACTAGGTGTCCCATACTTTCGGCCTTGTGCCACATCTAAGCTACACTTAGAAAATAACTATTTGGATTATTTAAATGAGAGAGGAGAGCACATGAGGGAAAACCTATGGCAACAATAAATTAACCCCTCAGTCGATCACTTTGGTGTTACCTATGGAACGTTTTACATTTGGTATATCAGTTACCCTCATTCTGTCCTATTCTTAGGCTGAGGAGAAATTACTTCTTGGCTCATACAGATGTGATGGCCAGTAACTGAGCATGTTTCTAGGAACCCTGGTGACGTGATCTCCTAAATGTGAAAGTGTATAAAATTGCAACTGTTATTAGGCAAAATAAAATCATTAAATCCTGGTTGTGGTATTGATGGTATTTCTAAGAATCTGAGTGAGAGAAAAGACTCTTAGGGAAACCTACAGTGGTACAGAGTTGGGTGAATGATGCAGATGAAGGACTGGCAGTAGAACAAGCTATTGCATTCCAAATGACATTTCTAAATGAAGAGAAGCAACTAAGAATGACGGCCCTAAAGATAAATGCCTGAGGGTTGTCACCAAAATATACATAATAGAAAATAGGCGGAGCCTTAGATCATGAATTGAAACAAAATAACTTTTTTTGAATTTACTGAAATGGAGAAGGATAGAGAAAAGAAAGAACATTTTTATAGGTGAAGCAGAAAAAATAATGAAATTGAATGTATTCTATGGTTTTAAAAAAATATTAGTACTTTAAGATACTAAAAAAGAAAAGTAGGGTGAGTCTTGTTATGAATAGTACTGTGAGATAGGTGAGCTGAGAAAATTTCTGTAAAATAAAAACAAAAGAAAGATATGCTTTCACTGCCTGGCTTTGATTTTACAAGTATACAAAAACATGAATTTTGCATGTTAAAAATTAAGGAAATAGTGAGTGGGTAATGTGAGGATGTGGGTAGTAACTCATGTGTCTGAGCCTTGACAGAGATTGATGAACAGAAAGGCCTGCTTTTGGAGTATAGAACTTGGGAAAACATGAGAGAAGGCTGAGTTGTGTATAGTGTATATAACAATTAAATGTGGAAAAATAGTTAAGTTAGGTTCAAGAAATTCAATCAGTATTAACTTGGATATAATTTAGTAACTTAATGTAACTGGATATGATCAACATGCTACACTCACCAAGTTGGGTGAAAATATTAAAAAGAACAGCAGTTGTATACATCTTAGAAATACCAGGTGAAACTACAATTTTCTCCTTGGTTTACATCTGCCTGTTCAGCTGCTATAACCCACAGGAATCACTTTTTCTGACTGTACCAATGTGATAGTTTTGATCACGAGAGATGCCTCTTTGTGTCTGCTTGTAATAACTGTAAATGTATTCTCAACAAGGAAAAGTCTCTGATATTATGAAGCACTGTATAGCCTCTAACAAGTTTGGTTCTCATGGCTACTGGCAGTAGTATTGGTTCTCATGACCACTCCTCAATAAACCTGAAGTGTTATCATCATCTGTTGATAAAGCAAAATGCTTTGCTCATAAATCCTCTTCCAATTCTATTCTTGACTCATCTGGAGTATATTTGCCTGACTTTTTCATATAGAACTATTGAGTGATATGAATATAACTCCATCCATGATTTCCTCTATCATCTCTAAATTTGATCCCCATAAAGCATGTGAACTTCATGGCTTCACTGAAATAATCCTAAAGAAATGTGCTCCTGAACTGGCTCCTGTTCTCTCTAAACTCTACAATAAATACCTTGTTACTTTTTGTTTTCCTGATTGTTGGAAATCGTCTTCTGCAGTTTTTAAGAATTCAGGCAAACCATTTGATTTTTTGAACTATCAACCTATTAGTCTTCTGCCTCTTTTTGATAAAGTGCTAGAAGCATTTCACCTGAATTCTATCAGACAAACAATATGGTTTTTGTTTCTGTAGGTCAACTGTCAATGTGCTGATGTTTATTAATGAAAGAGTCTATCAAGCTTTAGATAAAAATTATGAAGCTTGGGCTGTTGCTTTAGATATCTCAAAAGCATTTGACAGGATTTGGCACATTGATTTAGAAGTTGAAGGGTCATGGTGAGTCTGTCCGTTTTCTTGAATTGATTCAATCTTTCTTATCAAACTGCATAATGAAGATTATCTTAAATGTCCACTCCTCTAGACTATTTTGCATTAATGTGGATGTCCTCCACGGCTCTCTCCTTGGACACACTCTCTTCCTTATTTTCATCAACAACCTTCCCGATGTCATCAGTTCCTGGCCCAGTATCTATGCAGACACCACAAATATTTACTTAGTTTTAATATTAAGTCTGATAGGTTAGATAATTTTAAATTGGAAACTAATCTTGAAAATGATGTACAATCTGTTGTTAACTGGAGCAAGAAGTGGCTTGTTAATTTTAACATCTCTAAGATGAAACTGCTTTCTATTAACTTGAAGAAATTTTTTTTGCCTCCCATCAGTATTTCTGGTGCTAGCATTCAGGAGGGTAACTTCCTGCATTTTCTTGCTCTCATGTTTTTCATTAACATGAAGTAGAATGATTATATCAAATGAATTGCTAGGTCTGCTGCTAGGAAAGTCAGCTCACTGTGTTCTAGTAGACTATTTTTCTTGCTAGAATCTATCTTGTACATTTATAAGTATACTATTTGCCTATATATTGAATATTACTGCTACATCTGTTCTGATGCTTATGCTATGTGTCTAGAGATTCTTGACAAAATCCAAAGAAGAATCTGCAACTTTATCAGTTCTGACCTAGCATCTTGGCTTCAGTCTCACCACCGTAACATAGCTTCACTTTACCTCTTCTATAAATATTTTTATGGTAATTGTTCTGATGAGCTTTCCTTGTTGGTATGCTGAATTTATGAATTTAAATGCATTACTAGATTGGCAGCTAGGCTCATAATTTCACTAATTAAATTACTAGTTGTAGCCATAAGTTCTACGCTAATTGTTTCTTCTCTCACATTCCTTGCTTGTGGAACTCTCTTCTAGTTTCCTGCTTCCATGTCAACTACAATTTTTAAAAATTTAAATGTAATGTCAATTGTCATCTGTTTCTTTGAAAACCTGTTCTTTGTCTTCTGTTTTTTTTTACTCTCAGTAAACTCTTGCATCCTAGTGACTTGTCTTGCATATGGTAAAATGATAAAAAAATTATTTTTTGAAAGTTCTTTTTGGTTTACCTGAGCACTTTTGAGCACCTCCTTGTAGATTAAATAACCTTAGAGGTATTAAATAGATCTAATATTGATGAAATGGATCTTGATTTTTAAACTTTGATTATGATATTTATAATTATGAAAGATATGGACAATGATACACAAAGTTATATTAGTTTAATTTGCATGCCAATCATCTTGTGTCACTTGTTTTTGTTTATTTCATTCACATTTTGCCAATTCCTTCCATTTTTTGAATCATCAGTCGATTCCATCTCTTTTCTTCTTTCTGGTCTCTTGAATACCAATCTGCTATTTGTGATACACATTCATGCTACATGACTTTTGTAGTCAACTTTTAAGAATGATGTCTTTGAATTGGATAACATTTTCTGTGCATTCATTTGCCAAGTACATATAACACCCGATTAATGTTACTTTAAAATGTTGAATAAAAACAAGCATTGAATAAATAACACTTTGGTGTGATTTTCAGCAGTTAGCAGTCTGTGTTTTTCAGTTGAACTTTTGTACTTTAAAAGGGTTTCTATTCACAGAAAAATATATACATCATGAAGCATATCTTTGTGAGTATATGTGTGCTTAAATTTAAGTTTATTTATACATCTGATCATACAGTAGATACTGCTGCAACTGTTGTTGTTTGTATCCATGTTTATACAAATTCCTTCAGTCAAGTAAATGCTTCTAAAGTATTCTGACAAAATAAAAGACTCCATTTATCCCTATCTGATTTTAATAATGTCAAATTTGTAAACCAATTGAAAATAAGTAAAGATAGATGTTGTTGGCTGAAGTACCAAGATTAATTATTGTCATTATTTAGAGTGTATCTTAATTTTTGTTGCTTTAATGAGATTTCAGGTCATTAAGTTTATTTTAGCTTTCCTCAGATGCAGTAGCTGATTGTATCTGATACTAATTATTGCCATAGAATCAAGATTAGCAAGTTGGAAATACTATAATTTAGTTGGTACAGTCTCCAACCTTCTGAAAGTATTTATTATATCTGATAATTTTCAAGAGCTTTGAACAATATTCTTTATTTCATTCATGTTGTAAATCTTTGCTTTTATAACTCCACTTAGAACAATTCACTGTTCCCCAATCCAGAATGTAATAAAATTTGCCAGGAGAGCTTCTGACCCAGGACCAAGTGTTCTACACTATATGATTTACAAATGGTACCCGAAATTACTAAAATAATTACATATATTTTTTATATAATTATATTATAATAAAAGTGTTTTGGATTAAAAATGTTATGTTGCGGAATATTGGAAATGAGCAGAGGGAATATGGGTACCAAAGGAGGAGAATACAGAAATTTCTGAAACAGAACAGAATATCACAAGCCAACCTTCATCAGAGAATACCTTAACTTCAATTCTCACCATCCATACAGCATAAAGAAAGGGATCATCTGATGCCTACAACACCATGCAAAAATCATAAGTAGTGACCCAAACAGGAGATGATCAAATGTATGTTTTAATATAACAACTACACAACCCCTAAGCATAAAATCAGCTTCTGTAGGTAGAAACAGAATGGCTGAGAAGAAGTGGAAAACTGCCACTTTTGTCTTCCTTGCATCAAGAATTTATTAGAAAGGATACAGAAGATTTGCAGTCCATACAACATCAGGACAATATTCAGAAGCAAAGGAGAACATGACCATGAATATGTCCATCATTTGCCATTGTGGCAAAGAATGTAAAGGTGAAACTAGCCACTTCACTAAAGGCTAGACTGAAGGAACATTGAAAAGCTTTAATTATGGGTGGAACAATGAAATCAGACATAGCTGATTATATATGGAGGAAATGGGTAGTCATTAACAACTGTGTAATGCACTAATAATACTCAATAGAAAAGAACATTGGAAAATCAAATAACTGAAGGAATGAATGCATATAACTTAGTAGGCCTAGCATAGAAATAAATACAATATGAGAGCCATTAATAAATAAATAGAGATGACAGCAAAGCTTCAACAGCAGTAGCAATAAGAAAAAAGAAACCTTGGTGAATGAAGTCAAGTATGACAGCAACAACAGAATGCAGTCAAGCAATGTCAGCTGTAGATAGTTTAGATTTAAGTTCTAGACTCTGGATTATCTCATGAGACAAGGACGTAGTGGATTAAAGTGTTAGTTTATGAATTTGATGATATAGCAATTCGATTTCAATCCCTGAACTGGGCAGCTTTACATTCAGTGGAAACGGTGTAGGCAATAACTGAGCAGCAATAAATAAGAACAAAAGAAGATATTCCTAGATGTGAACAGTAAAACAAGAACAATCTACTCCCATAGATTAAATAAAAGATTCAGTTTGAAAACAGATGATAATGACAACAAGTTCTTAGGATATATCTGAGTGTAAATAATGATAATGCCTCATCCCAGAAATTCAAACAAATTACATAATAGAAATATTAGTCTTTAAAGAAAACATTCTCTACAGATCTTTTATGACCATAAAACTACACCATTCACTGACAATAAAATTCTGTAATCAAAGCATTCATTTATTTTCTTATAATGCTAAAGCTGTTTCAAGGAGTTCAATGGTTGATTTACATTGATTATAAAAATTATTTCAGCTACATTTGGTGAACTGACTGCAAATGAATTCTAAAAGAAAAACAAGTCAGATATATAACCAAGTCAATCTATTTATGACTTCAGCTGCTTATTTAAACCAATATAAATACATTAAGTAGAAGAAACAAAAGTGCTGAACCAAGTCAAATGAATGAAATGCTAGCCATTAACATTGCCATATATAGTAAAACAGACATTTAACCTTTTATTATGACCAATCAGAAGTGAAGATTAACATTATTGGTTAAATTGCATGTGATACATACAGTTTGATTCTATATATAATCAAATATTGTAAACTCAATGAGAAATAAATTAGAAATGATAAAAGTGATGCAAAAGTGACAGTAAATCTATCTGAAGTTGGGTGATACAAACTATTAGGTTGGTGCAAAAATAATATCGTTTTTTGATGTATTTTTAACGTCAAAAACCGATATTATTTTTGCACCAACCTAATAATAGCATAGTCCACTTGATACATTGGTCAGACACAACATTTTACTTAGCTACCAGCTGACCAGCTCATTGGAATGGAACCTGGTCACTAAGTGAAGAGTGGCTGTATTTCTGTAAAAATAATTTTCAATCTTCAATGGAAAGAGTTAATTTATAGAATTAAGTTTAGTGTGATATATTTTTCTACATTTAATATATATTTTCAAATTTCTGGTTTCAATTCAGTGCAATTTTCCCTTGCTCAAAAGTAAGTATATTATTACCTGTTTCTAAGGTCAGTCTTCATCTGAGAATGTAATGACATTGATAAAGTGTGTGTTTATTTCTGAGTACATCTAATATATATAGTGTTGTCCTTGTTTTAAAAATACTTTGTACAATAATTACATCATACTAAGCTTTTATGACAGAAAAATTAAGTTGCTGCAGTTTGTGATTGCTGCTATATTGTTTTGCTTTATTGTCAAAATCGAATGACAGACCAGAAATTAAATGACATTTTGAATAAGCTTACTGCTGTTCTAAAATCTGCAAATAAACACTCCCTTTAGGAACAGCCTAACTTGATCTAAGGGATTATCAACAAAGGCAGAATTCTACAGATGTAGATAAGCTTATTTAAAGAATATATCTCTATAGACATTCCATAACTAACATAATATCAACTTTTCAGAAAATCCTGCTTGCAGAAATTTTTCCCCTTGAGCTTGATATGAAATTTTTGCTTTGCAAGGAATCTATATAAACATCATGTGATCATGTCTCATCACAGATTCTATTTCTTTATTCTCTGTGAATTACCATGACTTCTTGGAGAAGGTGGTGGTGGTGCCTTCTCCATAGTCATTAATTCAGAATGGTCCATCTTTTAAATTATATATATAATGAACTGTGGAGTAATGGATAGCGGCTTGGATTGAGGAATCGGAGAGCCAGGTTCGAAATCCAGTCAAATCCAATACATTCACTTACATGCTAATACCCTTGGGAAACGTATGAATCCTTTTCTTCTCCTTCCAGCTATGGGTAAATAGCAGGACAGACTGGGTTCTATAGCCTTCAATGGCAACTGGTCTAGGAGAAGGACAACTTTGAATTCAAAACCTGTAGAGGGTCGTTTGGGGACCTTGTGGCACTTAGAGTATCAGGTCTCTGAATTTGGCCCTTCAAAAGGTGTGGATGGTCCTGCACAAAACCTTCACCACTATAATCAAACCTCATGTGCTGTTGTCGGGCTGTCAGTTTCCTAGGAACTGATCTGCTTGACCCTCATATGTCAAATTCGACGGGAGAGTCGAGTATATATATATATATATATATATATATATATATATATATATATATATATATATCACCACTCCTTCAATAGAGGGACATTAGAATTTGAAAATGTCGAAATTTTATGCTTGTGTGGGAAATACTTGGTTCAGACAATTATGTGAAACTAAATTATATACCCAGTATATTTATACATTTTTTTGAAAATTTCAGGTGTCATGATTTCATCTTGTTCACTTTCCAATATACCTTTTTTTCCAGTATTTTGTCCTTATTTATTAGGTTGGTGCAAAAATAATGACGGAATAATGTTGTTTTTTGACATTAAAAGACACGTCAAAAACAACATTATTACGTCATTACGTCATTATTTTTGCACCAACCTAATACATATTCTAGACAATACCTAAGGATTACAAAATGCAATACACTCCTGCAGAATATCAATACATATTTATTCAAATACTGTGAAAAAAACAAACAAACAAAAAAAAATTTACACTACTTACATTGTTCGGGCTGTTGCCATATTCAGGATGTTTCATCCATTTTATGCTTCAGCCTTCTTTATGTGATATATGTTAGAATTTCAAACTGAACCATTTATTTAGTTGATTGGGGTAGATTTTCTGTAAAAATAAAATACACACAGCCAATAATTCATGGAAATAAGGTGATCTACATAGTGCATTTTAAAAAGTAAATGAATTAATATGTGCGAAATTGAAACCATGTAACCAAGTACAACATGTCACATGGTTGGGTTATTGGTAACTAAACTGGTTCCCCACCAGGCTTTTCTGATTAAGAGTGTTGCTAGACACCCAGTAGGATTAAAAACAAGACTTGTTAAAGGGTAGATGAACCTTCTATTTGGGCCAATATCCATCTAGCACAATGGGGTACATGACTCCATAGCTATATATGCAGCCAATGTGGTGATGACATGGCATCATTGGGTGGAGAGCTTTCTAGTGCCAAGATAAAAGGATTCCCTTATGCCCAATGTCCAGATGTTCATGATCTAAAATGAGCCTTCATTGGAGAATATTGACTGTGGTTTCACTTCGAGAGAGATGTGTTCTGCCAGATTTACTAGCCAAAAATACATGAAGGAATACCTCTCCAGTTTTCAACCTAGACATGTGAAGGGAACTTGTCATGCGCTCAGCAGTGCAGTGACCCTATGACCACAACTGCTTATAGGACTGATAATGAGGATGATGAATTGAGATATATCACTAGTATAGAAATCTTCATATTGGTAGCAAGTAATAATGACTACTGAGTAAAGTGAAGGAAGATATGCAAACAAGTTTAATTGAAGAGATTTTGGAAGAAAGATTTATTCTCCCATTTGAATTTCCCCTGATATGGGCATTATTACATCCATAATATCACTGTTGTTTACAGATGGAACAAAATGGCTAAAAGAAAAAAGAATAACAAACATGCTTTGTTCTCAGAGAATCTTTTATACTAAAAAGACATACACAAAACCATATATACACATGTCCTATGTGGATAATAATATGCCATATATATTTGCACAGCAAAGCGTAAGGAGAAAGAAAATGGAAGGGTCTTACATATAATATAGAAATACTCTGGTAGCTGGAAAAGCCATGTTTAGGACTCCAGATTTAAATGGGACAGATTCATCTATGTCCCAGGTGAAGACATATTCTAAGAACGAGAAAGCATGTCTTGGTTTTTCCCAAATTGAAGACTGTGAGCTGGAGTTTCATTCTATATCTGGGAAAGACATATCCCCAAAGACTTAGGAGGCAGATTTAGCCTTTGCTTTTACTAGGGGGTGGGGGGACTCGGGCTAAAGAAAGTAACCTTTTGATTTCCCTGCTGTAAACAAATTTAATTTGGCTGCCACTTTCGTCACTGTATAGAGTGATGTCACTAAATGGCTGTAAAGTGACATATCTCCACCAAAGGGAGATGATACTTTCTTTATCCTTACACAAGTTCATCAAACACATTATAAGCAATTATTTGTTTTATACAAAATCATAACTTATCAGAAGACTATGACATATAAATCTTTCTGAGGATTGGATATCAGCATCTTAAATTTGCAATTTAATTTTTAAGCTTTTGAATGTTGAGGCTACATATGTATTGTTACAAATGAAAACACCTCTATAAAATAAGAGTAAGTATGTACAGGGTGCAATGGATAAATTATCATATAAATTACTCAAAAATGTCAAAAAAAAATATTGAAATACTAAAGAGTAAATTTATTCAATAAATCACCATTGGCTTCAACAATGAACTCCTGACAACTTAGGAATCTTCTGCAACTCTTCTGGATGGTCTCCTTGTTTAAGTTGGTAAATTCTGCCACAATCTTTGCCTTAAGTTTATCTTTGATGTTACAAGAAGTTCTGTTGGACTCTAGCCAAACTGTGCCCCATACATAATAATCAATGGGGTTACAGTCTGGTGAGTTAGGTGACCAGATCTAAGGGGTGATATAATTGCAGAAATTGTATGACTGCCATCACTGGATGCTCCTGCTTGTGTGGCATAGTGCAGAGTCCTGTTGCCAGACACAGAGTCTTCCAGCAACCACCCTCTTGACCCAGGGCAGCACTACTTTCTCAAGGTACTTGATGTAAGCCCCCAAGTCCCTCACCAACAAATTCTGGAGCTTTTTTCTTATCAGAACCATCAGAGTGAGTTTTCTGAGCTGCAGTAATTTTGTAATCATCATTAGAATCATCCAACTCTTTCTGAATCCTCTGCAGTGTTCTCAGATTGACACCCAAACACTCCGAAATGTTCATATTGGAGCTTCCAGTGTGAATTCCAAGCAAAACAGCATGCCGTTTCCAAATTTTTGGCAGAGTGAATTGCATCATGGTGCTCTTTTTCTCACAGACAGTGCCCAACTAATCCTACTATACTGTGTAGTTGACAAAATCAAAAACAATACACATGCGCAAAATTAAAAATAGAAAATGATGACAATTTGCCATCATACCCTATATTTGAGAACATCTGTTTGTGAATATTTAATTCTCATCTAAGGTAAGCATATTGGCTTCTCACATTTTAGTATTAGGTTGGTGCAAAAATAATGACGTAACAATGTCGTTTTTTGACGTTAAAAAACGACATTATTACGTCATTATTTTTGCACCAACCTAATATTATCTAGATATTGTTTAAATCTTCAAAATATTGATAAATATTTTTAGAGCAAAGAAAGTAGAAACTGAAGATAATAGAAAAATGTACTAAAAAATTATTATAATCAGATAGAATGTTTTTTTGTGATTGTTTTGAAAAATCAAGAATCAAAATGTTTACACTCATGCACATATATGTATGTCTGTGTATATTTACATGTTCCACTGATTAAAATTTGTACATATGTTGATGATCGCATCACAAAGCAAAACATGACTTAAACACAATATAAAAAAAAATACATAATACTTCATTATACAAAAGATTCAGCCTACATTAAACATAATATAATTCACCATAAATTTAATACCTTCAATCTCAAGTACTGTCAAGATTTGAGACGTATGAGATATTAAAACAAAATCATTATAAACATCATCTCACTTATATGATGCATGTATATTTGAATTGGAAATGTATTAAGTTGGTGCAAAAATAATATCATTTTCTCACATAGTAACATATGTGAGAAAACGATATTATTTTTTCACCAACCTAATAGTATTCCTAAAATTCGAGGATGAAGCTAATAAAAATATTTCCAATGACACTGACATTAACATATTTGATAATGATTAGCGATGATCAAAAATATAAACTTCCTGATAAAATATGATATTTATATGAAGTAATATTAATGTTAATCTCTTTGTCAAGTTGAAGATTTACTAAGGAACAATTAAATATTGAGTCAAAACAAACAATTATAGCATTTTAAAATGAATTTCAAAGACAATATATAGATATTTGTACATTGATTTACTCAGCGGTATATGTGCTATTCAATTCCACTATATTTTACCATCTTTGAGATAGCATCATTATTCCATTTTCTCAGAACTTGCCATCTACGATGATGGTTCAAGTAAATTTTACAGGTTTCAAGAGAACTGAGGTTCTTCCAATTAAGAGAATGTTGTAAGGGTCAAAATAAGTAGTATTTCAAAGATGAAAGGTAGGGTGAGTATGGAAGGTGTACTAGGACAACCCAGGCAAACTATACCAATTTCTACTTGATCTGTAAAAGAAATGAAGTCTGGCATTGTCCTGATAAAAGATAAAACTATTCTGATTGGTCAATTCCAAATGATTTTCATTGATTGCTTTCTTTAATAGGTTCATTTGTGAAAAGTACTTATCTCAATTCAACATCAGATTTGTGGAACAATCTTCGAATACATAATAATTTTCAATTCTATCAGATACACATCATTTCCTTACTTTGATACAAACCAATTTTTAATGGAAGTTCATTTTCTACATGATATTGTTAACTCCACATTGATGTAAATAATCCATTTTTCATACTTGTGATAATTCTTAAAAATTAATCTATTCTGGGATCTAATTAGTTATTATTTTTCTGGAAATAAAAGAATATCAAATGATAAAAATTAATCTCATTTTCCTCCATACATACATACAGATATATATGTATATATACATATATACAGATATATATATATATATATATATATATATACATATTCATATATACAGATATATATGTATATATTCATACATACAAATATATATAAGTATATATTCATACATACAGATATATATATATATATATATATATATATATATATATATATATATAAATAAATACAAATACAGATAACTATACTCATTTCGAAAAACCCTCAAATTTTTGATTTGCCAATAATCAAATAAATCTCGAGGGAAAAAAAGGTTTTAAAAAAAGAAAGAGCTAGAAACATGAAAGTCTGTCAAAAAAAATTGCACAGATACAGGTTTGAAGCCCAAAGAAAAAATCCCCGATACGAGTAAACAACTAACTAATAAAAGAGCTCAATACAACCATAGAGCAGACCTAGATAAACCTAGTGAGCCAGACAAACCTACCCAGGTTTCACCTAAATGGATCGTCAGGGAAAGCCAGCTTTCCCTGAATATATATATATATATATATATATATATATATATATATATCAAGTATGTGGTGCAGTTCAATTTACATTACATGAATCATTCATACAAAAAACAGATATAGATATATTTAAATCATTAAATTCTATATCTGTCTTTTGTATGAATGATTCATGCAATATATATATATACAGATATATATATATATATACAGATATATATATATATATATATACAGATATATATATATATATATATATATATATATATATATATATATATATATATATATACACAGATATATATATATATATATATATATACAGATATATATATATATACACATACACACACACATATATATCTAGTGGCTGTCAACTCACTAAGCGAGTATGACCATCAGTTAAACATTCACCAGAAAAACCCATCCATCACCAATTAATCCTCCATATACCATAATACCACATAGTCTCAGGGGGACCTACAAAACTCACCACATGACATAAAAATCTCATGATTTTAAAAATTTAAATACATAAAAATTCATGGATTATATAAAATGAGAAGGGATGACACCAAAACAAACTAAAATATATCAAAATAAATACAATAAAGATAACTGATGTTAGTTGGACACGTCCAGCCCTCAAAAGATTTAAGAGAGGCCGCTGCATTCTGCCATTAGACAAAATCAAGAGGCTCTCTCACTAAGGGAGAGGGAAAGGATAAAATATATACGGCCATGGGGAGAGAAAAAAATTTGAGTCGAGATGAAAACAGGGCAAAAACAAACTTGGGAGGTTGCAAATCTCAACTTGGATCATAACAAAAGATGCAGCCAAGTGGATCTGGAGACAATGGCAGAAGGAGTGCGAAGCCTTTTCCTCTAAGCCAAGGTCACATCGTTCAGAGTCTGGAAAATTCACCAAGCCCCATATGAAGGCCTTGTTATTGAGAGATAGCTTATTCTGAACCAGTTGCCAGGTAAGCGAAAACTCAGGGTTACTGAGGTAATCCCCGTTGGCGCCCAAGCCCAAAACGAGCGAAGCTCATCTGCTGACAAGTCAAGCTGTTCACAAAGCTCACAAAGAAACCTTCACAACCCCATCCACTAGTTCACAATAGAAGATTCTCCTAGGCTGAGAAAGATCACAAGACCGAGGAATGACCCTCAAGGCCGATGGACACATGCAAAGGAAATCCGATTGATCCCGGGGTGAGATGGGAGAACTGACAGTAAGGCAAGGGAAGGCGTCCCTTACAATCCCCACCAGAATCGAATCCCCTGTCAATGCACGGTGTAGGAAAGCAAGCCTCAAGGCGACCTTATGACTCGCCAAGTGCGGCATTCCCAGAAGCTCCATGTCACGAATGTTGGACACAAACTTCTCTGTCGACTTTATGCTTATGTCCTCCTACCACAAGATGGTGGATAGCAAGCAATCGATTATCTTCTTGTGCCACTTAGAGAGAGGATGTACGGACAAGCAGGAAAAGATGACAAGAAAGATGTAAGTGGTACATGCCTCCGCCCTGCCCTTCAAGGACAATCTTCTTCGATGCCAAGTCTCAACTGCCGCACCGACCTTCGCCCGTACTTCTAACCAATTTTTCTCCAGCTCCAAGAATGTGAACAGGACCGTCCGTCCAACCAAAGGCCCCGGAAGATCGACTCCCTTCCAGGCACCTAACTGCAAGACAGAAGAACTGTTGTGGTTAATCTTGGCCACTGTGACCTTTAGTAACCGTTCAAGCTCACCAGGGACAGCGATTCCACGTAGGGCTGGACTGCACACCCTGTCCTTCTGCCAGCAAAGGAGAGGTTTCAATGCCTGTTGGCCCGAGGGTGCGTTTGTTGCCTTATTTCCCCTCTTCACCTCTGTCCAGCCAGAGTTGGGGGCCTTTTCAACTTCTTTTGATGCTACTGCTGCTACTGTTGTTGATGGTGCTGCTGTCGCCATCGGTTGTGGTTGTGTTGCTACCTTCTTCCCGGGGAATGCTTTTGACATGTGCCCCAAGACACCACATGTCCAACAAATGGGTCTCCAGCCTTCTCCACGATAAGCATCCATTTATTACGGACATCGGCATGTTGGGGATCTCGCCAAAGCTCTGTTAGGGTTACCTGCAGAATGATATCCCCAGTGCCGATGCCAGATTTACTCATAACTGCACCGACTTCATCCATCTCTCCATACTGGGCGAAAAAGGCCCCCATCTGGTCTTCACTAATATATGCCAGCAAACCATGGACCTTTATTCTCGTCTTACGATTTCCCATGTATTCAGTTTGGTGCCTCATTGTCTTGGCCATTAGTATAGTTCCTGCCAGCTTTTTTGGCTTCTTATTTGCTAGCCAAAAGAATATCTGACATAGCATTCGATCTACTAGCTAGGATCCTTGGTACAAAGTTCACGGTCCTTAGCGCCTCTTCCATAGTTTCCATGCTGACCCAATTAATTTCCAACTCTTCACGTCAGTGTTCAGTAAGGAGAATTGTCTGCATATTCACGACATTCAGTGTCCCTGGAATTGTGAGGAACTCATTTCCATTAATGAATTCCTCATATTTGCTTTTTAAATAAGCATAGTAAAGCCGCATCCTTTTTTGGCCTTTTTTCTTTCCAGTTTGTTTCCCTTATTTCGCCGGACTCTGTCAGTGATTCATTTGCGTCACTCATATGCAGCACTAATTTAATGCTGCCACGAACACATCTTTTTTTAAACTTTTCTTTTATAATTCTCAAACAAGACAAAAAACGAACTAGAGTCAAGAGTGGGCCAACAAAAGAAAAATAAATAAAACTTGACTTTGCCAAAAAACAAGTCACACATTAAAAACACAAAAATAAGAAAACAAAAATAGGTCAGGCAAAAAATAAAACAACCAAGTCACATGTATAAAAAGTTTAAAAAGTGAGACGAGGTGAAAAATTGAGGGGGATAATGAAAAATTAAAACGCTTGGTTAATAAAACCAAGTGGAAACCAAAACTTTACAAACTAAAAGTGAGAGTGGGGAAAAACTTGGCTAAAAAATGAAAGAAAAGAGACAGGTGTCAAAATAATAAATTAAACAGAAAAATAGAAAAGAGAAAAGCTTCAAAAGTAAAAGTAAATATTAAATAAAACAGCATGAATTCAAGTCCATATGCTAAAAGGACTAATGCTGGACAAACAAACCGATCATCAGGGTGCACTGGCTAAGGAGGGAACAAATTTATTTATACGGTTAAAAAACCTAAAATTAGCATAAGCCTGAAAAAAAGATATAAAACACGTGACAAAAAAAAAAAAAAAAAAGAAGAAAAACCCAAACATTTTAATAACCAGGTGTCTATTAAGGATTTCTGACCTCTGGTTTAATATAATTTGGGGTTTGTTGAAGGTAGCTATTGATAACTTCTCTATATGCAATACTTGTTGCTGGCTTTATACTTACAACATTTTTTAGTATTTCCCATTTTAGAATGGGATCCGTTCTATCTTCCTGTTTAATATTCCAAACGAAACGTATTTATATAAGTTAGTGTTATACTTATACTTCTCATTCTTAAAGTTACTTATATGATTATAGTAGCGCTTTTTAAAATTGCATTCTGTAGATCTTATATACACTTTATTGTTCTCATTATTGGTGATTGAATTATTTCCACTAATTTCCACTTTATAGATGACACATTCTTGTTGACACTTGCCCCTGAGTGGACAGGTGTAGAATTAGATTTCTACTTTCTATTTTAAAAGAAGATCACAGCTAAGTGTTGTGGCCTTGTAGGGGCCAGAAATAAAGACACAAAAGAGGAATTGAGCTAAACAAATATATTGACAGAAAAAGTAATACAAGCATATGCAAACAAGAGTGCAAGAATATTTGGTCCGACTGTCAGAGCTGACTGCTGGAAACTTCCCTCTCCAAAAGGCAGTACCTGCTCGTATTTATAGATGAGAGAGCATGTGTGGATAAATTGTCATAACACTAAGTATTCTCATTTTGTGCTGAACCCATTAAAATCGGCTCCAAAGTTCAGTACAAAACAATGCTTTCTGATTGGTTCATAAATAGTAATGTCATGTTTCTGCCTACGTCCGCACGTTTGACTTGTTCCGAGTTAAATTTTAAATGAATATTTGTTTCATAAATTGGCTTGTTATAGTTAAGGAAAGTTTTACGAATAGAAGCCAACTTGTTGAAGGCCGAATAAATTGCAAATTTCAAACACTTTTCTGCACTATATAAGACAATATTCCTAAACAGAACTATTTTTGATATGAAAATCAAAACAATCCTCGAATAAAAGAACAGTAATGAAGGACAGTTAATTAATGAAATAAACTTAAAAAAAAAAATCAAAATGCAAATTAGTTAAACCTGAAGAGTGATACTGCCTAGAAGTAGATAATATATAATGCAGATATTTATCCTTGGAGGAATTTCTAACACATTACTTATCATCTCTCAGTTGCGTCTCCGTCTTTGGGCAGTGTGCGCTCAGGTACGCACCTTAAAAAAGACCTGATGTCACATCTCATCTCAGTGGGGAGACAGAGTAAATACCGTGTGTAAATTATTCTCTCGAGTAGTTTGTAACATTATTTATTATCTCTCAGTTGCATCTCTGTCTTTGGGCAGAGTGCGCTCAGAGGCTATTCTGTCAAAGGACAGAGAGGCAAGTGATAAAATTATATTGAGAGGTGCTCAGCCCTGGGGAACAGCTGCCTGAGGCCGCGCCCTCTCATTGCACCAGAGAGAGGCCAGCGCAACTGATGGTTGCGGCACGGCAGCTGTGGACAATTTTTGTTCCATGCCCAGGTTTATGCACTTGGGTCTTCACTTTAAAAAGACCTTGTGTCACATCTCGTCCTAGTAGGGCGAACGAATAAATACCGTATATAAATTCCTCCTTGGAGGAATTTCTAACGCATTAATTACCATCTCTCAGTTGTGGCTCTGTCTTTGGGTAGAGTGCACTCAGGTCCCTACCTTAAAAAAGCCCTTGTGTCACATCTCATCTCGGTTGGGAGACAGAGTAAATACCATATGTAAAGTATTCTCTTGAGTAGTTTGTAACACATTATTTATAATCTCTCAGTTGCATCTCTGTCTTTTGGCAGAGTGTTCTCGGTGGTGGCTCCATCGAAGGACAGAGTTGCAACTGAGGAAAATTATACTGAGAGGTGCCTAGCCCTGAGGAACAACTGCCCAAGGCCGCAGCCTCTCAATTTACTAGAGAGAGGGATTGATGTCCACACCGAGGCCAATGCAACTGAAGGTTGTTGGGGCTCAGGGAATTTTTGTCCCTAGCCTGGGTGTACATGCTTTGGCTTCCCACATTAAATATGCATACACACACAAGAAGGAAAAACTTTAAAGATTCATTTCATTTATAATTTATTTTGTGAATATTGTTTTATTCATCTCTTCAGACTGAAAGTTCTCAATAAATGATAATTATTAAGAACTTTCAGTCTGAAGAGATAAATATAACAATATTCATGAAATAAATCTTAACCAAGATGGATCTTTAAGTATTTTTATTTATTTATTATGATTATAATGCTCTGTAATTTACATTGAGCTCTCATTGGTTTAATATCCTCCTTGGATTTATCCCTATCAGTCACAAATTCTATTATATATATATATATATATATATATATATATATATATATATATATATTAAAAAGAAGAGAGAAACCGCTAACCTTTTTGGTTTTAATGTGAATTTTTAAAATATATATTATGCTTTATTTTCCATAATTTTGCAACATGTGTTTCAGGTCTCACTACTTTCTTCAGGCAAAAGAGTGGATATTTCCACATATTAAAATTAATTAATTTTTCTGATGTTTTACAATGTTAAATATTCTCTTTTTTTTGTGTGTGGCAGTGATACAAATGTCTTTCTTGAACTGGCAGTGAGAAAGTTCTTCTGCTTGAAGGGTAATAAAAGAATTAAGATTGGCTCAAGAAAGGGTGAGGAAAGATATCTGTATTCTTACCTTTTAATGACCCCAGTATGTTCTTAGATCTATTTCCATTTTTGTGTATTGCATGTGTTTTTGCTAGTATGTGTATGTATATTCCCTCTCCATACATACATACTGTCTTATTATAAGGAATTAGCATACACACACACACACACACACACACACACACACACACACACACACATACATACATAAACTTCCTATGTTGTGTAGGGTTCGTGTGTGCCTGGGAGTAGCCTATTTGTTTTTACCAATATGTGTATATATATTCAAGTGTGTGCATATGCATGTGAGTGGTTTGATCACAGTATTTGGCCATTATGTGTGCATGTTGCATGTTTTTGTCTGTTGGGTTTTGATCTATTTAGCGCTGGTTTAAACTTGTTTATGAAGTTTTTTACTTGTATTTGTAGGTAAGAATAATTGGCTGTTTGGTATATTGACATAATTTTAAATTTACCTTGGTTACATTTAAAGATGTGTTGTGATACAAAGAGTTTTCTGTTGTCTGGTAATTTGATATTGCTTTCATGAAGGGAAACTCTGTTGTTTCGTGCCTGGCTGATACTTATATATGACTTCTTGCTTTTTTTGCATTTGAATGCATAAATCACATTTTTGAAGTTGCAGTTTAAATTTTTATTTATTATGAGTGTCATTTTGGGGTTTCCTTCTATAATGATGTTACAAACCCCACATCTTTTTTTGTTGCATTTATGAAAATGGCTGATCTATAGGACAAGAAATTTTAAATAAACATGATTTTTCTGAACATTATACATTTTCTTCTGATATTATTTTATATCTTATATTACTTCTTGTTTCAATTTTTGCTATTTTTATATAATTGGGATCAAGGATTAATAGAATAATCCAAAGCCTCCATCTCCAGCAGTTATAGGTTAACCCCTTCCTGCAAATTTTTGAAAATGTAATTTTGAAAAACATTTTTAAATTATTAATTTTTCTAAAAATTTGTGTGAAACATGCAGATAGATGATCTATTGTCAGCTAAGTGGTGACTGATGTAGAAATCTTAAATGAAGAATAGACACTAAGTACCTGATCAAAGCAGCCAGTGAATTGTGTACTTTGGAATGGTTAGCAAAAACATTGGCTAATTGCCAATCAGTGTGAATATTCATATTTTTATAATCTTGTAAATAAAAGATTTAACTAAATGTGTATAACATTTTTATCCTTATTAAAATTTTAAACATAGCATCATTATATACAGTAATAATAGTATCAAAAGTATACATTAATAATAGTATCAAAAGAAAAAATATTTTTGACACTGTTTTTGTGGTGTACATAGGCTAAACATTGCTGTATTTTTAATGGAAATATTTTTAATGGAAATATTTTTAATGCTATACTTTAGACCCAAAGGAGTAAATAGGTTCACCTATCATCCAGTTCAGACTCCTTCCCAGTCTTTTCAACAGGAGTAGAGATTTATCTCTTATTTCCTTTTTAGGATTGGTTTCTGGTTCCTTCTAAAGTCTTCTTATACTCTTTCACTCTCAGTAGTCCCTTGCATCTTAGTGGCATTCACTAACTTTTTTTTTGTCATTTCAGCCCAAGCAAGGCAATAAATCTACATAAGACGCAAGAAGTCACTGAATGTGAAAGAATACAAGACTCTCTCTCTATATATATCACTTCAAAAACCAAAATTAGGGAATATTCCATAATTTAAATAAAAAAAAATAAGTGCAGAGAATATAAGAATCATTTTTATATGTAAATACTTAATATTTGCTTTTATGAAACATGGAGGAAGGTGAGTTCACTGACTTTCAAATAATTCGACTCTAATTCTTCTTAACATATTAATGTATTATAATAAACAGTAAGCAATTTTATTTCTGTTAGAAATTTTATGAAAGACATAAATTTAATATATATGTGAAATTAAAAGGTAGCCAAGTTCTTATTTTTCTTGTGTAGTCCTTTGTTAAACTTTTGCACTGTTAAAATTACTGAGATTCAGTTGATAAGCACAATTAAAATGGACTGATGGCCTCGGTTCTTCACTATAACCCACTTAATTAAGTTCCTTTCTGTCTTCAGCAAGTTTTTTTTGTTGTTGCTTTTTCAATGATTTTTATAATAATATAAACAAAATCAGAGAAACATTAGGGAATGAACAATGTTTGGGTGACATAAAGTTTAAGTATTGAATCACGCGCTCCATTTTTTCTTTGTGAATTTCTCAACAGATGGACTTCCTGTTACTGTCCTGTTTTTTTTAATTCTTTGTTCATTTAGTTTTCTGTTTCCTTGATGAAAGAGAACATTATTCAGAATTATGATTTATACTTAAATAATAAAAAACATGTTTTCATTAATGTGGGTATTATGATAGCATGTGTATGTATATGTTTTATATGTACTGATGAATGCATTTGTGGGTGTTTAAAACAGGAAATTGGTGTGTGTGTGTGTGTGTGTGTGTGTTTTTGTGTGAAAAAGAGAGAGAGAGGGCAATTGAGAGAGAAGATTTTTTTTAATATCTGGGAATGTGAATATAAATTGTGTGTGATGATAAAATGTTTATTTGATTGATACAAAAGTTCCCAATGCCACTTTCGCACAATGCTAAGGAAATCTTAGCAATGTTGAAGTTTATTATTATCTTAAATTATTGCTTACAAGATTTATAAAAAAAAAATCAAAACTAGATAAATAAGTTGCACATGAACTTCCAGGAAAGATTAATGCAATAAAAACAGACATAATTAAAAGGAACAAAAGGAAAACTTCAACTAGAAAAATTTGCCATGCAAAAAGAGAAAAAAAAAACTGTAGAATGAGCTAGTGGTTATCACTTCTCACTTGTCAGAACTCCATCGAGGGAATTAAAATATTGTGCATACTGACTAAAAAAGAGAAACATGAAGACAGGAATAAACACATAAATAATATATTGAAACTGGTATAGAGATAGCTAGATAGATAGATAACACTAAGTCCTACCAACTAATCCTTTTTTTTTTGCGTAAGGATGTTTGTCTTGATTTAATATAAATTGTCTCGAGGACTTTCAAGTGACAGAATATATCCTCAAGGAAGGATGGTGCACATTCCCAATTTTTAATAAGATGTTCTTTGATTGCAGACCAGGATGTAACAAAACATTTATGCAATTTTTCCAAACAACCTTTTCTAAAACATTCTGGTACATGTTAAGCAATTCTCTTCTCTAAGAGTTGAGTGGTTTTACACTGGCACTTAAACAGGTAAATTAAAAAAAATTGTTAAAAAGATAGTAGACCATCTTTATGAATTGATTTCAACATATGTCAATAAGAAAACATGATGTGTGAGTTAGCCAAAAAATAACATTACCTGAAACGTCTACCAGTTCAGGTAATGTTAATTTTGCTTAGCAAATCTCACACCAACCTGATCAATCCATATCAATCTAAGATGTAAAGGATATTTTTAGCAACTAAATGTTTTTGATTTATGGAACTAAGTAATCTTAGCCTTAATGCTAGATTGCACCATGTTCAGAGGGAAGCCATTATTGCAAAATATTTTTTAATAAATTCTAATTTATATTCTAACTTATTTGTAGGAAAGATCAATAAGGCATGATGGACTAAAGTCTTTACAAAATTAATTTTATACTGTCTAGTACAAAACGAGTCCTGGCAAATATATAATCCAGTAAACATAGGTTTTCAGTACAGAGCTGTAACAATTTAATCTTTGTATCAAAACATCCAAAAATGATAAAACACCATTGCTCTCTTTTCACAAATGAAACGGAGAGATGGATGCAATGATTTTAAACTTCATAAAGTGCCTCCATTTCCAACTCACACACAGGGTATCATCCATAATGTACCTAGCAGTTGGTTTGTCTAACACTAACAAACAATCTTTGATTATAAAACCCCACAGATATGTTAGTCGATGCAGAACCTAAAGAATCACCCATTGATATCCCATCATTCTGCCTACATGTATATCACATTATCAAAACTGAATTCAACAGACATTATGGCAAATTTAATAAGGTCCATAAAAACAGTTTCAGGAATGCAAGGGCAAGAAGGAAAACTATAGTACAGAACATCAGTACAAAGATCTACCTGGTTATCTCATTCTATAGTGTATTTTTTTCTCTTTTTGTATTGCCAACAACTGTAGTTGAAGTTTTCCTCTTGTTACTTTTAATTATGTCTGGTTTTATTTTATTAATTATATTTTGTACTTCTAATAAGATCTTTATGCATTTACACATTTGTCTTTCTCATCTTACTTGACACAGGAAAAAATCTTATTTTTGAATACTAACTGATTCATAAATATAGTGATTAAAACAAACCTTTTTTTTTATTTTAAACGTTTATTTGGAATAAGAGATGATGAAATCTAATATATATTTTGTACAACAGATGACAGCCTAACCTGAAACTATAAATTAAATTATATTTTAAGCACTTTTTTAAATGTCCATAGTTTAATGCTGAAATACCCCCACAAAAAAAAACTCACTTCTTTTACACAACAAATATTTATTTTCCAACATTCTTAGAGTACTAGTAAATCTTAATCCTGGAATCTTATACAATTAAAAATACAGATCTTCAGATCAAAATTCAGCTAATGAGTGAGCCAGGTCAGGGATCAGTTGAGCCACCCTTGTAAAATTAATCAATGTATAATTCACTTAACCATGTTTTATATTTTAATGAAGTGAAATTAAAATTCTAATACTTAATCAAATTATATTTGAAAGATAATAGAAATAAATCTCAATTTGATGCAGTCACAGCTAACTCATTAGTAATTTAGTCATTTAGCTGTCAGATAGAATATTAGATCGCTACAGTAAGAACTATTGCTATTCCTGTGGTAGATATACAAACATTAATAGATCTATAGTGATTCCAAATAAAATCAAATCTGGAAATAAAATATATGAGCAAAAATAAAAAGAATTAAAATAAAAATAAGGCATTTGCACTTTTCTTTAAGACCCTTATCTCTTTCTTTCTTTCTTTCTGTCTAAACTGAAAAATACCAAATATCAAGGAGGTTCCATGCATAACTTCTGTTATAAAAAGAAAGGAATGCTGAAGAATAAAATAATTTTGACCAATCAAAAAATCAACAAATTGAGACTTTTGATGTTTGCTGAAACCAATGTTCATGCCAAAATCTTGGAGCCTGATCAAAAGGATATAAACTGAGCTAGAAGCATTATGAATGGTAGAAGATGGAACGAAAGAACACTACTGCTAGAAACTAGTCATATGTGTAGTTAAGATATTTTGGCCCTGCTTAGGGCTGAGAAAAAAAATAGTAAATTGACCTATTTCTAATATTTACTACTACCCCTATCATGGTCTGACTTTAAATTATACTACTCGACCTTCTCCAGACTTCTACAAATATCCACCTAATAAACAAACATTTTTGTGACACCAAATATGAAAGGACTCACTCATCACTCTAAAGAAAATAAATAAAAATATATTATTTATTTTATACCCTTGAGCAGGTTCATTTTATTCCAAAGTTTCCAGTAAAGAAAATAACATACCAACTATCCATGGATCTATATTTTCCTTCATTTCTTGTAGTTTCATAATTTGTAATTAAAGATATTTTCATAAAAAAATCACTTACCATCACTTTAAATAAAACATATTGATTTTATGTTTATTTTTAAAATATCTTTTAAAGATTTTCCCATTTTCATCAGAGGTAGAGTTATATGAAAATAAAACTTCATTTTATAGTCTTAGATTATAGTGACCAGTGCCTCTGATGCTTGTCTCATAAGCTGTCAATGATGTATTAATTAATGTGTTGACTGAATTGTGAATTTTATCACTATTTTTGAACCCATGAATTTATAGTCTTCTTTCAGCTGGGGATTTTCCAGTAAATAATATTGGATCTGAATTTTATAGATTCTTGAAGGAAACATTTTTTTTAGACTGAACAAATTCAAATACATATGAATACACTAACACATATGCTAGTCACAATACACTTGCAAGATGCTGACAATATCATTTATTTTTTTCTGTTATGGTATTGTCATATTTTTTCTTTACTGAGGATAGATACACATATTACATTGAACTCTGTTGGATTTGCTTTTGTAGTCTTTTGTCAAACTCATGTAAGCAACTTATTCCCCTTACATGGTAAGATTCTGTATTTATTATTTGAATCTCATTTAAAAAGGGAAGGATGTGCTCTTTTTAATTTCTAAATTACACATGAGTTTTTTATATTACATTAAAACTATCCTATGTAACTGTCTTGCAAAACAAATGACTAATAGGCATGTGTATAATATTTACTTCAGTTTTAAAAGGGAAGAGAAAAAATTTGACACATCAGAAAGCTGTAATCTGAGGCACTATTTCAAAGTCAAACATGGCTGAACATATGACAAGATTATAATATATGCTGATCTATTTGATCTTGGATGGAGCTTCTCCTATCAGATGAGTTATATAGAAGTTGGCTAAAGAATGCCTTGCCTGAAACAAAACTAACATGGATGTGAATATTAGTTCCAACTATACATGGAGTAATGATAATGATTCACTGCAGATTTTGAAGCAATAATTGTTAGTAATGAGTTTATTTTTGTTGAGTAATTTATGAATATTGCCTTTTATCAAATTTAGTAAAAAGTCTAACAAACATTCACATTATAATGTCAATTTTTCTATTTATCTTAAATTAAAAAATCACTTCATAATACATTATAAAAATACAAAAGAACTTTAATGACTATATATATATATATATATATATATATATATATATATATATATATATATATACACACAGAAATAAGAACAAATAAAATATAAATTCAAACATTCAAAACATTAATTTAAAAATAGGGCTCAATTCAATAGTAGGCTGATAATTTTTTATTATAGGATATTACATTCAAACATATATGTAAAACTGCTACATAAATGAATTCATGTTTCAATATATATCATTATATCTCATCAGGTGGTGGTAAATGAGGGTTATTACAATTTTTAATATTTACTTACATATAATTTCTTTTTCCCTCAAAAAAAGTAAATAAGAAAAGCAAGAAAGGGAAAAATACATAAGATATAGACTTCTCTAAAAAGAAAGAAAGAGACATGGTTGAAAAAAGAGAAAAGTAAGACGAGATATAGTCTCTTCAAAAAGGAAAAAAAAAGAAAGAAAATAAGAAGAGCAAGAAGGAAACAAAGACACAAGATATAGTCTCTTCTCCAGAGAAAAAGAAAGAGAGAGAAAGATAAATATAAGGGAGATATAGGAATGTAAAGAAGCTAGACAAAATTTTATGATAATGGGTTCAATGAATCAAAATAGTCTATGTTAAGTAAGATGTCATGAGCCATAGATTCAAAATTCAGCATATACATATTGTCTATTTGAAAGAGAATTTTGATACAGTGTAACAACCTAGGAACAGTTGATATTTTTGTGAAGAGGCAACATAATTTAACAATAATTATTTAATAGTATGTAAATAAAAAGCACATTAAGAAAAATAATAAGAAAAAAAGGAAAAATTTATCAAAATTACAAAAATGGAGAGAGAAAAAAAAAAGGAGAAACTTAAATCAAAATAATAAAAAAAAAAAATAAATGAACTAACCAAAACTTAAAAGTACATAGATCATATAAATAAATCAAATAATAAAATAATAGGATAATAAATTATATAATATTATCCTTAATAGAATTAAGTAAAGAGTTTTTATATGTGGTATTAATAAAACAAAACAAAGGAAATGTTAAAACATCCGCTGAACATTTATATATAAATATTATCAGTAATGTTAATTTATATAAAATATTATCAATAATGTTAATTTATATAAAATATTATCAATAATGTTAAAATGATAACATATGTAATATAGTACCTCAAAAAATCTAACTTACTAAGGATAAGTTTAAAATGATTACCACAGAGTCATTCATCATAAAAGAAGTGATTATTAAAATTTAAAGTTTAGCAAGATTGTAAGGTCAAAGGCAAAATATGCTTGAAATTGATCATTAATTCAAATCTTTGGTTTAACAACTCATCCCTTTTAAAAATCTGATTATCTGCATTTTCTCCTGTAAACACAGAAAACAAAGTTCATATAAGGATCTACATGTTCTAGCTAGTTTTAAAATTTTCCATTTAACTTTAAGGGTTTTATTTTCGTCTTTGAACTTTCAAAAATATTTTGAAAGTGAAGTTCTATTTCTATAAGTAGCATTATTAAAAGAAGATGGGTGCTTATATCAACGATCTTTGAAAGTGTTCTTTGTGCTGCCAATATAAAACTTTTCAATCTTCGGATTTTCTATTTGAGGAAGTAGAACACATATACACAAAGGATTTGTTAGACAATACACTAATAAAGCATTAAATTACAGAATATTTTCTTAAATTTTTAAGATTACCAAGGGCTTAGGTAATATTATGTGCCTGTTTTTATCTAGTTTATTGTCATTGTTGTTACTAATATCATTATCTTTTTTTGTAGTTGTAGCTTTTGCATGCTTTTCTCTTAGAATTATGCATGAAAGAGTAAGGATATTGGAAGTTTTCAAAGGGGTTTTCAAATGTATATTAATTCAGGTAAATAATAGATGCTGCAGATTCTTAGTGCTATTAGATAAAATCCTATAATTATCCCACATTTTATTCTGCTACAGTAGTGAGAATAATAATCTATGAGGTCATTCTTGTTGGTAGAGTTTCTGTAAAATTTTAAATGAAGGTCATTATTGGTTCTATATAGCATATAGGAAGGATAAAGTGTTATATATGTGATGTAAAATAAAATTGTAACACCCTGAATATCTGTTTTCAAAAATAGCTAGGTTAGACTAAATGATCAAATATACAGATAAAAAAATAAGGGGCATATGAATAGTGTTCAGACTACATACTAATACACTGTATTTCATCTTTAGGCTTTAATAAAGTCTTCTACTCTTGCATGTATGCGATCAAACAGATGGTGATTATTATGTAATACATACCTCTTGCATCTTTGTTGTAGAGGAACTAATTGAATGTCCAGTATTTCCTCATCATATCCCATACATTTTCAAAGGAGGACTGGTCTGATGATTGTGCTGGTCAGTAACATCTTGCAGAACATGATATCACAAATGTAATGTGAATGGGCATATTGCCTTCCTGTTACAGGAATGGCAGCAGAACAGTTTGAACAATGTTCTCAACTTACATGGCACTGTTAAATATTTCTTCTACAAACATGAACCTTATGGTATCTCAATCTCACACTATGATGCCAGGATTTATACCTTTCTTATGTATGCAAATATACCCTGGAAGATGTTAGTTTTCAGGTTTATGTCAGATGCAAATGATAATATAATGACAGAACTTGCTCTCATCACTGAATGCCATTTGACCCTTAAGGTGAGCCATTTGTGACCTGACTGGAGACATGCACAGCAGTTCTGTGATATAATAGTAAGTTTGGTTAGAGATAAACTGCGATTCCCAACAGTCTATATTGACACAGCTGATGACAAATTTGTTTTGATCTATGCTATTGATGCTGTACAGACTAACATTGTTGCTTTTACAATGAGTCAATCTTGGTGAGAGTCTGTATAGCATCAATAGAAGTATGTATACATCTCTGCATAATGACACCAGCTTTCATTAGACTCACCACACTGAATCTTATTGCTGCATGAGTTAATGTTTAAAGCTCAGATAGACACAGAGGGTATACTGGTATAAATGATACTACATCATAACATGGGCAAAAACTTGAAATTTGATCAGAATTTCCTAGCATGCACACACTATGCCCAGATCAATTTTAGCATCATCCTTCAGTGTTGCAATTTTATTTTCTGTCAGTGTGTACTTGTGTGTCTTTATAATACTAGAAATTTGTTGACTATATTAGTATTAAATCAAAAATTCAATTTCATCAACTTCATTTGCATCTTTAATCCAAACAAAAAAGGATTAGCCTTAAATGAAAGCTTGTTTGTTTATAATTCTTCAGCTGGTATTAAAATTTGTACTTGTCTTGTTTCATGCTGATTATATAACCTTTAGAAATTATATTTCATGTGTCTAATCTTACTTACACATAATCTGTGTATTTGATGCACTGATATGACTTGCATAAGGTTCTAAAACACAAACTTACATTGTCATCTAATAGGCTATATTCCATATATTCTCTCAGAATCATTGCAATATAATGTTTATTGAAGAAAAAGTCCCTGGTTTCTTTAAATACTTAGATGTCTTAGTGATTTGTAAATGTGAATTTGCTGATGAACAGTTTACCTGCAGCTCAATGCAAGTAGACAAGAAAATTAGCTTAAAAAACAAAACCAAACAAACAGGTGTCATTTTTGCTTCCACACTTACAATAAGTTTTAAAATTGCCAATCATTCAAATCTTTGTAAATATATCTTCTTACATTTATAAAGTGGACATATCCTGCTTATTAACATTCACTTTACCTTGCACTTTTTTTTTCTAATCAAACCATTGCTATACTTTACTCTTCTTTTCATATAGTCAATATTGATTATTAATCAAAAATGGTATTATGCCATTGTATTGGATCATATGTGGCATGTGACTTAGTCTTTAGAGATTTCAAAAAGCAATAGTTTAGATTCCCTGTTCAATATCCACAACATAGATCCAATTAATGTGCATTATTCAATTAAAATTAATATTGTCCTTATCTATAATTATCCATGATTTTCCACTAAGCACAAACATTACGATTGTAATTGGCCTTGATTGCTGAAAAAGTAGTTATAGATAATTGAAATGACTTGAAAGTAAATATTAGAAAATTATAATTTTTTTAACGAGAACAGTGAGAAAATATAATAATATGATTATTATATTGTAATAGGCTATGAGATTGCAAGTTGCAAAAATAGACAAATTGTATATAATACTTAATATCAAAATGAATTAGAATTTTTCTTAAAGATTTTTCAATTATCATCATAATATTTCATTTTTTTCTTTTTATATGACTTGAATATTACTGCTACACATATAAAAACACACACACACATATATATATATGCAAAGGATAAAGAATATAAAATATTAAATCTTTCAGTGAAACTTGCACACAAAATACATTTCTGTAAATTCATTATACAATTTTAGTTAGCAAGATTATTTTCTAATTTCTCTGCTACTTAAAGATATCAAGGTCAAAAATGTGTTAACAAAAAAACAACTAATTTTTGGTTTAAAATTTTATATTAGTAATAACAATCACAAATATTAACTAATGAACCATGGGAGATAGAATTATTTCTTAATTTTTAAAGCCCATAGTAACATGTCTCTTGAGTTATCTGGGTATTTACAGTAATTTTTAAGAAATCCAAAATGTTTAGATTAGTATGTCTTTAAAAGTAGAAATATCAAATTCTGTATGGTAATATCCAAAAGAGGAATAATTATTTTTAAAGACAGCTAAAATCTTTTTGTCAAAACCTGTGGAAAGTTTTTTTGCAACACTTCTTGTTGACAGTGACAGATATGAAGTTATCTTGTGATAATGTTTAAGACTCCCTACCTATCTAAGATATGCTATTTTGAAAAGTCAAAAAATTAGATGAAAAGCCTCTTCTCATAATGCAGAAATGTATCAAACTTTGAATTTTTTGTATATATAAGAAAGTGACATTTAGTGTCTTTTATCATATTTAATTTTTCTTGAATACTGTTCAGCATACACACACATACACATATATAGGATTAATGCAAATATAAAATTTGTCACTTAGCTGATTGATGTTATATTCAGTACCTCTACTGCAGAGTTTTGTAGATGAACCTATTTCTAATTGTTCGGTCCGCTTGTCAGGAAGTATCAGCAATATATTTATTATTAGTTTAAAATAAATGTTATATTTTGTAGATACATGTGTTTCAGTAGATATCCTTGTTTTTATTTTATTTTATACTGTGTAAATTTACCTGTATTGGTCTGTGCTTTTAAAAGTTCTAATGAAAATGTACTCTCTGGCAGAGTTTGAACCATTTATAGAGATTGCAATAGGGAAGACCAATCATTTCCAGTGTGTTTTAAGACCACTCAGTCATGGAAAGCTTTCACAGCCAAGCAAAGTTCAATTGCTCATCTCTTGTTGGGATCCCTCAAAGCCAATAACTGCTAACATTATTTAAACATCCAAAACAAAATAACTTTTAAGGAATTAATGGGATTTATTCCTATTTGGTTATTATTTTTTATTACTTTAAACATGATATTTAGTTTGAGTAGACATCCATTTTTTTTACTCAATATAAATTTATGTCTACTGGTTTATGCATTCGAGAGTCTTAATAAAAAAAATGTGCTTTTCAGCAGGGTTCAAACATGTGTCCCTCTTTGTAGGTGTGTTTTAGTTCATTCTTTCACAGCCTAGCAAGAGGCATTGTGGACATAGGTATCATCAACACTAGATGACGACTGTCTGTTTCATGCTTAAATGCAATTGTCAGGCATTATAGGTGAAGGATAGCTTGATTATGTTTGTCACTGGGAGGTTATATATGAGTAGCAAGACCAGTTATTTCTGGTTTGTGTTATTCTATGGCTATAGGGAACACATAAAAATAATTACAAACAAACTAAAAATCTTCAAATATTGCTGAAAATCATTGTTATTCAGCAAAAAAGTTGCTTGGTTAAAGAAAGATTCAACAGGAACATTTGATATTACGATGGGAAACTTTGATGGAGCAGAAACCTGTGAATTGATACGCATCTACATATTATATGAACTAAGTAAAATAATACACAAAAATTACATAAGCCTGTACAGGGAAGATGAACTGAATCTTAAGAAACTAACAGGCAAAAACAGATGACATCAGAAAAAATTTTCAAAAATATGGCATTTAACAGATGTAAAACAAACCTAAAAGAAGTAAATTTCCTAGATATCACATTCAACCTCAAACAAGGTACATATGTTATATAGAAAATCCAATGATAAACCACTTTACATAACTCACATCTTCCAATTACCCACCAACAATCAAACAGATTCTACAATCTATTAACTGCCAGCTATCCAACAGCACTTCCAATGTAACCATCTTTAATAAAGCCAAAAAGTTTATGAAACAGTTCTAAAGAATAATGGGTTTTCTGCAATGCTCACATATATCCCCACAGATAAACAAAAGCCAACAGAAGAAACTTCACTGTACAGCAAAAAAGTAAAAAACATAGAAAAAAAATATTCATTAACCTTATCTAAAACCACTTTCTAATCATATACTCTCCACAAACTATTCAACAGAAACACTAAATATCAGTTATAGTTGAACCAATAATATGATACAAATGATAAAAGAATGCAATAATAACCAATAAATTATCTCCATCAATGAAATCTAGCTGTAATTGTAGAGCAAAGCATAAATGCAACTTAAATAGTAATTGCCTGCAAAGTAATATACCAAACTAGCATAAAAACAGAAAGTAGAAAAGAGAAAATATACATAGGAATAACAGAAAGATTATGGAAACAGAAACTATACACACAAAACATCTTTCAACAATACGTAAACAACACAACCCTCCCTAGATATATTTAGGACCTTAAAAACAAAAACACACTAGAAATAATATAGAAAATAAAGAAAACAGCACCAGCCCAAAACAAACTCTAAAAAAATATAAACTTTACTTAAAAGATAAAAGTGATTAAATGCATATTCTAAACTTAATATCCATCACTGAATGACTTAAGCATAAAATTTATAACCCATCCCTTAATGAATAAGATAATAAACCCTACACAATGACCATGGTGAAAATACAATGAACAGGAAGTAACCATTTCCCTACCTATAATTAGTCCTATTCATAACCTTAGGAATAACACCACTGTAAATAACCAACCTTCCTACATTATCACCCCCAGGGACAAACATATATAAATAGTTGAGCTACCCTTCCACCTACATGTCCTGGTGATTGTTTTTAAGCAAGAAAGACTGTTGACATCCATTTTTGATACTTATGTTTACATTACTTATATTTAAAATATACGCTGTCTCTGATATTAATCTTTTTTCTTCCAAAAATATAGCATACATTAAAAACTATATCTGACTGCAAGAATAATGGTCAACATGAAAAGCATCAATCTAATTAAAATATTTAAGCCAAGATTTTGATCTGAATTGCAAAAATACTTCTAGGGTATTGGTAAAGATTGTATACAGACTTTTTATCTTTTACATAACATAAGAGTTAACAATAGACAATAATAAGAAAATCATGGACATAAGTACATTGAAATATTCTCCATATTAGTAGTTTTACAACATGCTTTTTCCAAATGATCTCTACTAGTGTAGATTTTATATTCAGTGCAGATGAAAAGACAAGACCAAAAATAATCAAGATTATGGCATTTAGAAAACATCAAAGAAAAATTACTTGGAAAATAATTTTAAAAATCTTGTTGAAAAATTCTTAAAGTGAAAATCAATTTAATTTCATGATAAATACTGAACTATAAAATCTTTCCTGACAGAGTAGATCTGTATCAAAAACTGCTTGAAGGTGAATTTGTTGAAATCTTTATACAGATATAAAAAAAATTAAATGTTACTGAAAATTGGTTTTTGAAACAATTAGGCTTAAAATTTGAAGATGTTTGGCTTATCGGGATTAAAATCAATAAATCTATGACTTAACCAATTGTCTTGTTTTCTTATAATTCCTGATAAATAAAATAGAAAATAAGAATAAACTAAATTTGTATATTCATTGAGGAGAATAGTCAAAAATTCCATTTCAAAATTTTCAATCTTTGTTCAGGATTCCATCTGTAATTTTCAGTTTTGCTAGAAAAAGCCATCTGACAATAAAGATAGTTCTGTATAAAAAATAAGTCAGTCAAGATATGTAATGAGATATTTGATGATACTCAAATTTTTTTCATAAAACGAGAATTATGTAGCCCTTAAGTATCCCGTATTGAAATTACTTGAAAAATAACCATTTGTAATCTCATCTTATCCTTATATTTTAACATGTTTTTTTAAACAAGCTGAAAATTGCTGGTACTCACATCCTAAATATTTTATCTACAAATAAGAAAGCTGTAGTATGCATCACCACAATTATTTATCTTTGACTGGGAATGATGTGGAAAAAAGACAAGCAAAGATGCTGGAGGTTACCAAACATATAGCGGTAACAATGCAATTTATATTTGATGTAAAATAGCACATAGTATAAAATACAAGACATAACATAATTGGTTCAAAACATAACTGAATTTATTAGTGTTGATGTACATGCATATAAGCTGAAGGTTTGAATGGGTTATGTCTCTTAGATTTGGAAATATTTGTAGTGGAGCTCATAAAGATGAAGTAATTATTAAACTGAAGTTTTAGAACAATAAAGTTCCTGTTACATGTTAGGAAAAGTGAATTGGTAAAGTTGGTAAGAGTTCAGAAGAGTTAAGGGTTCGTACTTGCATGAAATGGTAATGCTCTTTAATGTCTGACTGCATGGTCAAGACGGGAGTTTTTGAAGATTACATTTTGGCAGCAAGGAATAAGATGAATGAGAAAATAAAGAGAGAGAGCTTACACGTGTTTTGTTTATATAAGGTGGTGTATCACGTGACTGGCTCAAACCTTAGTGAGCGGGAAATTTCATTCCTCGCATGCAGGATATCTGATTGGGCAGAATTGACCAATCAGCGAGCTAGTTTTGAGGAGATTAACCAATGAATGCTTGTCGCATGATTTGTATGTATGGTAGTGATGATAATTACCACAAAGCTGTATCAAGCTTTTTGTTTAATGAATATGTAATCAGTAATTAAGGGGGTTTTCTGAGAGAGAGAGAAGAGAGAACATCCAATCTCTTACTCCAATGTGAAATTTGAAAGAAATTTACATTTATTAAATGACATAAAAATAATAAAAGCATAGAAAACAAAATTTACAAAAAACTTACATAAAATTTTCCTTTGTGTACCTAAGACAAGATAATAAATTCTCATTACAATTCTGTTAGGTTCATAAAAACAATTATAATTATTATCAATAAAATTTTCATATACTTCAATTCATTCACCTGTTGAAAGGATTTGAGTGGTTGACAATTTACAGGTATTGCTGGGTTTCTGGTTTGTTTAGACAATTATTCAGTTTTAAAAACTGAGATAAATTTGTTATTTTCATAAAAGTTCAAAATAAGGGTTGTTAATACTTCTAATTTTGTGCTAAACTTTCACAGACAACTTTAGAAAGATAATTGTAATAATATCTCTAAATTTCTTTCTACTTTCTTTTAGCTTCTTTTTTTTCTTCTGTTACTTCCTTTTCATCATTGCTGGTGATGAAGGTCAGATTTTAGTTTTTCTTTGTTGTTCTTCCTTTTCATTGTCATAGTAGTAGTCGACATTGTGAATGCCAAAAACCTTCAGTCTTTTATTCAACTAGCAGCTGCCACCAACTTTTACCTGTGAAAGCCAATCTCTTCTGCCACTTAGCAGCTGCCATCCTTCACCTGTGATAGCTAAGTCCCCTCCAATCTGTCTGCTGACAAGCCAAACTTCTTAAATAACCACACATTGGCTGTTGAATCAGAAATTTTATACCATCTGATTGTAACTTATTTTCCCTATTGGTTAAAAAAAATCAAATGTATCTCTTAAACCACACCTTTTTGGAAACTTCATTTAGACACATTTTGAAACCATAAGACTTGAACCTCTCTTTTTACAAATTTGAAAACTAAATTTTATACATGTATCTTTTTCATAAACCATCAGACTTCATTTTAGTGGTATTTTTACGACATAAATCAAATCTCACATATACTCTAACACATCAAAATTTATTATAGACATTTTTTACTGTCATGCTTCATTATAGCAGCTTTTAATTAAAGAAAAAGTGTTAGTAACTTTCTTCTATTAATAAATGTTTTTTAAGATGAAAAACTATTCCTATTATATAGAAGAACTGCTTTGAGACTTCTGCTGGATGAGTTGATAAAAAGTCTCCATTCCATAGCATCATACTCTAAGCCCATTGATTTGATCAATCCAGCAATGTTGTTGCAATAAACCAATGATGACTTATTCTGGAACATGAAAAACTGTCTTAATTCTCTCTCACAGTCTCAATACCAGTAGAAAATTGTTCCTGGTGCCAACAAATGTTTCTCTTTGAGATGCGAATCCAGCAGCTAAGTAGACTCCTTTGAAAGGTTCAGGTCTTGTGTCAGGTCATTTCTGCTTGTGTCAAGGGTGCTGGTTGGTCATTCTCTTCTGGCTTGTATGCATCATACCCAGCTACAACAGTCAAGTCACTATGTTCGAAATCAGAGCTATATTCCATGTTACTATCTGGCTCAGGAACAGGAAGGTCTGGGCCATGAGGGATTGGCTTTATGGCAGAAGGAACATCAGGGTATTGGACATGGTGCTTGTTCTTGTGATTTATTCCTTTTAGATTTATCATGCAGAAATAGCTGTCTGTAATGTGATCGTTTCCTCCCCCCCACAGACCATTGGAATGGCAAATGGCATACTCTTCCTTTTACCATTCCTCCAATCCCCCAAGTTCTCCATACATGTTTTACAGCAAATGTGAGGAGTGAACCACATTACCACAGATATAACAGAATCTGTCAGGATTATTCTTACACTTGTGATCCATTCTTACAGGAATACAAATGTTAATTTGAAAAGAAAAAAATTAAATCAGCACTCAGCTCATTGATGACACTTGACACAGTACATTAAAATCATTTTAAACTGAGGAATAAACCCCACCCCTCTAGGTATGTGAGTGTTAGCAAGTAGGGTGGTACACTGTAGTTAGGTACACATACAACATTATATGGTATACTAAACATCAGGCACCCACGATCAGCTATGACAAGTAGAATTCACAGGCTTTTGAATAGGTGTTATTATTGTGTACAACTTGTTGTGAATTATTCAAGCACATCTTAAAAACTAGACCTGACCAAACACAATGAATGGTATTTTTGAATTCAGCATAAAAATGCAATCATATATCACTTGATAAACCTTTGATCTTTGGAAAAATTTTTTTAACACGGGACAGTAATTTATATTTTCACTATTTTCTGCATATCACATTATAAAGTCTGATTCACTTTTTATTTTACTGTTGTCACACTCAAGTTATTTAAACACACACACAATGTCTGTCCAGAAATGATTCATTTACCTAATATTATCAAAAAGTACCTTACTGATGGTAATTGCATCTTTTAAATCTCTTCAAAGTGCTCCCTTTGAGACTTACACACTTATCTCAGTGCTACTTCCACTATTCAAAACAGTCTGTAAATTCCTCTTTAGGGATTGCCATCAGCTGCTTTGCCCCATTTTCCTTTACTTTATCTATGGTTTGAAATCTCCATTTCAATAAGGATTTTAGTTTTGGGAAATGTCAGAAGTCTTAGGAAGCCAAACTCTTACTGTAAGGGAACTAACAGATCTGGATGATCTGACATTTTGCTAAAAAGTCTTGCATGAAATATGAAGAATAGACATGGAGGATATGCAAGATAGCTGGATACTTCCTGGATGCTTCATGGACTCTTCAGATTTTTTAATTCTCACACTGTCAATTGCCAATTCCCTTTGTCAAACACATGCATCCACCCCACACACTGAATGTCTTTCAAATAAAAATTCATAAAATAGATACAGTCTGTTAACAGTTAGTTCTCAGCTTTACAGTTCATTTATCTTCTCATTACTGAAATATTTAAAATCTAAATAGTAAACAATAACTTGAAATGGCAAATTGAAAATTTGTCTTTATTTCTCAAATTACTGATTTTGCTTTTTGTTTTTGACCTGAAGATGACTGGAGAATCAATCAGCTAAAACATTGTAGAATTAAGAGAAAAATTGTGAGTTTAGTTTTCTCAGAAATAAAAACCTTCAAGTTATAATTTCATCTTACTTAAATAAGAAAAAAAAATTAATCTATTTATATTAAAAATAGTTGCAAACCTGAAAAAATATCCTAAAAAATTATTATTGAACTTTTTTTTACAATTCACTATTAAAACATAACCCTTGCTTTTTAATTAGAAGGACTAAAAAATACAAAAAAATATTTGGAAATATAAAATTAGTTTTTCTTACTGTCAATAGAATATGAAACTATTACAACTTTTGTTTCTTAGGAGTGATTCAAAAATTCCCAGCCTTGTTAACACAATGTTAGAGCAATCTTTTAGTGAAATCAAAATTTGAATAATTCTTTTACAATGAAAAACAAAATTTCCCTAAAAATTCTGTTAACTGAATAATAATGCTATGAATTTATATGAATAAATCATTTTGTCAAAAAATGTTGAAAACTTTTGCATCAATCTTATATACAAATGAACTTGTAAAATTATAAATTGTCATTAAGCAGATATAATTACTAATTGTTTAAAAATATAATTATTAGTATAATTAATTTTTGTGAAAAACTTTATAAAAGGTCAGAACCCTTGATGACAAAATATATTTCATTTTAATCTTTTTAGAACCTAATTTAATTTGATCTGATATTTTGTAGTTTAATAAATTCCAGTCAATATTTCTTTGTTTTATTTTGTGGTATGTATCTAAAATGCAATACAGAAAAGAATATAGTAATTATTTACAATAACTATAGATATTGCACAAAATTAGGTTGAAAGATGAAGAAAAAGTGGAACTTAGTCAATAATACAAATCTCTATCTATAAAAGGCAGGATGTGTGTGTGTGTGTAATGAATGCACGGCTGCAATTTTTGATGGATTTGCACCAAAATTTACATACACATGCTCCAAGTTAGCAGGAGGGCCAAGACTGAATTACATTTCCCAACTCCCATCGATAGTGGAAATAATTGATGTTTTCATGCTTCTACGGCAGTTTTCATGTAGTTTGCAGCCATTTTGTACTGGCCAGAGTGAGAGCCAATAGCTGGCTGCCACGAATAGGCAGGAAGATTCTATTGGCCAACAGCTGACTGACACGAATGTTAATTAGCATGTTAGCATGCAAAAAAAATCGATAGCTGCATTCATCACAAGTGGGAAAAATTTAAATCTGCATGGCACTTTACTCCAATTGGCTGATTCGCTTGCTTAAACTCAACGTTGATTCTGATTCCGCAGAACTGGGTTGGGTGTGAAAAAGTATTTGTTGTTAACATTCTCTTTTCATTTGGTTTTTCCAGTTATGAGTCCTTTTTTAAAGCTGATCGTTTTGTGTTCATTTTGTTTAGTTCTTTTTTTGTAACAGATTTAATGTTTAGTATAGAGCTTAGAAAAAATTTGCAGTGTGAGATAGGCAAGAAGTAAGGCATGTAGCAACATCAGCATGGCAAAGGGCACTCCTTTAAAGACAAGGAAGGGCAAAAATATTTTAAGACAAGTGATAGTGATTGCTGTATGAGTCGTACGATTTTTGAATCAAGCACGGGCAACGCCGGGCCATGCTGCTAGTGTATAGTAAGAAGTAACTAAAAATTGGTTGATGATTCATTCAGCACTGACAAATATTCATACTTGTACATAGGTGTGTGGGTATTAATGTATGCTTCTGTGTATATGTTCATATAGGTATGCATATGGATAAAACCAATCTTCTATAAAAATGTGTACATCAATACGACTCTGTTCTGTGAGTTTATTTGTTTTTTTATATTTTATACATCTACAAAATATAAATAATTGACTGCCATGAAATAATTCTCAATTCATGTGCATCTGACCATACAATCAACTGATGTATAAAAAACAAAGTTCATACTACATAAGAGAATGCCATTTCTATTCCATATGGAATTGTCTGATTGTTTGTCCCAATCAACCCAGACTTGGTTTGCATGCCTACTGCCTGGTTCAACCAGGTGTTTTCATTATTATTGAATGCTTACTCACATTATCTCCCATTACTGTTAGCATCTGATCCATGAAAAATGCTCTTGTCTGATTTTTCCATGCTTCGTTTGCTTTCAAGATCAACTAATTCTGGCTTATCACAAGCAGTTGATCCTTATCATTATTGCAACCAATAACACTTGAGTCATCATTCCTTAAATTCTGTCTCTTTTCAGTTCAGCAACCAGTTACTTCACTAATCCTTTCTTCATCTCTGCTGAACAGACCTCTTAATGCTGGCCTTTATAAAATATGGATCAATCTAATAGCAATGAACATATTCCTTTCCTTTGTTTCTTGTCAAATTTTGGTTTAAGCCTTGATATTTGAGCCTCCCATTGGCTACAAATGAAACTATATTATATCTTGTTATCTGATCAACTGCATTATTTACATATAACTTATGCTTTTATATTGGATAATAAATGGTTTGCATAAAAGAATATAATCTTCAAACAATTTTAAGCTTTGCATATTAATTTTTAACTTGTTTTATAGATTGATTATTCAGTAAGGAAATACAGTAGAGAAATAAATGAGACAAAACAACTACAGTGTAACACGGATATAAGAGACCCGGATATAAGAGAAACCCGGATATAAGAGAGATTTTCTCTGGTCCTAAATTAGAGCCCGTGTCAATGTATATATAATAGACCAAACCCTGATATAAGAGAAACACGGATATAAGAGACCTCGTCTATGGTCCCGACAACTCTCTTATATCCAGGTTACACTGTATTTCTAATTGTTCCAATAAATACTAAAGCTTCATTTTTCACTAAAATGTAGTATCTGCACTTTTCAGATTAATAAAAATGTGTCAAGCAAAATTTTAAAATATCAAAATTTAACTGGTGAAAGATATCATTGAATCTTAATGCTAAATAATCATAAATCCTTACATGTAGATATTTACTGAGCTTAGCCTGGCCACAATAATGGGCCCTTTAATAAGAAGGATCAAAACTCAATATTCTGGTCTGTGAAAGTAGCTTGCAAAACATTGTTCAACAAGAGAGGATCAAGTTATTTTATTGCTTGGCAGTCTGGTACAAGCCCATTATAACTGAGTTTTTAATGAGGATCAACATCACAAGCAATAGTTGTAGAATTAACTTCCTAATCTTCACTCTGCAGCATTATCTATTAGATAATCTTTGGATTAAATACAAGTAATAAATAACAACATCAGTCATCACTATATGAGATACTCTTGTGTTTTTTAGTTACTTACTAAGCATAGGATTACTATAATAGTGGGAACCCCCCCAGTGAAGATTGAATGCATCACACTATTAATAGTGTTGCTCTATAGCAGGTACTATTATATATATATATATGTATATATATATATATATATATATATATGTGTGTGTGTGTGTGTGCGTGTGTTTAAATCAATTTTCATTGTATATGGAAAGTTTCTGTATTTGGTAATAATGCTCTTAAAATTAATGGAAGATTTATTTAAAAATCAATAATTTTTTACTAAATCCTACCGTCTGGTCAATATTCCTCCCCCTTCTCTTGGACAAGAGTAAAGGCTCTCACCTTGTTTCTTGTTTAGGAAGGGGTTCCTGGAACTCTTTCTCTCTTTCTCTCTGGCTTCTGTACTAGTGCTGCCATGTTTCTCCTGTGATGTGTGCAGTCTGTGGCAATGCCTCTTCATTCTGAGGGTACACGGTTGACAGTTTTCTGGTTGCTGTTTCCAACTGGTAGTTAGAAGCCCTAACTCTTGCGTAGCATCTTGAGCAGCTGCTCTGATCAACAGTTGTATAATACCAAGGTGTCTGTAGTGCTATGTCACACATGGAAAGGTGTCCCTGCATTCATTTCCAGTGAGCAACTCTGAGGCCACATTATGTTGCAGGCTGCACCAACTTCTCTCTGCACACGTCACAATCGATAACCATCTGCTTCTTCTACTTCAGGCCTTCTCACTATTACTACTGTAATTACACATCATGATAACTAACGATAATCCAAAAAGAAAACCTAAACCAGCCCTTAAAAAATCACCTAAACCCTTTAACATTTTCTTTTCTAGCATCCATGGCATTAGAACCAATTTCTGCAGTGTGGAATCATTCCTCATTACGAACTGCCAGGATATACTGGCTCTGTGTGAGACCAACCTTGATTCGTCTATCCACTCCTCTGACCTCTCGATCCCCGGCTACCTTCCTCTCCTTAGAAAAGACTCTCAAACCCACATGCATGGCCTTGAAGTTTACATCAAGGACCATCTCCTGCTGACTAGAGAGCTGTCTCTTGAATCTCCAGACCATTCATACATGTCTCTCCAGCTATCTCTTCTCAATGCTGTAAGCTACCCCTTCTTCCTTTATCACTCTCCATCCTCCCAAGACTGTGGTAATTGAATGCATTTCTGACAGCATTGACAAGGCTCTCTCTCTCCATCCGTTTGCTCACATATTTGTTTGGTGGTTTTAACACCCATCATACCAAGTGGCTTAAAAACGCTAATACTGACATTGCAGACATACAAACCCTTAATTTTTCAATTTCTCAATCCCTCACGCAAATAGTTGACTTCCCCACACATTTTCCCTACAACCTGGATGGTAAGGCTTCTTCTTGATCTATGTTTTATCTCTATCCATCTATCTTCTTCAATTACTTTAAAGTACTTTCATTAAAAAACATTTTGAATTAATGCAGTTGTGGCAAACTTCACCACATTAATTTAACTTAGATTAGGAAAGCAAACTGAGATGAAAAAAGGATAAGCCAAAGACATCATTACACATAAAATATGTATTTAACAAGATGTACAAACAAGGATGTGAAAGAAAAGCATACATGGAGTAAAACAAGAGTTGTCCCTCTTTAACTATTATTTGTATTCCAAAGTTCACTGAAAGAAAGAAAGTTTGTGATAGTTTCTGGTAATAAATGTTTTCAACAGTTTTGCTGTGTAAGGAAAAGATCATGTGAGTGTAAGGAATATTCAGCATGTGTGGTGGTGTGAGTGAGAAGATTGGCACATGGTTTAAACTGTCGTAGATTCGTTTGGCAGCTGAAATCTCACTAATTATCTATTTCTTGCTTATATAGGTGATCATCGGCTCTGAATCACTGCGCGGGAAGAATTGTTCTTCACGTGCACACAATCTGATTGGTTGGCATTGACCAATCAGTGAGCAAGTTTTGGGGAGACTCAAGAAAGCTTCTGGGATCCATTTCTCCCAAAAGTGCACAAAATCGACTACATGAAAATAGAGCGATTATAAAATTGTCACATTGCTGCGATTTGTAAATTGCCTATTACAAACTAGTGTTGATTTATTATCCAATGAATGCTTATTGTATGATTTGTATTTGTGTAAGTATGTATGTATGTGTGTGTGTGATGTAGATCGTCACACAGTTACTGATATAACAGAAGTAGTCTGTATTTATTCAATCGAAGTTAGCTGAGGACATGAAGGGTTAAACAGGCAACATGAAGACCCACATCATACCACAATTATTTTGGAGTTTTTGAAATTCAATTTGTCTGAAATGTAAAAGAAGATACATTTATAAAGCAATTGTTAAGTCTGATGAAAATTGGTTGAAAGATCAATGAAAAATAAGAAAGGAACCAGTAAAAATTGCCATTTTTCACTATTTATGTGGGTTTTCATTATATGAGTGGACTCAAGTTAAACAATCAACTTATTGTTGGCTATAATTGAGTGAAGTTTGTATTAGATTGCTTGAAAATTGAGGGGGTTTTTAGTTTAAGATTTGTGTTGAAATTGATTTTTCATTTTTTTTCACTAAATGCAATGGTGTAGAAACAAAAATGAGGTATTTTTGAGCTTGTCATGATGTAAGTAACTTATATACCAAGTTTGAACAAAATCGGAGGAAAAAAAATTGAATCTATTTTTTGATCTGCTTTATCGATTATTGATTTTTTTTTTATTATTGACTTTTTACACTAAGAACATATCTCTTACATTGTACAATGTATATGCCAAGTTTGGTCAAAATTGGTTGAATGGATCTCGAGTGAAAAGGTATCATACAAACAGACAGACAGACAGACACACAGACATCCTCTGTTTTATATATATAGCTATGTTCATTTATACATATATTGAAATGATTTATTAGGAAATAATTTCATTTTTCTTGCAACACCTGCTTATTCAATTTTATTATAGTGCAATAAAAATCATTTGAAGTTATCTTTCTTGGTTCATTCCTTCAATATTCCATATTCGGAAATTTGCTAAGATATATGCATAAATTGCAAAGTGTATTAGCTTTGTTTAATGTACATGAAGAAAAAAATATGTAAAAATATTATATAACAATACTGAATTAATGAGAACAAATCAATATTTTGCATATCAAATCATTTATATAAATCTGAATGCAATTTTCATAATTTGATAAAGCCATGTATTTAATATAAATACATTTACTTATTGATTTAACTTCATGGCTAAGTAAGTGGCTTAGTGGTCGAAACATTGATAAACAGTACCAAGTTCTGGTATTTACTTTATTTCATTCAAAGAAAGGCATGAACCTAAAGATTCCTAATGATATCTAGGACTATCTTCCCTACACAAATGGGTATCAAGAAAAAGAAGTGAGATCAATCTGAGAAAATAATCAAAAGTAAAAAGTGATTACATTAAAAAACAAGCATAAACTTACAATCTCTGATGCAATTTGTTCATCTATCTAGAGGCTTCTTTGTTGGCTGAGATAGCTATGTGTTTCCCTTTGTTTATTAAGTTAAAAGCTAAGATTTTAAATGGTAACTTCCAAAACAGAGTGAAAAATATTTCAAACTTGGAAGATTGGTACATCACAATCTTCCTATTCCCCATACCAATCAGTACACTTGTGTATTGCTAAAATCTGAAATTATTCATGTTTTTTGTTTTTTAAAATTTTTTTTATTGTTGGCATTTGTTTGTTTTGGGAAACAAAAGTGGAGCATAGAGTGCACACACACACACACACATAGTTTTGGTACCAGTACTGCAAAAGTTTCCAGAGGTTTCTGTTTTAAACTGCATTGTGTAGTAGTAGTAATAATTCTCAGCCATGCTGGGTAGGAGGAGTAGTAATTCCATGTTGAGGTATCTTTAAAACACTGAAAACATATTCTGTCCAGTTTCAAAGAAAGTGACATTGAGGCTTGGCTTCAAGTAATTTATATAAAGTGCTTTAAATGTCTTTTATAATTAGATGTTCTTAGAATTTTTCTTATGGGAGCAAGGAGTTTATATGAGTGTTTAAGTACTTCTTTATTAAACTAAAATCACTTAAGTGGTTTGTTAGGCTTTGTTTTTTATTAATGTTCACCCAATACAAGTTTCAAGAGCAACTCAAGGTAGAGGGTTATTGTGGAGAGTTATATTAGCATACAAGTGTTAGTACAGATCTGAAGTAAACTTTTAGAAGGAACTGGAAATTCAGTCCTAAGCAGGAAACAAGGGATAAAACTTTACTTGTGTTCAAAAGACTGGGGATGAGTGTGAACCTGATGATAGGTAAACCTACCCTACATGCAAACCACCAATTTGCCTCTAGAGTTTGCTGCTGGTGGCCTGCTGTTGGGCCACTGGCATGTTTGTCTCAGCAATGTTACCACTGGCGGACTGCTAGAGGCCCACTGGTGGCCCACCAGTGGCATGACAGTAGCTGCCACCAGAGGACTGCTGGCATTGTCATCAGCAGCTTTCCAGCGGGCCACGAATTGGCCAAAGTACTTGGGACAATAATCAGTACCCTACATGCAAGTCACTAGTAGCCTGCTCAGCGGTCCTCTGGTGGCAGCCATCAGCAGTCACCGGAGGAAAAGAAAATTATAAAAAAAAACAGAATAAAATCTTATAAAATTTTCCTTGTCTATCACATTCAATGAAACTTGTATAGAAAAATGATTACTTCCCATATATATATATGTGTGTGTAAAAAAGAGATAAAGTTATTTTGGGGGCCTGATGATAAATTTATAATAATATACCTGGAGATTTGTACTCTAAATAGCGCTATTCCATTATATTTATATGGTAATAGAGTAAAAGTACATCCAGATATCTATGCTGACCTCTGGAGTTCAAATAGAATGTGATTCTTATATGAAATAATGTCTTCTGTAATTTACCATATCATGTGCATATATTGCTACCATATTAGATATTAGATATTGTTACCATTTTGTAGATTTATTTGCTTTATGAAACAGACAATGGTAGCTAGAGTCATTATTTAAATTTTACAAGTGGATTTTTCATAAAAAGTATGATCAACATATCAGAATACTAATACAATACAATGTTAAGAAAAAAGCATGGCTTACAGGTGGAACTTTTTAGCAGAGATGCATGTTAAATCAAGGCAAATTAGTGAAGACACTGTTTCTCTTCCCTATCTTATTTAAAGTATTACCTAATTTTCTTGCTTTCTCATTTGTGGACTTGTAAAATCTACAATACCTAGTTAGTATGGGTATCTATCAATCTGTGTGCATGTCATTTCATTTTGAAGCCACACAAAAAAATCTTTACTTGTCTTTTCAGATAAGCATGAAGTTGTTTACCAAAGAAACAATAGAACTTTTTCAGCAGTAATTACCTAACTGCAAAAAGTGTCACTTTAAATACACTTGGATGCATCAAGAAGCAATGAAGAACAAATACTGTACACTTACACAGCTAAACCACTTTAACATTGCAAGCAGAAGCAATAGTGCATCTGTTTGCAGTTGCAAGAATGGTAGCAGTAGAGACTGTGTGAGAAAAATTGAAGTAGCAACTTGTTAAGCAAGAATGATAGCTTTGAAAAGCATTAAAAGAAAAAATGAAAAAAAGGCAATATTAAGGTACAGGCCTTATTACAGGAATAGAACAAATTGTTGTAATGATTGGGAATTAGATGAAATTAAGAAATGCATAATAATACACATAATTATATATTAATCAATACTTGAAATAAAAGAAAAGTATATTATCCTAAGTGTACTTGGATCAATCCAACAGTTTTATTGTGTGTGTGTGTGTGCAATTTATTATATATGGATACATACAAGCATTAAAATTTTTAACCAAAAGTAATCATTTTTTAATTTTTAATACATTTATAATTTCTCCAGCATTTATTGGTCTCATTTGGGAGTGGTGATTTTCTAAACATAGCTTAGATGTGGCATAAGGCCGAAAGTATTTGACACCCAATGATGACCAAACTTACTATTCATTTCTAATTGATCTAGTGAGACAAGCTTGTTAACCATTACACCACGTTGTCAAGGTGTCATGTGAGATTGAATAGATACATTGTCTAATCTTTGGGCTATTATGATGAAAAGTCAATTTGATTGTTTTATTTTGGAACAAAATATTATTTAATTACCTGCTTGATCAAAAGAAATCTCTGTATAAGCTTAGATATAGAGAGATTATATACCAACGGATTTTTTCACCTGAACTGGTAAAAAAATCCGTTGGTATATAATCCGAGTGGATTCTAATAACATAAAATATTAAAATTGATCCACAAAAGGTGCTCAATGTATTTATTATAACAGAGCATATAAATTACACAACAGAAAAATCCAAAACTACCTTATGGGTATAGTCTATTTCAATAGACATCAAGTATGTCAGTCTTATTCACTCCATCCATCTGGATTGAATAAGACTGATGTACTTGGTGTCAGTTGAAATATATTATACCCATAAGGTAATTTTGGATTTTTCTGTTGTGTAATATATATATATATATATATATATTAATGAATTATGCATTTAAAAACACTGTTTCCATCTATACAAGGCACACACAATGTTATTTGCCTTGCCACTGTTCTCTAAAATGTTCTTTTCATTTTCAAGGTATTTTTTAAATTTGTATGTATTGTATACTGTGTTTAGTAGATATTTTACATCACAATAAAGTATAATTAATCAACACAAAATTTTTTGTTACTAACCTTAAATGTTTCCAAAATGAACTTTGCACTCAGTGTTAGACTGGAATTTTAGGGAAGCACTTATATCAGTGGGTTGTCATAAAAGATTACTGCCTAACCACTGGGTACAATATCAATGGTTGCCACCAACATGTATACATGTGGTTGAACAAAAAAAATGGGTAAACAAAAAATCAAAAAACTGTATGACAGGTAAATATAAACATGCATTCAAGAGGAGAAAGAAAAGAATATCTCAGGTCCTGGTGAGATATCCATATTAGAGAAAAATTCAAAGCCACCCCTCCTTCCTGCCAGTTGACAGTAATTAATGAACTCCAGGTAAGACAGATTAGGTCTAATGTTTTCATTAACTATGTATGATAGTAATGTTACATATGGATAACAGGACAAAAATCTAATGCTAACTACAAATTCTTGTGACTGTAATTATTGCTAACAGAACAGGATTACAATATGATAAAAAAATAAAAACTTCTATCATCAAAACCTGTTAGGTACACTTATTACTATAAACATATTGATAAGAATAATTTTTTTTTTTAAATAGGACAAGAGATTTTGTGTACCAAAAACTGTTATATGATATTATCTTACCTGAAGATTGGTTTTTTATTGATTTGTTTTCTATGGCTTATGAACCCTTAGAGGTTAAAAAGCCAGAAAATATTTTTTAGATTGTAAGAATTTATTTTTGAGATAATGATTTAGTGATACAAGTTTCATTAATTAACCCATACCTGGAGTGAAAAGAAATGGATTCATACCTTTCCTAGTGGTATTTGTGTGTGATATGTCCTGGAAAGGGATATATTTGTTCGAAGTAGCAAAGTGGTTTTGGACTACTGTAACCGAGTAGGACAATCTAGCAGGTAACCGTAATGGACTGGTCCTTGTCATAGTGGTAGGCAATAGGCGTAGCCAATAGGCGTCAACCTGTACCTCCACACCAGTCTGTATTTATAGCTGACACCAGCCAATCGTATTACTGTGAGGGAGAACCCATGTGTATGCATATTCATTACATTCGTGTGTAAATGAATATAACAAACCCAAATGGAATTGGAACTTGACTGATTAACAATTCCAAGCCATTATACATCACATGACCTGCACATACAAGTTTACAGCACTTATTCCCAAGTGGTTATCCATCTAGGTAGTGATCAGTCTTGACATTGCTTAACTTCTGTTATCATCTGGGAACTGGTGTTTCAATGTGATATTGCTCTAAATCCTTAAGAAATAAACAGACTTAAAAGGAAGAGAAAACTTCATTAAAAACACACTGTGCCTATTTCATTTTATTTGAATAAAAACATATATAATATCAATATGAAACAAAGTGTGTTTAAAAAATATCTAATAATTTTGAACATTTACTTTTCTCATTTGTTTAGCAAACATTTTAGAAATTAAATATTGTTGGTTCACTTATAAAGAAATGGATTCTTAAAAAAATAAGGTGGTTATGCTATCAGTAAATGTGATTCTGATCATCAATTCTTGATCTTGTATTAATATTTGTGCTTACCTCCTCCCTCATCACACTGTTTTTAGTTTTAGTTCCTGTTATCTGCTTGCTTTTAAATATTGTTTCCGGTTGCAAGAGAACATTTTTTTTATCTTCTCATTTCAAGTTTTCTTCCTCTCCAGTTAGAGCATCTGAAACAATAATGATTTGGTATAATTGTAAGAATAACTATTTCATTAACCTTAAGACATATTTGTGTCTCACATGTATCAATTTATTAACTTGTCATAAAGATAACTTGCTCTAGAGAATGTCCAGTCAACTTCTTTATGTGCTGTGTCCCTTCAGGACGTAGGTGATTATGGCTCTCCACCCCCTCCTGTCCCTTGTAGCTCTCAACAAGTTTTGTTTTTTATTACTTCTTCCAGACTCTGTTCTGCCATCTATTTGCTTAAGCCCATAAAGTATGTCACACGTTGCTTTCCCTTGTACCTCTTTCTGCCCTGTGAGTATCAGATTTTCCAAGGCCTCCTTTCTCATTATGTGTTCCAGAAATTTCAGCTACATCTTCCTGATGTTAAGTATGTTCCCTCTTTGTTTGCATCATCTCCAAAACCTCATCATTACTCACATGTTTGGTCCATGGTATCCTTAGCCTTCCTTCTGTAGAACCACACCTCTGTTGCATCGAGTCTCTTCTTCATCTTTGAAGAGATTGTCCAACATCTGCTGCTGTAAAGGAGGACAGATATCATGTAGCAGTTCAGTACCCTTTTCTTTGTTACCAACGAAACCCTCCTGTCTCATAATACACTGCCTAGCTTTTGGAATGTGTCTTTAGTCATCCCAATATGTCTTTGGATCTCAGCGTTGCACTTACCGTTCTCTGTCAGAACACTTCCCAGATATTTAAATTTAGGGTCCCCAACCTGTAAATTGCATTTTGGGCTCCTCTTTTTGCTGATGACCATGTATTCTGTCTTCTTGTAGTTTATGCATAGTCCCTTCTTCTTGCTCTCCTTTGCTACCTTCTGTAAGAGGTTTTGTAGTTTCCTTTCCGTGTCTGGTATCAGCACTTTGTCATCTGTGTATCTTATGTTATTAATATTGTGGCCACCAATGATGAATCCTGATAGGATTTCCAGTTCTCTCAGAATTGCCTTGCTGTATAGGTTTAAATAAGTCTGGCAAGAAGACACATCCTTGCCTTGCAACTCTTTCTAATTTTGTATATCTGCTGAACTCATTTTTTCTCTTCATACAGGTGGTTTGCTGCCAGTAGTGATATTTGATTACTCTAATGTCTTTCCTGAATGTCAAGGTTGCTGAACAGCTTTAATAGATCTTTGTGGCATGAACACAATATTTGTGTTCAGAAAGTTATCAGAAAGAGCAATACAAATGCAGATGAATATGTACCTGTGTTTTATAGACTATGCAAAGTCATTCGACAAAGTACACCAGTCAACTATTTTATTATAAACTCATGTAATTTTTTTCCTTATTTGACTACCACTGATATTCATTTAGTGCATGCTGATTTCATCTATACAATTGAAAGTATTAAGACCTGAAAAGGAGCTATATAACACTAACCCAATGTAATTGCTCTATGATAACCATTGATAATTTTGACAAACTTTTCACATACTAAAACATCAGTACATTTCTATATTGAATAATTTATACAATTAGAAACTATTAATATATTTGTATAACAATGCTGCTAAATGAAATTGTTAAGTACTGTTCAACAAGAAAAACAAATTAATTATAAATAGTACTCTTGATTGTTTTAATAACATCTTCAGCGGCATTAGAGTCTTTGATAGGTAGAGGCTTATATTAGGGTGTGTGTATTAATATTAGTAGAATTTTGGAGATTATACCTTTTTAATAATAATTAAAATGAGTAGTTTTTATAATCCATACCATTTTGACAGTTCAAGTTACGGCTACCATTATATCTTGGCTGACAGTATTTCTTATAAGAATCCAAATTTGTACTACTTTATTCCACATTTAAAATGGAATGCTTTTCACACCATTATTAAGCATCTGAAAAGGAAACAATTTTTTGTTTTGCTTTTTTACATTTGTCAAATGGTTTTAAGCATATAATAAATAAGAGAAGTTAAATATAATACATGCAAAAAAAATAGTGAAAATAACAGTTATTTATATAATTTGGCACAAATCCATATTTCTATAACATTCTGCAAGGATTGGGCTCATTCTCAACAACTTGTAAAAATCAGAACCAGTATATGATCCTGAATGCTTTATTTTGGGGATAATTGTACTTGTAAGCATATAGTCGTGTTAATTATTCTCTTTGGTTTTCATTCAAAGAGTTAACCTTGTAATATTCAAAAGAACGGATTTTCCTTTTTATTAGATAAAAGGTTAATATTACATTTAAAAATTATTATATTTATTGAAGAAAAATGGTTTTAAAAGTAAGAAAGAGAAGGAAGCTAACTAAAAAAATAGAAAAAACATGTAATCCTTTTTGGGGGGAGAATTACAAAAAAATCCTTAAAAATTGCATTCTTTAATAAGGAACAGTTTTGGTTTGGACCTTGTTTCCAAATGAAAACATGCTGATTTTGGCATTGAACCAAAATATGGAAAAAATACTCAATTCAAGGGCATATTTCTTTTGTGTCATGAACATGGGTAAAGAAGGTAGAAAAAAGAAAACAATAATAATAGTAATAATGATGCAATAATAATTAATAATAATACAATAATAAAGAGCAGCTAAACTCAAGGAGATATTTGGCTAGACTAAAAATGTGAACCACGTACAAAGGATTTATTTCAAGTATTGCAGGTTTTGTACCATTGTTTAATATTCACTGCTTACTATGATATCAGATGCAATGACTATAGACAAATTAGTCAGGTCCCCAGGAGAATTATTTTCAAGTGACATTTGTCGTTGATCTGGTACAGTCTGTTGTAGTTGAATGATCACAAGTTGAAAATCTATCATTATATCATCTTGTCGATTCTTCAAAATAATTCTTAAGATGAGAGCAAATAACTAATATATGCTTAATACCATAATTATAGCAATGTGTTTTTTTTATAGAATATCTGTTTTATAAATTGCATTCTCTTTGTGTGTATGAATGTTGGATGATGTTTGTTTTACTGTAAGTCAAGTCCTTTTTATTTTATGAAATTCTATGTGTAAATTATATAAGTGAAACAATTTGTTTCAAATTTACAGCTAAGAACAAATTTTCCTTTTGCTTTTTTTTTCATAAAGGTCTTTAGAAATGTATATACTCTAAATTTTCATGTTCCCTGTTTCATTACTATTCATTTTCGTTTTGTCAAGACACTGCTTTGGTTTTCTTCCCTGGCGGTGCAATGTAGTATTGTTACTGTTAAGAAATTTTGCAATTTGGTATAATCCCTCTCACTATCTCAACTATTGTTACTTATTCTACTGATTTTGAGTTTAACAAATGGCAATAATGGCCATCCATAATATTTATGCGTTCTAGCAAATAAATCTGAGAGGCTGTCTGCAGTAACGTTAACTATTGATTCTGACCAAATTTGTGGTTGATTTTTTTATGACTTTTACCCTTTGAGGTATTTAAAACCAAAACCTATTTTCAATTGTAAGAATAATTCTTTTCTTTTTGTGAGTAAATATTGTGTTAATTTTTTTAAGAATAATATTTTTCCAGATACAAGTCCAACTATTTAACTCCTAGCTGAGGGTGGAAATGGATCCATACCTTAACCCAAGAGTATTTGCATGTAAGAAGTCAATTGCAATTTGAACTTGTTTTTGCTATTCTTTATTACACTGCCTGCACATCCTTCATGTTAGAGAAAGCTTTTTCTGTTCTGCAAAATAATAATAAATATTAACTTCATTCAATTTCTATTTCTATTTCTCATTGCAGACATTAGCTTACATCATCTCATATACCCCACATATCACATACTATCAACTTTTATTTTGTATGGACACTATCACTTTTGCTATTACTGATTAATTTTGTAAGTAAGAGAATAAAAAATTTTTAATCTATTTGGACCTAGATCCAGAATTACAAAACACATTTTTCCCTAAACTGTTACTATTATTATTTATAGATGTTGCAAATTAAGATTAAACAGTAAAATGTCATCTTGAAAACTAAAAGGTTTAAAGCCTTAACTCAAACATAAAACTGTTTAAGAATGCTTCTCTTGATCAATTTAAGAAAAAACTCTTAAAAATGAAGGAAAAAGAACTTCCTCATTAATTATCAGTCATTTAGATGGAAAGAAATGTACTACACTGATGTAAAGATTTCTATTACTACTAATAGTTGATATGGCTCTTATGTAGATATTGTAAGGCTTTCATTTTTGTCTCTGGTACTGTGTTAGTATGTCTTGTCACCACTCATTCACTTTGGTAAAGGAAAACTGATTTAAAAGTATAAAAACATTTATTCCCAACTTGGTTATGTCTTGCAGATATTTTAGGGATTTTATGAATGTAAAAGTAAACTAACTATAAATGTACTGATAATATAAAAGAAAATTGTGAAATGCCCAGATATCATATTATACATAAAACTGATTGTATTTATGACCAGTTGATAAACTATTAAAAAAACTTATCCAAGATAATCCAAATATTAAAAAACTTATCCATGTTTATGGTTAATTTAAATGCATCAATGAGTCAACTGCATTGAATATGAAAATGTAAAAAAATTCATTAATATCTGGATATATCTATACTAAGGTTAAACAGATTTCCATTACAAGAATAGATTTCTTTGCAAGAAGAATCACTATTTTATCTTGTCTTGTATGCATAAAATTCATGATACTCAAATAGTTTAAATGATTTTAATTTGTAACAATTATTATGATATTAATCATATTTTTCTTGTGACTAATATTTGTAGCAAGGCTTGCTGGTATGCATCAGTAGTAAAGATTTGTGCTGAAAGTGTTGAGGACTGAGATTAAAAAATGTTAGCATTTTGATATTAAAACAGATGGAACAGCTAACAAATCTTATTCAGCAAACAACCAATCTTGTACTGGAAAAATCCATGTGGTGTAAGGAAATTATTATTAATACATAATGATGATGATCATACATTAACTACTACTACTACTAATAATAATGATGTTGATAAAGTCATCCTCACCATCTTCTAATCTGTATTACCATCCTGAACAACATCATAACATTTATCATTAAATTTTCATTTGAAACTTAATACTCAGCTTAGATTTGAATTTAAAAATATCTCCAGCTGAATTTAACCTATCCAAGAATATTGACTTACTTGATGAGTGTCAATAGATTGATAAATAGACAGATAGCTAAAAAATGGGATCTCATAATTTCTTTTTCTTTAGTACACACTTATCATAATGAACACAGCAATCATCACTGTTATTAACCTTCTAAGCACTAAAATATATCATTGTTACCGTTTCTTTTTACAACCGTCATCATCATTATAACTACCATCACTACTACTAAATTATTATCTTAACAACCCGTTAACAACTAAGGCGACCACAACAACTACTGTTACTACTATTATCACTACGACTACCGTAGCATCCACTGTACAATCTCAGACTCTGGCAGTAGTACCAAAACGCTCATCATTTTAAACGTGAGTTCGGAGAGAGGAGGTGGCTTGTCATTTGACGAGCCTAGCATCTTTCTTTCTTTCTAAAAACCTAACATTTAACAAGCGAGTAGCAAGTAAGGTTTTACAACTGTTACCGCAGCATAATATTGACATTTTTAGGGTCCTTTACAGACATTTCGACTCACAAGTTTTTCCTAGTGTTACTACACATTGTTTATTCCATTGTTATTTTAAAAATCTTCACTTAGTTAGAAAGACTATTTTTACATCCAATTTAAAAATTCTTTTCGCTGTCTTCTTTCATAAAAGACAATCTTTTTTTTTTTTTTTTTTTCAGTTAAATGGAAATTTTGTAAAAAAATTACCCTTTAAAAAATATCCAAGATAATTTTGATTACAAAGCGAAATACAATAAATTTAAATGTAGAAAGCGAAAAAAAGACAACTATTCTACCGAAAAAATGATTTTGGAGTTTATTTTTTAAATTTATTTTTTTTCACATAATTCTCTTTAAAGAAAGAGTGTTTCTTTATCATTCCTTACCCCCTTCTGCCCCGCTTTTAAAATCTTTATTCACATTTCATTCATTGAGACTCTTCATTTTACATTACAACAATTTTCTACAGACAAGCTTACTTTTTTACTTGCATTTGTCATAAAAGGAAATATTGCTTAATCACCTGCAACAGCAAAAACCAAAGAAAAGAAGTATGAAGAGAGGTAAGAAAACAACTTAAGGTTTAATAATTTTTAAAAAATATATATTCTCTTTTTTTTAATTTTTATAATATTTATAAGTTTATTGTGATTTGTGTGTGTGTTTAGGGTGGTTAAGGTAAGGTTTTAAAAAATACCACTTTTTTTTTTCTATACAATCGAACTTTTTCGTTTGTTTTACTTTTTTAATCTTCCATGAAGAAATGTAACAATCCTTAACAATTTTGGGGGTCACTTATTCGTTTTTGCAAACTGACTTTAAAAATTTACCATTATTACATCACACACAGTAATATTTTTTTTCTGGGGTGATAACACTGACAGTCAGTTTAACAGATGGATTTTAAGTGCAAACGGGAAAGCAAATAAAATTAGCTAGAGGAGCTCGATAATTATTTTCCCTGCTTGTATTTGGTACGTTTTACGAGAATGTGATCACGTGATCAAATACTTATTCTGATACACGTTAATGTTGATTTTCTTTAATAGCAGGACAAATGAACAACTGGATTTTTCTGTATTTTACGAAAATTCGTCCGTCTTCAAAAAAAAAAAAAAATTTACGACACGTACTGTCAAAATAAATTATAGTCTGCCTGTAATTCGCTCGAAATGGTAGCAATTATTTAAATTATTATTTAGAAATTATTCGATTTCAGTTCTCTTGTAAATTAATTTATTCCTTTTTTAAGTATATTTCTGTAATGAATTTAAGTTTTACTTTTAAAATTTTCTCAAAATAATCTGGTCCAAATTAAAAAACAAAAAACAAAAATGATTGGTTGGTGTTAGAGAGTGTTGATTCTTGGTAGTGTGAGTGTTCTGAAACATTTTCGAACGATAGAAACAATAACAATGTAATTGTAAATGTAAATGTAATATGTATTCATCGTTTTTTTTTTTTTATTTTCTTGCCTTTTTTCTTTCATATTATTAAAAATGTTATTTTTGTTTAAAATCGAGTTTAATCGTTTTGTTTGTAAGAATACTTTTTAAAAATTCTTACTAACTGAAAAAAAAAATTGATTTTTGTTTATTTTATGGGGATAAAATAAAACAGGTGAGTTTTAAATAAACTTAATTTCGAATTAAAAAAAAAATTCTTTTACTTAAAAAAAAAAAAAAAATATGTAAATGTAAAATGAACGAACCATTTTTTATTGATTTTATATTTTTTCAAGTAGAGGGAAAAACATAACGGAATTAAAACAAAATACAATACATATATATTTTTCCTTAGATTTTTACTAAAATGAGATATTGCATTAAAAACAAAACTAAGAAGCAGACACTTCTCTCAACTCAACCCTTCCTAGAACGAGAAAGTTTTAAAACAAACTGATTATTATTATTATTTTATTTTTTTTTTTTGTCATTACAGATTTTATTTTTTTTTTAATTCTCTATTTGAATTAAAAGAATATGAATTTATTTTAGCAAAGTAAAACTAAAAGTTTCAAATAAAGTCTTAACTCTTGTCTTCTTGCTTGGGGTACGGTGGGTAAATGAAATGATTGATATACCCAGCCTACCGGCACCGCCGCATCATCCATGATTTTCGCAACTCTCCACAAGTTACAATAGAACAGCATCTTACACAGAAGAACACTACCTACATTCATAAAATAAAGACAACGTGACTCGTTTGGGTAATTCGTTTCCTAGTTTTGTTTGATGAACTAACGCGTTGGCTTTTAAATTTAGTTACTATCTTTAGTTTTCCGCAGCCTCGTGTCATATGACAACAAAGTAGTCGGATATGAAAAAAATGTTTCGACAAATTTAGGATTTAATAATAAAACTGTTATTGATAACTTTTAAAAGACTTGAATCATTTTTAAAATGCTTGATTCGGACATTATCCTTTGATAAATAGAATTTTTTAAACCAAACCTCATAGGGAATCGAAATTGAAAGTAAAAGTAGAATTACTGTTTAGAACGCCGTGAAAGAATACTAGAGAAACCAAATGCACAGGAGTTTTTGATTCATAATTATCTTATGTATTTTATTTTAACTATTTAAGCTGGATTAATTTTTTTATTCTTTTTATTTCTTAGATTTTCAAGTATTATTAAGTATTTATAACCGGAATATGAAGCTTTTAGTACATTAAAAAAAAAAAAAAAAAACACATTTTAAAACATAGTCTAATTGGTTTTCTTATCCATTATAATCGCTGGCATATTTATTTTGTCCCGCCTTGTATAAGGTGTGTGGATTGGAAGAAAGTCCTCCAAGACAGCACATGATTAAAAGAACACTGTACAACACTTGACGATCACATCTACTTGATGCTTTATTTGTACAGTCAGCACGACACTAACAGTTGTTGAGTAATAAAAATAAAACATTACATTGGGGTTGCTTAAGTTAAAACATAATGTTAAAAAATAGAGATTTCACATGGAAAATAATTTATTTTTTCCAAATGAATGGCTGTTCATCATGTTTTTTTTTAATTGTTTTTGTTAAAGTAAATTGGAATTGAGAAAAAATTTCAAAATATTGTTGATATATATTTAAAAAAAAAAACATTGTAATGTAACAGAAGAGAAAAAAAATCAGAAAAAAACCTAATGGTTTTAAAAAACTAAAAGTTAAAAACAAATTAAAGGAAAAAAGGAAAAAACGAAAAGTTATTCAATAATAATGATGATGACGCCCCCAAAATATTCTTTTAAACTTAAAAAGATAGGTAAAAAAAAAATGTCTGGCTATTTAATTTAAGAAATGGATTAATTATTTTCAATAAGTGAAAAAGACACTAATGGATATTCCATAAAGAAAGGAAATCCCTTAAATGTTAGTGAAATAAAAATTATGACGTCAGTTCTGACAAGTACTACTTGTTTCCTACTTCAAACTAATTTTCACTATTTTTCTTTGTTTTGATATTTTCTAAACAGACAATACTTAACTTTCAAATAATAACGCTTGTTTTAAAATTGGTGGTTTTTGTTTTTACTATGAATTCCTGTTAGTGTTTAATTTATATGCTTTATTTTCAATTTAAGACAGAATATATTATAATTATATTCTCTACTTTGCTAGTTTTCGAAACCTTTTATTTGTTGAGTACACTTTTATCACGGATTTCAATTAAAATCCCATAAAAGGTGAAGAAATAACTTTGAAAACATTTCAGAGACGCTTTTTAATTTTTATTTCTTGGTGTAAAATATTTCCAAAAGTTTGAAAAAACTGGTTTTCAATTTAATAATCTTGCTTCATTTAAAAGTTCCATTGAAATGATTGATGAGCAAAGTTAGTAGAGAAAACAACTAACTGGCAAACGCCCACTAGAAAATAAAATAATAGATCGATTCTTTTTTTTTACATTTTTTTTTTTTTTTTTTTGCAACATTCCAAAATTAACTTTTTTGTTCCTCATTTCTTGTCCAAAAAGTCTTCTTTTTGCACAAGAAATGAAATAGAATATAAATTATCTAAAAAAAAAAAAACAACTATCCACATAGAGAATTTTACAAAATATTTTTCGAAGTGACTAGAGTTCTAGTAAAAAAAAAAGGTTTAAAATTCATTTTACTACAGATCAAGATGGATGAAATGATTTTTTTCTTTTTTGTTCGAGCTCAATATTAAAAGTTTTTAATATTGAGAAAAAAATATCTGACACAAAAACAGGAAGTCATCTATTTTCATTTTTAAAGCATGCTGGTTTTTGTTGTGTTTCACGACGAGGTTTTAGTCAGCAATTCTCACTTCTTGCTTGAATAGTCATGAATAACAGAGTTTTGAAGAAAAAAAACAAAAAAAAACAAACATCCACTAGGAACTTATTGCTAAGATAAAGTGGAGTGCAAAGATGCTTCTGTTCTTTTTCTTTTCTCCCTTTTTAAATAAATTTGGTGCATGGGTCGGGGTGAGAAAATTTCAACATCACCTTCTTATCTTGTATCACAAAAAATTGAATAATAATACTAATAATTCCATTTTTCTTACATTACGATCTGGCATTAAAAAAACTAAAAAAAGAAAAAAAGCAACTGTGATATTTAAACTTTTTTAGTTTCACGTCATTTCACATTCGAACGAATAATCCATCTTTACTTGGTTCTCTAAGTCATCTTCGTAAAAAAATCCACCCCCCAACTCAATTTATTTTGTTGTGTGTGTGTCAGTTTTGAAGAAGAAAATTGTAATTGGTATCTTGTCAGTCTGAGGCAAATACTTTGAGACCATAAAAGCTAAAAACTCACGTATTGTTTTAATCAAACAGCCAAGCTAAGCACAATCAATTTATTTTCATTCTTGTCTGTATTTTTTGTAATTTTTATATTATTACAAAAACAACTTTTACTTAAGTTAAATCAGTAAAAGTTCAAAATACTCATTTTTTTTTCTATCATTTAAAATTTACACTCATTATCATCCCTAAAGTATTTTCCTTTGTTAGGGTTTCTCTCTCTTTCCTTATGATAACAACACATTTTTACATTTTCAATGTTCTTCAGCCTCAATGACTATTAAAAATAGAATCATCAATTATTTTTGTCATTTAATGTAATTAATCAAAATTACTATTACAATTTCTCCATTTACTCAAAATTTAGAAAACTGAAAACTCTTAAAAACTTCCCTACTTATTTTTTTTTTTTTATAAAATCTAAAAATTTAGCCTACTTATTTTTTTTTTTTTATAAAATCTAAAAATTTAGCCATATTTAAAAAAATTTAAGTAAATTATGAATTAATTTAAAATGTTATTAAAAAATGAAGAATATTACTCTTTTGTTCTCATATAATGAAAATTTAGAAATATTTTTTTATAAGGTGTAAGTATTCATGTGTCTCTACTTTTTATTATTTTATGTTATTTATTAGGGTGGTGCAAAAATAATGTCGTTTTCTCACATATGTTACTATGTGAGAAAACGACATTATTTTTGCACCAACCTAATATTTTTTGGAAAAGTCATTATTGGAAAGTTGATAAAAGGTGTAGGAATTACTTTTAGAATGAAGAAAAACATGATACAAACAGATATTGGCAGTGTATAAAATTAGCTCAACTAATACAAATTTTGTTTCATTGTTTTATGTGAAATCTTGCTGGTGCTTTTTCTCCTTCAGTTTTGTGAAATTTTATTGCTTAGAAAATTTGGAAAGTGAGATGATATACAAATTTTGGTTGAAATTAAGCTAGGCAACATTAAGGAAAACATTTATTTTCATATTACAAGTTATTGTAGGGAACAAACTGATAACCTTCAGTATACAAAGAACTGATACATCTAAATGGACTGTTCCAGTAGGAATATAAGTGTCTATGGTGTTGGTTTTGGAGGGGGGGTGCTTTCCAGCTTCAAATGAACTTGTACATATCTACTTGTATTTTTCTTGTTTAAATAAACCCTTATAATTTGTCAGTTGCCGTTCGAGTTATTTCAATAACCACTCTGGACAACATTGTCATTACAAAACAAGTCATTACCAAATGTAGAAAATTAATTTTCTTAAATCAGTTATTTTGGCAGAATTTAAAAAAAAAACAGAACTGAAAGCAAAATTTTCAATTTTTTTTCTCAACATCAAGTCATTCCTTATGTTTATAACTTATTTGAACAAAATGTTTGCTTGCAAAAAAAAAAACATGACTCTTTAGTTAAATGGTAAAAGTCCAATGTAGTTAAAACTCATTTCCCTCTGAAAACAAAGTCATATTTCAGTGAATATACAATTTCAAGAAGCTATTTATTTGTGCTTCTCATGACTTGCTTCTAAAATAAATTATATTTCAAACACTGCAAAATTATCTCTTTATAATGCACAAAAGAAAAAAATAATTATTGTTATAGTTCTTATTTATATTTAAAATTATCATTTGTCCCACTTCTTTTGAATATACATTCTTCTGTGGTGTCATTTCATATGAACATTGTATAAGAAAAAATGGTTTACTTTATCATCAATAGATTGGGTTAGTTTTTTTGTCACTCATTAATTTTGAAGCAAATTATGACATTCAATATAGTGGCAATTGTGAATATTAATTTTGAAATCAATATTAACTGAAATGTCTCAGATATCATTATATGAAATGTAATGAAATAAGGTTATTTAAATGTGTGGAGTTTAAATTCATGGAAAGAAAAGAAAAAAAAATAACTGATTGGCTGATTGTAAATGAAAAACCTTGCCTGAATGCTTGATTAATGTTTAATTAAAGTTGGTAATGTTTGCAGTTGCTTTTGTTTCCTGACAATTTTGAAATTGATCTTTGTCCTCTTTCATAGACTTTAGGAGCCTGGAAATACATTGGAAGAAGCAACAGAATCAAACATTAACAATGAATAGAATGTGCTAAGTTTTGTTTATTTAAGTGCTTTTCAATAAAAGAAAAACAGATTTTTATGCATCTAAGATGCACATGAACAAATTGCTTTTTTTTTTCTCTTTTTCCTAAACAGTTATATTATTGTCACAAAGATTATTAACCATTAAAAAGGTAAATCTCTTTATTATTTAAAGTGTCTTATATAGTCCGATAATGAAAGGAAATGAAACTTAAACTTTCATTTCTCTTTGCCACTGAATTCTTCTTTGTTAAACATACTTTTATTACTTTACATATATTTTTGTAAACAGCATTTGCTCAATTGATAAAATGTGCAGTTAAATTTAATTCTTTTATATTTTTGTTGCTTCATCTTGATTAAGAAAGAAGTTAAAGCTCAGTACTTTATTTTCCAAAGTAAACAACTGCTTTTGTAATTAATGTAGCCTATAGGGGATATTCAGGTAGCATAATACTTATTGTCAAAGCAAATGGAATTGACAAGTTCAAATCCTAGCCTATTCTGTTGCATTTTTGTACTACTGTCTTTGGGGAAAAGCATGAACCTATCTCTTCTCTTAACTAGAGATTAAATGGCAGGATAGACTAAGGTATCTAGAATTGAGTAGCAGCTAGTATAAGAAAATAATTAATCTGAATACAAAACTGACAATGGGTAACCACCCAACTCTTTCCCAAGAAGTCATGGCAGATAATTATCAAGATAAAGAAAATGAATCTGTGGAGAGCCATTATCACTTGAAAAGAATATTTGACTTGCTTCCATAAGAAAATGTATTTGTAAAAGAAAAATATTGTTTTAGTTATTCATACTTTCTTGTACCTATCTACAGTGTATTGGATGCTTTATATACTCACCCCACAAAAATATAGTGGATTTACTATTGTTGCTACCATTGGAATTATGGCTCATAACTAATGAGAATACAAGATTTTCAATGTTCTAATGAGAGAATTTTCTCAATAGAAAGAATAAAATCTCATTCAAGTTAACCAATGACTTACTAATGACTTTTATTGGGATTTCATTCAGTGATAGATTTAAACTTTTATCAAGATTTCATTATATCTTTTTGCAGCCAGTATTTATCTTAGAAAACATTTATTTTCAATCTTTTTGGAGCAAATACATCAGAAAATATACGAATTTGTCAAACAGAAAAAAAATGGCAAAATAGCAATAGTCTTTCATAAAAATCTAGGAATAATTAATGTATTTTTATCAAAAATATGTAAATTTATAAATGGATAAACTATTGGGTAGTCTAAAAAGTTAGTTATTTTTTTTATCATTGAATGGCTGTAGGAGCATTTAGTTTTTACTTGCTTGATTCAAAAAGATTACTTTTCATTGAGAGCTATCAGTATACATGCATTAGAAAATAATAAAATTGGCATATTTTTGCTTATTAAAAAGAGAAAAAAAATTATGCATATGTTCTTTTTATTTTAAAATATAAGAATGCGGCTTTAACACAAAAGTAAATTTATGGAGTAGATGTTGTGAATGATTCAACTTGTCAAAAGTAGTTTGCAAAGTTTCATACTGGAGATTTATTGCTGAACAATGTTCCATGAGCTGGAGTATAAGTTGAAATTGATAGGGATCAAGTCTTGAGAATAATCAACAATTATATGACATAGGAAATAATCAACTAGCTCAAAATATCAAAATCCAGTGATGAAAATTACATGTACTTGTTTGGTTGTTGGTCACTTTGATATGTGGTTTCCCCTACAATTCACTACTTAAATATTATGAAAATAATGTTTTTCTTTTAACACTAAGCTTGGCAATGAAAAGTTGATACTTTATAACACCATGAAATATGAGAGAAAAATGAATTACCACTAATTGTAATAAACATTGGTTTTCAATCAAAGTGATGCTCTGCATGGAGGAGTAATGGATAGTGGCTCAGATTGAGAAATTGGAGAGCCGAGTTCAAATTCCAGTCAAGTTCATTGGATTCACTTACATGCTAATATCCTTGGGAAAGGTACGAATCTCTCTCTTCCCCCCAGCTATGGATAAATAGCAGGACAGACAGGGTACTATAGCCTTGGTTGGTAACCAGTCTAGGCAAAGGAAAACTCTGAATTCAGAGCATCTGCTGCCTTGTAGGTCCTACCTCTTTAACTTCTGAGAGGAGGGATGGAGTAACTTCAACATCTCGAGTGCAAAAGAAAATAGTAGGCCATTGCACTACTTTGAATATTACCATGAACCACTACTGTGAGATGGATGGGAGTAGTGACCACAGCAGCACAAAATGTGCTAATTGAATAAATAATGATGCTGCTCTGCATATAGTGTGATTAGAAAGGACTCTTCTCCTATGAGCTCCTTCTCAAGAAACAAATGAATGATTTGAACTAGTACTGCTCCCAATTTGATCAATTGAATACAGCAATCAATAAAATGTGATTGGAATTAGTTCTGAAAAGAGTTTAATATAGCCTCAGGATAAAACTGACATATTTCTTTTGTTTGGAAATTTTCATTCATTTGTGGTATTCAACAGATTACCATTTATTTCAGTCTTTATAGAATTCTCTTAAGGAAAAATATCTTAATTCCCTTAAAGATTATAAAAGGCACTTAGAATAGGTTTTTTTTTTTTTTGCTGAAAAGATAAAATGTTCTAGGAGGAAAGAATGATGAAGTTTCCTGAAAGTGTTAAAAGAAAAATGACCATAAATATGTAATAGAATAATAGTTACAGTCAAAATTATAAAGTTATTTTTATTTAATAAACTGAATCAATGTTTTGGCCACCTAAAAATTCAAATTTGATTTAAATTACAATAATTACTTGTGCTTTATTCATTAATCATGACATGTCTACCAGTCCTCATAAGTATTGTTATTTTTTCTAGACAAATGTTTGTTTTACCTAAGATGTCAGTTGCCAAGTAAATTAACTTCAAGTTTGATTTCTTTGTAATGGCATTAACTCAAATCATGTGTTTTATTTAGAAGCATAATATTTCCCCTTTATGTAATAATTAGTATACATTGATCATTTAAATACACTGCCCAAGTTTTCACAATTTATATACTATATATAATTGCATATTATGCAACCTTTGAAGATCTATTTTTGAAGCTAATTTGACTACAGTAAATGAATATGTAATTTGGTCAATGGCATAGTTAGGGCCAGCAGTACATATGCTAATTTTAAATCTCATGTATGATACAACCCTCTTAAAATTAGCTTCAAAATTAGGTCTTCAAAAGTCACATGATACGTGAGTATATACGGTATGTTAATCTACATAAGATAAATTATTACTTACTAGATCTGTAGGTGAATGTAAAAAGTCTGCAGTGCTGCAGACTTTAAATGTTATCTTGTTTTTATATTAGTAAACAAATTTGTTACATTTGTTTCGGTTCACTGTTCTAAATAATTCATTTCCATCTTGGGACAAAACAAATTTCCTGAAACATTTCAAGTTAATCATAATTGCATTTCTTGGATCATGATTGTTTGAATTTAAATAGTGAAAATTTCTCAGCATTAGTTAAATCAGAATTTCCTAATTAAAATTTAACTCCATTTTATTTTTAATGGAATCTGTTTTTTTTTCTTGTGTTACTTGGTTGCTACTTGTTTATTCAAATTGCTAGAAGTATGTCTCATGTAAAAGTGACATTTATTTGTCAGTGTTTATAATGGATATAGAAACCATCTTAATAGGTAAATTAATGAAAATATAGATTGTCTATGTACTCACACTTTGTTCATGATTGTAGAATGTCAATGACAAGATCATGTTCAAGATAACTCACAATGAAATAGAATACAGGGAATATTGGTCTGATGACTTCTATGAGTAAATGATAAGGCATTCTAAACTGGAATTTGGATTTGCTGATTCTGTTTTCATGGCTGATAAGTGAGATACTATATCACATATTAAACAACTATCATTGTTAGAATTTTTAAAAGTATTAATCCAATTGTTCTTAAATTGTGTAATGAAGGTTGCATTGAACATCTTCAAGATCATTTCACATCAATGCCAGGGTCCACATGGTTCTATCTTTGAACCTATGCTGTTTTATCTTCATTATTGACATTCCCAATGTCATCAGTTCCCAACTAGGTATTTATGCTGATTGCACAACTATTTACTCCTCTCTGATAGGCTGTGTCAGTTTCTCTAGAAAATGACCTCCAATTAGTGGTTAGCTGGGGTAAGGAATAGCTTGTAGATTTTAATGCTTTCAAAATGAAACTGCTATCTTTTAATCATCGTAGAGAACCTCCTTTTTTTGCATTTTATCAACATGGCTGATGCTAACCTCCAGGTGAGCAAATCATTGCACCTTCTTGGTTTCATGTTTTATGACATGACCTGGAGCAATTATATTGAGCCAATTTCTAGGTCTGCTGCTAAGCAGGTTGGTTCATTGTGTCATGCCAGAGAATTTTTCTTATCCAAATCTATCTCACACATTTATATTTTATTTATTATGACATTTATCCATGCACTGAATATTGCTGCTATATCTGGTCTAGTGCTCCTGCTATATATCTCAAGATTCTTGACAAAATTTAAAGCAAGGTCTGTAATGTTATTAGTCTTGACCTGGCATCTCAACTTCAGTCACTTTCTCACTGCCATGAAGTTGCTTCCTGCTATCTTTTCTATGAATGTTTTTATGGCAACTCTTCTGATGAACTCTACTCCTTGGTACCTTGACTACATGAATTTAAGTGAATGAAGACTGAATTAATTTAAGATTGGTAATTAGGTCTCACTGTTGAATTAACGAGATGTAACAGTTCTATTATAATAATTTCTTTTCTTGCACTTCTTGTCTGTGGAACTCTCACACAATTTTTTGCTTCCCTTCTACCTACAATCTTCAAAAATTTAAATGCAAGATCAATCACCATCTTCTGTCTTCCTGAACTCCCAGTAACCTCTTGTGTGTTAGTGGCATTATCGCCTTGCTTGGGGTGAAATGATAAAACAAATCACAAGAAACTAAAGAACATCTTGTCGTTGTGTAATGGGTAGAAAGCTGCTACTGTAGACCATTAGTAGTGATAAAATTCTCACTGAGTGCACTATGCTTGTGATTTTTTATACCCAACTACGATATGTTCAATAAATAACTACAAGATAATGAACATGTAAATTATTTAGTGAATATATATATATATATATATATATATATATATATATATATATATATAAATATAGTCTTAAGGTGTGCTATATTTATGGGATAAAGTGTTCAATATCAGAGATAGAGCATGTGAACATAGAAGTCAACACTTAGAGACGACAGTCTGTTTCATGCTATATGCAGTTGACGATTGCATATAGCATGAAACAGACTGTCGCCTCTAAGTGTTGACTTCTATGTTCACTTATATATATATATATATATATATATATATATATATATATATATATATATATATATATATGAATGAAAATTATAAATATTTTAGTAATTATAATTGGCATTCCTAACCTTTAACTCTTGCAAACATTATGCAAAAAAGACTAGATATAGGTTTGGGCTCTTACCAAACATATTAAATATGAACACACTTAATGAAACGTTTTTACAAGAAAAATTGCTAAAGACTAGAATGCCTAGAATGGAAATTAATACTCACCCTGTTTTCATGAACATATACATTCACCTGAATTATTTCTCCTTTTATAAATAAATGTATA